>JAZDUH010000145.1:9640000-9892500 GCA_036419115.1 Scarus forsteni
TAAATACATTGTTATTCGTTTGTTTGCAATTCCCTGCCAATAAAGTTGGTTACACCAGTGACGTCAACTAAAAGCTTCATATGAAATCATGAGATAAATGTTAATATTTCTGAAAACTGAAAAGGACAATGTTCTTATCAGGGTCCCTCTTCATAGATCTTCAAGAAAGAGGTCAAAGGAAGTCAAGTGATGTGATCAGAGTGATTTCTTTTTCCAAAATAAAAGACTTTTGTCACATGGTAACACCAGTGACATGACTGCAGGGGACAACTACTTTTAAATATATTTCATAATACTTATTTGGTATTTTGTTTTAAAATGTAATTTATATCATATATTTGATAGCTATTTATACATTTTTGTACTTTTTTTTTTTTAGAAAAACATATTTTTAAACTCAAAATACAGCACTTTGTCTCCATCAATGGCTGTGGGGACGAGCACTTTTGTTGTGGTTGTGGTTCTAAATAATTGATTAAAAAGCAAATATTGCCAAGCTGATGGCTCCAAATAGTGTGATAGCTGAAATAATATGTTTTTTAAATGAAATACTTAAAAAAAATCTAACACAAACTGTTTTCTTCAGGAGTAATATATCTCTTAAGGCTAGGGACAGAAAAATGCATGTTTCTGTAGAATGAGCCTTTAAAGTTAGTTTGTGAACAAGATAATCTAAAAACGAATGAATAGATTGGAATGTAATTTTTGGGGAAGGTTGGACATGGCCCAAGGAAGAACTGATTAGATTTTGGTGCTGATCTGGATGTGATTCCTGGAATTCGTATGAATATATGTGGTGTAGGCTATATCTGACATGACTTGCAAGGATGCTGAATTAGTCATCAAAACCGTTATTTAAAAAAAATAATAATTTTTGCTTCTCATGAGGCACAAATTGTATCTTTCTTGGCTCAAATCTTCTTAATCAAAACTAAAATTCAATATATTTAATTAGTTTTTAATCCAAAATCTATCTAAATCCTGCAGTCTTGAACAGACCCCTGTCCTGTTTGAAGCGTACGTGGAAGTTACGTCACTCAAAAGTTGGAAGCACATGATACATTCACTGTTATGGGAAATCTGAAAGTTTAAACTTGAACAAACACTTTTGGCTCTTCTGAAAGTTTAGCTTGTCATTTAATATTATTCAACTTCTGAGTGACTATACAAGCAGTAAGTGATAACAGATGTATACAACCGTTTTTACCGAATGAGCAATGTGGCTCGTGAAACATTCTTGCTAATGTATTTTTCCCACTAAAGTTCTTTAAAACACCATAAAATATCCCTAGGTAGATTAAAATCATGGTCCAAATTAAATTTATATTTTTGTGTTTTGTCGATAGCCCATTCAGCTTCTTTGTTTTCTTCGTAAATATCGTATTTCTTTTGATCTATTAGATTTCCGAGCCTGGGGTAAACACCCAAAGGCATCAAAAGTTCAGTATACAGTGTTGTGTCATCAATGGAAATGGACGAAAAACAGAACAGTACCGGAACAAATTTTACTCCAGGTACAACATCAATGTTTGTTTATTCTTACCCATATAACGGTTAATGTATAGTTAATATAATTAATTAGTGTTTGTACCCGTTACATGTTAACCGTTAGCTCGATAAACCCCGAGGCAACAGTTGCAATCAGCCAGCTGTGTTAGATGAGTTAGCAGCTAACACAAGTGTTGTGAGCATTTATACATTAATTGTAAGAGTCTTAATTTTTGGTTAAAACAAGCTCTACTTTTTCATATTATGTGAGTCACTGAGCTGCTGTATCCAGGCCAGTTCACCAGAGACAGTTTAGCCCAGATTTGAGAGCCATTGTTAACAAGAAAGTGAAACTCAACCAAATCCCTTTAATATTAATGACGTTTATTGTTAATTCTGTCGTATGCCACCGTATCATTAATAATTAATATGATTTAACACTTCTTTACAATCAATAAGGTCTGCTAAGAAATTCGGCATATAGATAGCCTTCCAAACATCATTTAAAATTTCTTTACAATGTTATTTTTACCCATCGTCTTGATGTTCTAACACTAACTCGAGATTTTAGAGAACTGTATTCCCGTATTTGTCTTGCAAAAACTAGTGATTTTATCAGTATAATTAAAGGTATGGTTGCCAAGCCAGTCAATTTAATGTATCTCTGATTAAGAAGAATATTGGGAAATTAACACAATAATCTGCTTTAAAAATGCCGAAATTATTAGCCTACTACTTCCATGATAATCCCTAATCCATATATCTCTGTTTATGCAAGTATTAAAGGTTGGAATGTCCTGATCAGCTTTTGGCTTTTTTTTTTATAAATCCCAATCTGATTTTTAAAGAATGATAATCTGTTGATTCTAAGGCCTAATATAATTTTAACATGTCTGTTGACAATACCTTGACAGCACATCTGCACACATTTTTTTTTGTTTTTTGTTAACTCAACTAATTTAAGAAGGGAATAAGATGCCCTTATTTAATTTCTTTAACTGTGTCTGACTAATGTAATAGGTGAACATCTTATCCTTGTAAGAGATGTGTCTTATTGAATTTTTGCCAATAATCGTTATTAATATTCCCAACTATACTGATATCAGTGTCTTTTTAACAAGACTAGAATCTCCTTAAAGGGGACATATCATGCTGATGCATGATTTAATACTTACATATAATAGAATGAATTTGAAAACAAGACCTTACACCCCCTTAATTTTCAAAAAATGAGATACTGTATTTTTTCTGATATCCTAGAACGAGATTTGATGCCTCTGAAAATAGGTCATTGTGAGATGTCCGCGAGATTTCAAACGTCGTGACGACACGAGGTACCTTTCTTTTTATTGGAGTAATCTGATAAAACACTTCCTCCTCTGTGATGTCCGTTAGCCACAAAACCGTCACCGAGGAACACATCCACCTGCAGGGGTATATAGATCCCCAGCTCACATTCACCCATTACCAGCTCTGGCCTGTAGGGGGGCTCAGTACGCGGTCGCTGCTTTGAGCCTGCCGGAAAATGCAGAAGAAGACCAAGGACAAGCTGGCTCTACCCCCGATAGAACTGACCAATCAGAGCACAAAGGGCTGAGACGTTGCGAGGTAACTTTAGGTCAGCCTTGAGCTCGAGTGTTTCAACGTGGGCTTCATAATGGCCTAAAATGAGGATATTGAGAACGCTATTGTGGGGCAATGAAGGAACTAAATGACTTGTACTGAGCGCAGAAATGCTTTACAGGCATCCTAGTCTGGCATAGTGAAAAGGAGAAACAAGCATGATATGTCCTCTTTAACTGAAACGGACCTTTATTTTTGTTAAAAATTGATGTAGATCAAGGAAAACAACAATTAATTGTCCAGTATAAGACGCTATATGGGCTTTTAAAATGTAAACATTCAACAGAAATAGGATAAGGCATTGTGCAACATTCATGGGTGGGTTTTAAGACCAATATGTGATATAAATTGCTAATATGAACGTCTAAAATATTGTGTTGAAATATCGGTAGAAATCTTGATATCTGTTGGTACCAGTATTCCATTTATATTGCTTATTTCTGCAAATACGGAAATTTGGCAGAGAATATTGTTAATCGTTTTGTAAATCAAAGTAGTTTCACACTGACATGTTAGCCTCAGGGCTGCTCCTGCTGCATCACCCACTCGTTTACAACCAGTTTCCTGATCAATTAAAAAATGTTTGCATCAGTGCTGATCTGATACTTTTACCAATACAGATGCAGAACTGGGACATCCCCACTTGAATGATGTAACTGGTTGTAGTTAGTGATGCACTGATTGTGAAAATCAGGGCTAATGCTGATGTTTAAATAATATTTAGCTGGTAATAATACTTTTATTCTAATTACTTCTATTGGTGTAATTCCCTCACAATGCTGACATTTTCTGTCAAGTTTGATCATGAAAACAGATCCAAGAATATGCATGTAATGATAAGATATATCACAATGTTGTTGGTGATAAATTACAATGTTTGTAGTTTTTGAAAACATTCTGCAGTATAAGGACCCTCAGTATTATACATATAAAGAAACACAGTGTCTGTTTAGTGTTGGTGAAAAAACCACTGATTAACTGTGAGCGGTTTCCTCTGTGTATCTGAACCCAACCACTACATTTAAGTTAATAATTAACTTTTGTCCACTGTAGATCCCGGGGGAGCAGAGACTTCACAAGATGTCCAATGTGACCAAAGGCCGGAGGAGATTATCAGCAGACAGATGACGGAGCAGGGACGCTTTGCCTATGCTGCGCTCTGTGGAGTCTCGTTGGGTCAGTTATTCACTGGACATGAAAACAGGTAACAGAGCCAAGGTGTCATGAAGACACTTCAGCATGTGTTCTCCAAATACATTAACTGATCACAGGGGTTTGAAGAGGGACATAATGTTTGTTTTTGTTTCTAGAAAGCGAGGAAGTGGTCATCTGATACTTTTTGGTTTAGGAAACACGTTTTAGTCTTTTACTGTCTATGAAGGGCTGTTATTTTTATAGTTTGATTAACAGGTATAGTCACTTTATTCAAGAAACCTCCACAAATCAAGGAAGTTTATTCATGTGCGGCTATTTTTCAGCTGCAGCCTAAGATGCCTTGCAAGGAACCGGAAATTGATTGTGAAGCATAGAATGCAAATTTACTGTAAAAAGACCAGCATGAAGTCAAAAGAATAAATATACAGTAAAGATGGATGATGACAAATTCTGAAGCAAAACAGTGTAATACATATCAACAGAAGCTCAAAAAAGATGGTAAAAAGCAGCAAAATAATGCAGGTAAGATGATAAAAAAAACACAAGAAACAGCTGAAAATAAGCATTAATGGCATAAATATAAATATAATGAAATATTTTAAACCTCAACTTTACATTTTGAACAATTAAACCTTTTAATTGTAAGGACACAAATTCAGTTTGGGTAGCATGTTTCTCATGCTTATTTTTTTGTAATAAATGTAAAACATAAAATCAGAATATTATAACTTGCAGATATTTTTGACCTATATTCAGTTGAATACACTAAAAAGACAAGTTATTTAATGTTCAAACTTTTAAACTTCATCATTTTTTTTGCAAATATTCAGTCATTTTACATGTTATCCCTGCAACTCATATTTAAAAAGCTGGGACATGAGCAACAAAAGGCGGGCAAAGTTAAGGAATGTTTAAAAAACCGCCTGTTGAACAGGCTACTTGGAAACAAATGAGTGTTATGATTGGGCATAAAAGGAGCATCACTGAGTGACTGAGGCCCTCCTCACACGAGGACGGCACCGTATTGTCTTGGCGTCGGCATCAAAACATGGATCGCTGTTTACATATCGAATTGTAGATAGGCTTGTGTATTTACTTGAGAACGCAAAATCCACACCGGGACGTACCTGTGGGTTTCCACGCATGCTCCCAACCCACATTGCATGCTGGGTAATGTAGTTCTTGGGTTACTACACTTGTAACATCACAGTTCTGCTCTGAGGTGGATTCCATGTCAACAAGTGCTCATGCGTGCATAACATGCTTCATCTCTGCGTGAGACCTTGTTGCTGTTGTTGCCAAAGGTGGTGTTGTTGGTGTTCTGTGAGCAAATGTTGGTGTAAAAGTCGTAGCAATATGTATAGCTGCTGGAACCCACCATTGTTGTTGTTGTTGTTGGAGTGTGTGACGGCGTGGGGCGCAGGAGGAGGGGTGCTATGAGGTCACCGTCTTTTCCGGACTTATCTGTTTATACCAACTACGGCATGAAGATTTAATACGCAGATATCCACTTGCAAACCCGTTTTCAAAAAAGATGCGGAGTCATGGACAAATACGCGTCTCCGTGTGTCAATATCACCAGATCGATAGTTTATTTTACCGGAGTCTTACAAATTCGTCCTCGTGTAAAGCCCACCTGAGTCAATCACAAGCAGGGATGAGGTTCAGCACTGTGGACAACTCAGACTGGGTATTTTCAGCAACACCACGATACGATACGTATCCCGATACTGAGGCCACAATACGATACCATACGTATCCTGATACACATAAATTGTGAACATTGACTGCGCTTCAAACAGAATTCCCAGCAACTTTTGTTTTTTATTACAAGAAGAAAAAAAAACAAGGATGAGTTTTAAACGCTCTACAACTTAAGAACACTAATTCTGGTCCCCAAAGATGGGAGACAACTAAGTTTAAATTTGGAACTGTGTTTTATCATGTAGCTTAGCTTCTACTTTGAACTGTGCCATTGTTAACAGTACCTAATGAGTATTTAAAACAACTGTTCAAACATTGAGGCCATATTATTATTATATTATTACATATTATTGATTATATTTTTCTATCATTTCTTATTATCTTTTTAATTATTTTTTGTAATTCTCTTAATTTGTTTTACTTCTATATTTCAGTTCAGATTTATTATTTGGAGTTTTATTGTCTTCGAACTGCTTTTCTTTTTACAATCCTGGTCAAGCTGATTTTATTGCACATCTGGCTTTAGGTTATCTCATTTTACCATATCATTTATTTAAATTTCATTATATTTATTCATTTATTTATTAGCCTTCCTTTTCCTGTAGTTTTGTTATCCAATTCAGGAGTTTTAGCTATAATTTATGTATTAGCTCCTGTGTTTCCTCATTTTTAATTCAAGATAGCGTTCCCTCAGTCTTCTAATTCTGTTTCTGTTCAGAATTCCCCTTTTATGTCTTTGTAGGTTTGAGTAATTTAGTGTGTGTTGTAGGGCTGGGTATCAATTCAGATTTTCTGGATCGATTCAATTCGATTTTACAAGGTCTCAAATCGATTTGATTCACGATTCAATTCGATATTTATTCAGTCTGGGATATCTTAGTTAAAATAGTGCTGTAAATTTAAAAAGTGACCTTTTGACCTGGTACATCATTAAAAATTGTTTTAACATGAAGAACTAAACCCAAAGCAGTTACATTAATCATATTTTAATGATATGTATTAATGCATATTCTGCATATTACTTGTTTTTTGTCCAACTCGTATTTTCCTTTGTGCTTGTTAAATCTAAAATACTGTACATCCAAACATCAGCTTTTAAAATTGGCAGTGGTGCCCATACAGTGCTCCCACCATGTTTGTTTGCAGTAACATCTCATGAGATCTTGTTCAGTAGAAACCAACGCTAAACGCTGATCACACGAGACTAGCAGGGTTGATACCACAGGCTGCTTCTCTGCACATCCAAAGACGAAAAAACTACCCAAGTTAAAAGATCGATCTTTGGATTTTATGGATCGATTATGAACCAGTTAAAGGAAAATCGATTTAAATCAATTAAATCGATTTTTTTAACCCAGCACTAGTGTGTTGTGTATGGATAGTGAAGGTGGGTGGGGTCTTTTTATTTTTATTGGATGCAGTTTTCTACTTTCCTTTAATTTTTACTTTTGGTATCATTTAATGTTATTTTATTTCTTACGTGAAGCACTTTGTGCTGCACACTTTTGTTTGAAAAGTGCTATACAATAAAGTTTAATTACATGATTGATTGACTGAATAACTCCTGATTAAAATACTCCCAAACCGCACCAGTGCACACAGATGTGCTCCTAAGTTCATTTGTATAATTTGTAAATTACATGCTGTCCAATATGACTCACTGTGCAGGTTCAGAGGGCACACTGGCTGCAGCCATGTAAATGAAGTCCTTTGTAATAAAAAGGAATCTGTGTGGCTGTAGATTTTATTCTCATCTGAGGACAAATCCATGATGTCCACAGACTGCTGTTTCCCTCCTTATGTCGGTGACTAAGAGCTCATACAAGCTGTAAAATAAAAAATGTTCTCAACCTTGAGTTCAGTGTTTCTAAAGCAGTAACCTTCTTCAGCTTCAGCACGTCAATACACTCTAGTGCATCCGCCTCTGAGTGTATGAACGAGGACGTGAATGCGTTAGAAGGCTCTTTCAGGTTCAGTTGGAGGGGAAGAGGGACTCAGAGTTCACTGGAGAAGCTGCTTTTACCACAGGGACTGATCGAGGGACAAAATGATCTCTAAAAAACACCTGAGTCTACCTGAACTCAGGGTGAACGCACTGATGGCTCTCACTAATCCAGCTTCCTGAAAGCAAGTGTACGAGAAGGTTTTGAAGAAAAAAGTCCTTTTCATTCAGGATTTGAAAGGCTTAGAAATCATTACAGTTTCATTTCCTTCCTTTTCTGTTGCTGAGCATTTGTGTGTTTCTCAGTGTGTTCAGGGAGGAGTTTCTGAAGGGTCTGGTTCAATGGCTGGACCTGGACGAGTCCGTGATGCCGGTCATGGGGGCCTTCTTGTCCGGCCTTGGGTTCGAGGGCTCTGACACCTTCCTCTCCATCCTGCAGGCCGAGCCACTGCTGGCTGCAGGGGCCACACCCATCATCCAGGTTTTTATCACTTCAGCATAGGATGTTATAGCATGGTGGTGTGAAGTTTGTGGATTTTGCATTTAAGGTCTTGTTTTGTTTTTGATAATTGTAAATATATGGTAGGAAAATACATGGTTATAATTTGTGTCAAGACAGTTTAAAAGGCACATTTGTAAAGACATACATGCACAAAATGTATGGAAAGTAAAGGAGCCCTATGTCATTGTTTATGGCAATGCAGGGACATTTTACTTATTTACTTATCATTGATATATTTTTTCTCGGTTAAAGGAACACAATGCACATAAAAACATATTTGAAAAACGTGTGTGGGAGTGGTAAAAGCTTGCAAATGGCTCATATAAAATACACCCAAGAGACAATGAAAGGTAAAATACTGAACCACCAAAATAAATATCAAACATCAGATATGAAGTTCAACGATTTCATACAAAGACACAAAGGGGGAAAAAAGTAACAGTAGAATAGGGAAGGATCTTATGAACGGGAAACAAAAGTCATTTTAAAAGGGAAGTGGATCCTGCTCCTGTTAATGCTGAGGTCATCAAAAAACTCCTTAGTCTAATTTTGTATACAGGCAATGACAGAGAGGAATTGTTCAACTGAATGTATTTTTTCTGTAAGATAACTCCCTGATATTTAACAGTGTTTTATATAAGGTAGTTAGCTTGCCTTATTAAATAATTATGGAAATTTGAATTACAGAAACATAGTTTTGTAAACAAATGAGTAAACCTGAGTTTTGATGTAAGATTTAAAGGTGTAGTCAGCGATGTGGGAGAAAACGATTGGAGAGGTTGTTGATAAACAAATTTAGACCCGCCTCTCCCTTCATACCTCACCCCTGGCTCCACCCCTAGAAGCTGATGGACGTGCATCGTCATGAAGAAACTGCGTAGCTGACCAACGTAGCTAAGGTAACCCTGACTCGTCAGACAATAGTAACCACAGCTTGACTGCTGTTGCTGATAACATCACGACAACAGTACATTCTGGCAGATTAGACAATAAGATGAATGCCCGACGGCTGTTACTGTTATGTGAAGCACCACAAAGCTAGTGTTGCTTACCTATCTAGCAGAAAGACGGCAACAACCGCGTCTGTTTTCAGGTCTTTCAATTGGTGGAGTTCCCTCCACCGTCGGAAAGCAACACCAGTGTTGACCCGGGTCTTCGCTCTTTCATGGTCATAGCCCTTCTTTTTCTGACCTTTTTCTTTTGGGCTGTTTTTCAGCCATTGCTGCTGCACCTATTGTATCTCTCTCTTACACTAACCTACTACTCCCCCTCCCCCCTCTGTCTGATCTGCGCATGAGTTTGATCGCCCCCTGGATGTGGGGGGGTGTACCCTGTTTTGGTGACTCGGCCCGAGCCACGGTGTTTACCTGCTGAAATTCAGAGCCAAGGCTGTGTATTGAAACCAGACTTTTTTTCAACATGCTGTCAGTGGTGACGTCTTGTGGATGGAGAGGAGAAATACGGTGATTTTGACAAATAGTGCATTAGATTAGAAGATTAGAAGATCGCTGACTACACCTGAACAAAAAATGAACAAAATGCATGTTTGGGAAGAGGTGAGAACAACAACAGAAAAAATACTTTCCAAACAAATTGCATCGAATTCTAAACTGTGTCTGTTTGGTCGATATAAAAACATAAAACAAACTTAGATGAAGTCAGAGGATATTCATAGACCTTGGTTTGCTCAATGCCAAGAAATGTGGTTGAGGAAAATGTCGACAAACCTTCCACTCAAAAGAATAACATATACACTTAAATTGAAAAAACAGAAATTTGAAGAGATGGAAACCTTTAATTGATTCTGCCTACAACTTGATCATAACGCTTGAAGACGAAAGATTATTGCTGACTATGTAGTTACCATGTCTCTGTAGAAAAAGATTTTTTGTTCCAATATTACACGTTGCATGTTCAAGTGGTAGATTGCCGATTATTCGTTTATTGTGTGATATGAAAGAGAAACTATGTTGACGTTGTTTCTGTATCTTAGGTGTAAAACTCAAATAAAAATATATCGAGGGAAAAAAGCAGATTTAATCTGACGTGCTGATGTTCTGTTTTTCAGGATCTGGTGTCGTTTTCTGTCAAAGATGGTAAGACTCCTCCGGTTAATTATGAAGACAATGTTTATTTTGATGTTGGCCTTAATTTCCCTTATTCTCTAACATTCCTGATTTGCTCTCTCAGGTCAGTATGACTCCAGAGCGAGGGTCCTGATCCGTCACGTCAGCTGTCTGCTGCGAGTTCTTCCTCAGCAGCTGGAGGAGTTTGAGGAAACACTCGGAGAGAGGCTGAGGGAACGAGGAGAGGAGAGCGAGTAAGAAATATCAGCAGTGAATAATTCTGAACCAGCAACTATACTTTACCTTACCTTTTACTCAGCATGTTAAAAAGTTTATTTACTGAATGACATGATTTGTCCTTGCTTTTTGAATTAAGTTGAACTGCTTTTAAATGTTATTACAAAGGTTCAAATCAAGGAAATTATCATTAGGGCTGCAGAAATAAAAAGTACACAAAAGTACAGTCACACTTGGCGATTTGGTTTGGATATTCTTAAAGAAATGCAGTATCAGTTTATCCCCTTCCTCCTACATTATGCTTATAGCAGGGATGCTCAATATTATTAAACCAATATTGTTATCAGACGATATTTGCCTAAAAAGTTGACTCAGTGCGATATAAACATTTTTGCAGATATTCACATCTGATACTGAAAACAGAAGAACTGGGCCTAAATATATATAATATGTTGACTGTAGTACTGGCAAAAAATGTTCCTTCTGATCATCACTCACTTTATAAATCCAAAGTTTGATTCATAAAAGCTTGAGTAGTTTTTTTTTCTTGTTTCTCATCTGTTTCTAACAAAGGAATCGTTCAGTTTTAGTAAAGTAGAGACTTTGACCTTCATTTATCCATCTGGTCTAAAAGCTCGAGCCAATTTTGGTGCAGAATTCACTGCCATCCATGAAATATGCCGATTTGTCCATTTCTAGCATATGAACTGCTCTGTGTTGATAGACGCGATTGATAAAATAATTGTCATTTAAATTAAATGCCCATATACTTTCACAGTAAAGCTCAGAATTTACAACATGGAAGGATGAAATGCAGTTAAACAGGAGTAGAGGAAAACTGTTAGGTAGTGTTGTTGGGTTGGTTAAAAAGTGACAGCAGTGAGTTAGTGACATCATAATACAGAAAGATCAGACTTTCTGCAGCCAAAATAAACATTTTAGGCACCGTTATTCTCTATTTTTAGTTGTTCAGGGATTTTAGTGTTTGATATCCATGGGATTTGATTGTATCCTTCGCCCATGTTTGAATCAGGTTCAGCTTGATGAATGCTGATCTGTGTGCAGAAATGACTCTACACCTGCTTTATAGTTGCACGTTTGATAAATGAAGGCCTTTGTTTTCTTGAGACAAAATAATTTTAAACAATCTTTTATTTAGCCTTTATTTGACCAGGAAATAACCTCATTGAGATTAAAAAATATCTTTTGTAAGAGTGTCCCTTGGCCAAAACAGCAGCACATTCAGCAGTTTTACACAAATACGCACAGTCATCAAACACATAAAACAAGAATTTAATGTATCAGTCAAAACATCTGCAGCCAGATGTGTCCACCTATAAGCTGCTCAACATCATCTTAAAAGTGTCCAGTGAAACCAGATGTTTTAGTTTCAGGTCTTTTTTTTTTTAGATCATTTCAAGTATGTGGAGCCAAAAACCTGAATGCCTCTTTTCCCAGTTCAGTTCTTACTTCTGGAACAAATGATAAGAAAAGATCCTGAGACCGAAGATTATAAAGTCCTGTGCTCGTCTGACTTCTGTAGGTCAGGAGGTAGGATGGGAGCAGAGCAAGACTAAATTCATAAATAAGAAGACGCTAGTGATTGAGTCTGGGTGCAGACAAAGAAGTGTATCAGTGTTGATATTGGTGATAATGAATTTGGAGATATTCGCATATTGGATATTGGCAGAAATCCAATATTATGCATCCCTGTCTAGATTGTGTCCACATATTTTATGATTTAAAATGTAAGTTCATGTAATATACAACATTTGATAGTGCTTATTAGGGGTGGGAGAAAAAATCAATTCACATAAGTATCGAGAATTTTAGTTGGACGATTTTTAAATTGATTTTTTAGTTCAGAAACAGATTTTTTTTCCAGATTAAATGCTTTATTTTTGTCTGTGTTAATAAGCCACTTTTAAATGTAATCAAGGCTTTTGAAGATAGAGTATAAACAGCTGGTTTAAATATATTGCTGATCCTAAAAACGGACTCACATGTGATGTGTATATTTCCTGATATAGTCTGTAGGCATCATCATTGTTCATCTTTTTCGCTGGTGTTAAAAAAGCTGACTAAAGATTGCAAAAATCTGCAATATCGTAGAATCGCAATTTAAATCAAATGGTCATGTAAAAAATCGAATCGGGAGAAAAGCATATCATCCCAGCCCAAGTGCTTATGATTAAAACTTCTAAATAGACCATATATGAAGAAACCTTCTGCAGCATATCTTTGCAACATGTCGTTAACAAGAGCCAATCCCTCCAATTTTTAAATGATTTAAAGTACAGACTGATTCCTGTTCCTCAGTCGTTTTGAAGCAGTATTTATTCATTTGAACAATGTTAATATGCCTGAGACTGGCACAGATTAGACCGTTGACCTCCATTTTGTTTTCTTCTCTTTTCTGTTTCACCATCTGCTGGAAATTTTCTTCAGCCTGTTTTGAAAAACGGATCTTTCAGCACAGAGACCGTGTGACGCCATTGGTCAAAATACATCCACACATTCTTGCCGTGTTACTTAAGAATAAAATTATACAATAAAGGGATATTTTTAAAATCGGGACACCCAGCAGTCCTGGAGGGTTCCTCTCAGGGTCACAGCACACAAACTTTTAGTGCCTCTATTTTAAACAGCTCAAGCTTTGTTAACGACAGTCACACTTTGAATACATCAGGACATTTATGTGGCATAACAAGCAGCTTATTGTGTTTAAGATGTCATCTTTAGGGCACCAAAGGAGTCATATGGGCTTTATATTTAGACTATGAATATTTTCACCAATACAATAAATCTGTGTGTTCCTGCCTACTATAGAGAGGAGTCCAAACGTCGGCAGAGGAGAGAACGAGGGAGAAAGCTTCGACGCTACCTCCTGATTGGACTAGCTACTGTGGGTGGAGGAACCGTTATAGGTGATTATGAAAGCTTTCAACACCTTTTGATAAAGTATACTTGATGACTTATGAATAGGGGTGTAACGGTACACAAAAATGACGGTTCGGTACGTATCTCGGTTTTTGGGGTCACGGTTCGGTACATTTTCAGTACAGTATGGGAACAACGCAAAACCATTTGCTTGTTTCGCATGTTTATTAAACCAAAAATTTGTCATTATACAAACTGAATTAAAAATAATGAGTTTCTTTTTAAATTTCTGGCTTAAATGTGGACGACTGGGTACTTTATACCGGGGCTCAATCACCTTTAGCATGTGTTTAAAACCAGCATTTTCCACAACTAAATACGGTCTTAGACCCGATGCTATAAAAATGCTGATGGATGCCTGTGATCGCTTTGGCCCAATCTAAACTGTCTGGGAGAGGCTGCTTGAATGCAGACAGCAGTCGAATTTGCACTACAGTGGTTTTTTTTCCATACCGTGGAAATCTTTACTCTTGAGTGGTGCCGTTTCAGATGAGCTGGCATGTTTGACGTACTGTCGGAAAATACCCGACCTCAGTTGAACAGCATCAGCACACCACCGTCGTTTATCCATCTGTCTTTCTCCATTGCAATATTTCACCAGGAAGCCAAAGTGTTCCCAAACAGGAGATTTCAGCAACGTGGGAGGGTCTCTGAGCTCCAGTTGGTCGCTAGCAGTAGCCATGATGCACAATTCGGATACAAGCTCCTGTGGTTATGGCAGCTCTTTGATATTCGTCTTCTGATTGGCTCGCCGTGAGACGTCACATCCACATGATATGCCCATGATCAAAAGAGCACGAATCACAGACCACTTTCCTCATGAATACTAAAAAGCCTTCCCTAACCACGTCAATTGTAGAAGAGTACCCCCGTGAATATTAAAGAGCCATGTGCAGCGGCTAATGTAAACTTACTGTTCTCGCTCGAGTACAGCGCTGTACCAAACCGAACATCCTTTTCGAGCAGTTTGGTACGGATACATGTACCATTACACCCCTACTTTTGAAGCATATGACTTCATATCGGTAAGAAGTCAACCATATTGCGGAATAGTACACAAAAGGCTACTTACTGCTCAACGTCAGTAAAACCAAAGAGTTAACTGTTGATTTTAGGAAAAAAGAGACAAATACACACAGCCCTGTCTGCATCAGTCGAGCTGAGGTGGAGCAAGTGAACAGTTTAAGGTTCTGGGAGTCAACATAACAGAGAACCTGCCATGGTCTTCACATGTCTCTTTCCTGGCTAAAAAAAAAGCTAAAAAAATGGCTGAGTTTCTGAAGGAAACTCAAGAAAGCCAAATCTACAGGCCAAGTTCTAGTTAAATTTTACAAAGGAGCAATTGAAGGCATCCTGACTGGAAACATCACAAACTGGCATTTGATGTGCACGAGCCAGGACAGGAGGACTGCCCAGAACCCAAAGGATACTGGAAGACAGCACACCCTTGCCACAGCCTGTTCACCCTGCTGCCATCAGACTAAAGATACAGAAGTATCTGTTGTACTACCTGACAGCAGAACAGCTTATTCCATCAGGCTCAATGCAACAACTCTATGTGTAATGGTTTGTTTTTGTTTTGGAGCCACAAGAAGTGACAAACAAACTTCTCAGTATCCTTGAATCCTTTTATTGTCACACTTGAACTAAATACACTTCTCATTAGAAAAAAAGTGTATACTGTTTTTATTTGGTCACATTCATTCCAACCACTGATCCTGGAATCGTTACAGAGAAATTATGAAACCTTGTAAGCAGAAACGTGCTCTGATTCATCAGCTCTCCTCTGTGCCTCTGCCAGGTGTGACAGGTGGGCTGGCAGCTCCGTTGGTGGCAGCGGGGGCCGGTGCTGTGATCGGAGCCGGAGGGGCCGCCGCTCTGGGCTCAGCTGCCGGCATCGCGATCATGGCCTCGCTGTTTGGAGCAGCAGGAGCCGGACTGACAGGTGATCAGCTGGACCTGATGGATTTAGACGTCAAACCAGTGGTCTCTTTAGTCTGCCTTCTCTTTTCTACCAGCATTTCTTTGTCTTTCCAGGTTATAAGATGAACAAATGTGTGGGGGAAATAGAAGAATTTGAGTTCCTGCCTCTCAGATCTGGGAAACATCTTCACTTGACTATCGCAGTGACGGGCTGGCTCTGCAGTGGGAAATACAGTAAGTGCTTCCCATGTTTTACATCCTATAGTGATCTACAGATCAGGACTTTGGGACTCTGAATTCCATTCTTTTGTTGTAAATCCTAAAAATCTGTAAGACAATATTTGCAACATAAACAATAAGAGTTGATCTTATTTTGCATTTATTGAACTAATTATTTTCAAGGATTGCTTGGATGTGAAGCAGCCAGGTGCAAAAATGTGACAAAATTCAATGGAAAAAGACTTTAAAAAACAACTACAAGAAGTCAATTCTCATAAGAAATGTTTGCACTTTGTTTTTTTTCAGGGTAAGCAATCATTGTGTTTCTTAACTGTCAAAAAAAGTAGAAATATTGAGATGGAGGGGGATACTTTCCACATTATCTGAATCTGAATTACCAAAGTAAAACAGGAACACTAAAAACCATGACATATAAACACAGAAACATTACCAGATAGTATTAGAAAACATTCAATAACAACACAAAAAATAACAAACATAGCATAAAACACACAAACATAAAAAATGCATGAAAAGCCAAAAAAAAAACAACAAAAAAAACAGACAACTTAAAAAAATACAAATAAAACAAGATAAAAACTTAGAAACTTAAAAATGTGCATGTTCTAGTGTGTTTGACTGTTTACGTTGTGTCTTGGTGTCTATTAAACAATTATTTAATTAAAGTTCAATAATAAAAAAAGGTTTTGTAATGTATCAGATGCAGCTCTTTTTCTCTCCTCTTTGGAAACGTTCAGATCTAAGGTGACAGGAAGGCTGTGATAATGAACTCTTCTGATTGGCTGCCCAGATGATGTTTGATAGGGGGGGATTATGGGCTATGGGTGGCATCTGCCTGTGGAAAAACACAAGTAGGTGTTGTATAGCTGTGACATCATAGATGACAGGAAGTAAAAACTTAGCATTTTCAGTGGTATTTTCTGTAAAAAGGGATAGAGCTTTCTTTTGTAAACTGAGAGTTTAGGGAAAGGTGTCATGTTCACCTGCTCCTAAGCCCCTTAAACAAAATTAACAGCAAAGAAAATTGACTATTCAGGATATGGAAACTTTAAAAACACAAATTTATACCACAAAAACCTTTAGGAAATGTAATATTGAAATGTAGGAACCTTTAAAATAACATGAACACTTACCATTCTGGTCTATTCCTATTCCTTTATTTAACATAGGACAACATAAATGCACAGAAACCTCAAAAAGGCGATAATATTGTAATCTAAAAAGAACGCATCACAAGACCCCAGAACCAAAAGAAGATAGCATTAAGACAGAGAAAGCTGTGTCAGAAACACCGCATTAAAACAGAGAAACACTGTTAAAAGCACATTATAACAGAAAAACCCTGTCAGAAGCACAACATTAAAAAACAGACACCTTAAAAACACACTGCTAACAGAGCCTGCTTTCTGAAAGCACTGCTAAAATGATCGGTCACAAATGTTAAGTTGTTAATGCATGATATCAGCCATTATTAAAAAAGCGCCGTTGCTGTTTCAAAAATATAAATGTGTTTTTGTCCCATCAAATTAAATAAATTAAATATTCCTCATGAAATGGCTCTAAATGTGGTCTAAAATTTAACAGCTGGTCTTTGACTCACGCTCACATAGAATTGAATGAAATGGCAGTGGCGTGTTTTTCTTACACTGTCGACTAACACAACACAACCCTCTTAGTGAGGAGATTAAAGGAAAAAACACGAGAAGCTTGTTGAGATTGCCCGGCAACAAGAAGAAAAACACTGTCGAGAAAACATTGATTCAGAAAAATATGAAAAATGTTGAAGGTTCTGCACACTTTACTTACTGCAGAGACAACATTAGAGGACACTTAAGGATTGTTTTTGTATCAAACCCCGCAGCTCTCTCAAAAATCAAAGACAGCAGAGCTTCCCCTTCTGGAATAACAGCTAAAACACTTCACACAAGAGCTGCTCACTGTCTTCCTCCAGTATAAAAACACTGGTGCTGCTTCTCAGGTTCGTTCCAGGCCCCGTGGTGCAGCCTGGGAGAGTGCGGAGAGCAGTACTGTCTAGTGTGGGAGTCTCGTTTCCTCAGAGATCTGGGGTCGGCGATGGCGTCTCTGCTGGACGGGCTGGTCAGCATCGTGGCTCAGGAAGCTCTCAAGTACACGGTGCTCTCAGGTAGGAGGGTTATTAGGCAGACCAGAGGGCGCTTGAGTTTATTGAGTGGGTCTGGCTTTGTAAACAAGAGCCCGTCATGAAATATTGTCTGTTTGAACATTTCACCCCAAAATTTGTGCAGTGGGGTGCTGGTTTGACAGAGTGGTAAACCCTGAGCCTTTTTGTCATACCATGAGTGCCCCTTCACTCTAGTTGATGATTCTTCAAAAGTAGAATGTAACACCACTGATTGTTAAAGGTCCTATCAGGATTTTTCCCCTTACAGTCCTAAGATTGCTCAGAAACCAGTTCATACCACACCTGACATAATTCAGAATTAAGATGACAAGAAGCAGCTGGATGCAATCAAGTGGAATTTTACTTGCCAGCAAGGAGTTACAACAATACAGAGTGTCAAACAGTTTGAGGTGTTGAACTAAAGAAATACAATATCTTCTTTCTTTTATAATGGTGTGTGTGTATGTAACATGTAACATGTGAGGTGGAGTGGCCTTCGCACAGGCTCCTCATGTCTGCAGCGGTTGGAGCTCCAAAGTTGCAGACATAACATAGATAAACAATGGACAAGGAGTGGGGCTGCGCAAGGTCATGTGTGTGTGTGTCTATGTATGAGAAAACATGTAGTCAGCTAAGCAATGATTATACAGAAAATAAGGATACAGTGGGAAAAAGATGTTTCAAATACATAAAAAAAAATATATACAATATGTACATTTCCTGACATTTCCCCCCGGTTTTTAATTTATTTGAACAGATAACAATGCACTTCTCACATCAACCTTATACAGCTTCAGTTAGATTTCTGTACAGGCATCATATATGCAAAGTATCTGCAAAGAAACTAAATTTGTGTTTCCTCCTCTCCAATTGGTGGGGCTGTTGATAAAGTGGAATACAATATATACATTTCCCGACAGGTCCCATATTTTGCTCCTTTTCTGCAGTTCAACATGGATCCTTGACATCCTCATGAAACGTTAGTAACATGCTTTGGTCCAAAAAGACTATGAACAAAACAAAGCTGCATTATTTCATCTGTTCAGAACGGCTTGTTTTGAGGGCAGTCGCCTTACTAATGTTAATAAGCCAGAGGAGCGTACATACGGGGAAGTCACAATAAACCTGCAGCGTATCTCGAGAGAAGCCACCCACCGCTTATAGTCCTGAACACCCACAAACCACAAATTCATGCCAGTTACTAGCAAAGTTCGTTTCCCCCGAACATCACAAGCTAACACACAACATGCTGACCACAGTAGGACAGCAACTTAGCCTACCTTCCTAGCTAATGGTTGCACAAATGGAGTGATCATGGGGTGGGTAAAGGACTGATTATATTCAGCCAACTGTTGAACTCCTCTTGACTAATGTAGTGATGTTCATACTTTGAAGTTTACCCTTCAGACTTTAACAAGTAACATTAACGCTGTCTGCACTGTCTATCACATTACCTGTCTCCAGGTTAGCAGCTATTTTCATTTTAGTTTGGCTGTACAACAGGTTCTTCCCTACAGTTGTAGTGCACACTTATCATTTTATTGACAGGCTTATCTCAGTACTTCCAAGTTGGAAATAAATTATTAAATGTTTTTACATAACCTTTGCAATGTGGCCAGTTTGCAGAGTGCCCTCCCCTTACTCTCTCTCTCACCCCCTTTTACAAACCTACCCACTGCCTCTCTCTGTCCTATTTATTAGGGCACAAAATGCCCCCACAAAATAATCTTTAAAAAATTGTGCAATCCCAGGCAGCAAGGTGGCGCAGCAGGTAGTGCCCATGCCTCACAGCAAAAAGGTTGCCGGTGCAGTTCCGTGGTCGGGCAGGGGCCTTTCTGTGTGGGGTTTGCATGTGAGGGTTCTCTTTGGGCACTCTGGCTTCCTCCCACAGATCAAGAACATGCTTATTAGTTTGATTGGTGACTCGAAATTGCCCTTTAGTATGTGTTTGAGTGTGAATGGTTGTCAGTCTCTCTATTTATGTGGTCTGTCTTTTTGATTCTCCTTTAGCCAAATCACTAACCCTTGTTCCTGCACTGAAATGCCTTTCCCTGTCACATCGCAGGCATCGTAGCCGCTCTGACGTGGCCGGCGTCTCTGCTCGCAGCAGCCAGCGTCATCGACCACCCCTGGTGTGTTTGTCTGAACCGCTCTGCAGAGGTGGGGAAACACCTGGCTCAGGTTTTAAGGAGTAGACAGCAGGTACTGAACAGCAGTCAGCTCAAATTGTATTCAAGACAAAACACTATCAGTGTATGTGAACTCTAAGAGGGTGAATCAGTGCGTCGCTTCCCTTCTTTTCTGCTTTTAAAGGGGAAGCGGCCCGTTAGTCTCATTGGTTTCAGTCTGGGGGCCAGAGTGATCTACTACTGTCTACAAGAACTGGCCAATGATCAAGGTATGAACTTTATACCACGGAAACATTGAAAGGGAAACTCATTGGAAAGAATCTGCAGAGATGGTTGGTTCAGAGAGCAGGGATGTCAAAATAAAGGGTTAACACTCGGGGAAAAACATGATGAGACTAAAGTAGTTTGGCAACAAGCAATAACCAACAAAAAAGGATATTGCAGTAAATCTACTTGTAATCTAATCTTTTTTTTACTTCTTTGCAAAATTAAGAAGAAATTTCTAACAAAAAAAAGGAAATACAAAGCTGTCTTAAAACTGTATTAAAACACATCTGTTAAGACTCAATCACACATAATAATGTATAATCAATCAATCAATCAATCTTTATTTGTAAAGTGCCTGCATAACAAGTGTTATCTCAAGACACTTTACAATAGAGCATAAAGCTCTTTATTTTATGGATACACATATATGCATAGATACATATATACATATAAAAATACACATATACATATATATACATCCAACACCCAACATGAATCCATATAGTCAATCATGAATCCCTCCATCATGGCTCAAGAAAAAACCTTCTGTTAAGCAGCAGGAAATCTTGAATGTGGATCCCTGTCTCATGATGAACAGCAAATCCACAAGATGCTGTGTTGGGTGTGAGGGCAAAGGAAGGGAGGTAGGAGGAGACAAGTGGACTAAAGTAAAATCTAAAGGTAGTTACAGATCCATGAACCATAGACCTGTCGTCTGATTTATTAGAGGTTAGCCTCTTGAGATGCTACATCTCGTTTTCAGGAGGGTCCTTATGTCTGAATGGTTGTGGTGATTATTTTATAGGAGTATAATTTTTGATATTCTTACTGAAAATAAAAATTATGGTATAACTAAGTAAGCATGACATAGAATTAAAGCCAATTTACACATAATTTAAGCTAACATAAGATGGTATAAAATGCAACAAAACAATAAATGATCCAGCTCTGTAAGGTACAAATATTTGAACTTTACCTTTCTGCACATATAGTATTAACTTATACTTAATATTATACTCTAGTGCTTCATAAAAAGATTTAGAGAAACAATCACACTAAAGTCAGTCTTTTAGTACTCACAAAAATAACAAAACATGAACCAGCACCCGAGATCAGGGATGGGTAACCACATATGACCCTCCTACTGCATTTATGTGGCCCACTACTCAGTTTTGTCCTGTACAAAAATATACGTTCATGATAATAAAAACTAACAATTGGCTGTAATTGTTTCTGTGAAACTACCTTTCATGCTTTCGTCAAAAATAGATATAAAAATATCAGTAAAAGTTGCTTTGATAACCAGTTAATATTCTGTTAATTTCATCTGAAAAGAAGAAGAAACTGGCTTGAATTCTGTGTCAATTTGAATTAAGTCTTGTAAATTGCATTTAGATTTGAATATATGTATAAATGTGCTTAAGTAACTTATAATTACTTATTACTTATTAACTTATTATATGATGGTTTATTTCTAGACTAATTCCTTTCAGTGTTAAATTTGACCCCTTGGCAATGAGGATCATTTTAATTCAGCCTTCTTTGTAGCAAAAGTTTGATCCCTGCTCTTGATTCTATCGTAATATTTCTATTACATATTTAAATGTTTATTTGGTGTTGTATTGGTATCTGAGGTTGAGTCATGTTTGATTAATTGTATCATGTTTACAGCTTGTTGATTTTTGGAAATGACTGGCAGGCTGTGTTTAATGAGGTGGAGGGCCGCATGTGGCCCCTGGGCCGCCTGTTTCCCACCCGGATTTAAAATCTCATCAGCTCCTCTTGGTCCTCAGAAACTATCAGAGTGATCTGAAGTCTCTAGATTTGATTAAGATATAAATTGTGTTTCTTGATTTCTATTGTTTCGATGTTAGGATGAATTATTTATGGTATGTGATGTTTGAACTCCTCAGGGAGTGAAGGAGTCGTGGAGGACGTGGTTCTCCTGGGCGCTCCCGTGGACGGCTCTGAAAAAGCCTGGGAGAGGATGACCAAGGTGGTGGCTGGAAAAATAGTGAACGGCTACTGCAGGTAATGGAACAGAGCTTCATTCTGCACGAGTCGACAGTAAATACTAAATAATTTGACATGTTGATTCAGCCAGAGACTAAAATTAAAGTATTACATAAATGAAAGAGTCTCCTCTCTATCAGAGGCGACTGGCTCCTGGGGTTTCTCTATCGAAGTTCATCGGCACAAATGTCTGTTGCTGGGCTACAGCCAATCAACATCCAGGACCGGCGACTAATCAATGTGGATCTTTCCTCTGTGGTGAGTCAGAGCTTATATTTAGTTTAGACCCTCAAATTTTTTTTCTGAATGAATCGTTTTTCAAGCACATACATCCTGAAGAGGACTGACGCGGCTCAAGGTTTTTTCTTTTCAGATCAAACATGATGCTCAGGTCAGAGTGAAAGGAGGAAGCAGAGAAGTCTGATTTATATGATGGATTAGTATACAAGAGAAAATATATTTTAATGTTCGGACAGAGCTTTAAATAGCACTTAGGTCTGACTGTTTAACAGATGCTCTCTTCAGTTTGTTTTCAGAAGAGCACAGGACGGTGATCGAATTATCATCAGTCCATTTTCTATCATTTTATTTTCTAAGTAAGTGGAGGGTAAAGAGGTTGTGGACCGCAAAAGTTCTTCATGTTTATACCTTCAGGACGATGAGACACAGCAGTGAAAGTCCTGCTATCATCTGCTTACTGCACGTGATCTCCTGAAATGTAGTGAACCAAGTTTTGGACTAAGTTTTCAAATCTAACAAGACTGATTGTTTGTAACAACAAAATGAACTCCTGGGACATGTCATGCAGCTAGTCTTGAATTTTATGTTCAAATCTTTTACAAATGTATAAAGAGATCCGCACACCAAAAGTGTAGCTCCCTTGATGTTTTTATTTTCCAGACAGTGACGTTTCAAGCCTGATTACTCTTCCTCAGACTTTACCTTTTTACCTTTTTTTTTACCTTTAGACTTTTTTCATGCTTGGAATCTTTTGATCCAGCACCCTACATAGGATGTGCGTGCCCACCCCGTTTATTTTTCAAATCTGTTACAAAGGCAAACATTTCTCATGTAATGGGGGGGATTGCAACACACAAGGGGAGTCTAGAATGCTTTTCAGAACACTGGGATTTTTTCCTTTATGTATTTTTATTTGTTTGTCCTTTACATGGACGGAGTGCAAAGCAGAAATAACAAAAGACAAACAAAAACAAATAGGGAGTGAAAGAAAAGGAAACTTAAGAACATGTCTGGTAAGAATTATAAATAGAAAATTATACAGATATGAGGGAAAGAAAGAAAAAAAAATATTCCAATGGTAATCATAAGCCGGTTCACAGATAAGTATGCATACAAAGCAACATCCACCTCAAATGTTGATGGTTAGATTTTTCACGACGGAGATTAAAAGCTGTCAGACTCCATCAAACTTTCTGGTGTCCCTTGTAGCGCATAACTTATCTTTTCTATTTTCAGAAAAATGTAAGACCTCGCAAATCAACCTACCAATAGCGGATGGACAGTCATTCTTCCAATTTAAAAGAATTAGAGGCCTTGCTAGAAGTGATGAGTAAACCAAGCTGCTTATTTGGACTTTGTCAGAGTAAGATCACCTGATAGTACACCAGAAAGAGCAATACACAAAAACAAAACCATATATCCAGAGGCAGGAATTATGCTAACATGAAAATAAAACATAATTTGGTTGCACTTTCTATGAAGCCGCTATTTCTAATGCACTATAGACTAATTATAAGCATGTTAATAAGGTGTCACAATGCTCTGCTATGTAAACATAGTTCTAAGCACTTGTGTTAAATCATAGTGCTGTATGGCAATAAATGCTGTTTTAATGCAAATGTTATTTTACCTTTTGAATTTCAGAAGATGAAATGAGCACCTAGTATTTGATGTTTCATAAAATAAGTTGTCTTGAATTTGAGCCACTGAGAGTTTGAAATATTGATCATGAAAAAGCTGAAATTAAATGTTAAAACAGTATGTTTACAGCATTTTTGTTGCTTTCATTGCAGTTAGTGAATCTTAAATCTGTTTTACTATTTAACTGAGAGCAAAGGTAAAATAAAAATAATATAAAAATTAACCCACCAACATGATTCTGCAACATCTATCATGCCTTCATCATCGCCATTGTCCTCTTAAAACAAGTAAAATTCCAGAGGCTTTAAGTTTTATGCAACCAGACATTAAGAAAGGAAAATGAATGGTGACATGATAAGTCAGACGCACCTTAACATGTTGACGTGGACTTTCAATGAAACGTGAGCAGCTGTTTTGATGCCTTTAGGTGAATGGACACCTGGACTACATGCGTCAGATGGACACTATCCTTGTAGCAGTTGGAGTTCCCACTAAAGAAGTTCCTGGAGCATCTTTTGCTCTTCCTCAGCCTGACAAAACTACAAAAGAGACTTTGGACTCTGCTGAACAAACTTCTGATGATGGAAAAGTGACTGAGACTCCAGACCAGGTGGAGACAGGCCCCGAGAACCCTGAGGAAGGGAAGGAGGTCACCGAGGCCGTGGGTGACGTTGACGGCTGGGATATCCCTGACATTTCCGACCTGTTGGACTCATTAAATGACACAGAACCAGAGCCTCAAACTGAACGGAGGAACAGTTTAACATCTGAGGAGGATCCTACACATAACAGCACAGCCTCAGCAATAGAGAGAGGCTGCAGGCGTTGGGACGAGGAGGAGAGAGTGCTCATGGAGGGCTGGGATGATACAGTGGGTGACAAGGCACACCATCCTTGTAGCAGTTGGAGTTCCCACTAAAGAAGTTCCTGGAGCATCTTTTGCTCTTCCTCAGCCTGACAAAACTACAAAAGAGACTTTGGACTCTGCTGAACAAACTCCTGATGATGGAAAAGTGACTGAGACTCCAGACCAGGTGGAGATAGACCCTGGGGACCCTGAGGAAGGGAAGGAGGTCACCGAGGCCGAGGGTGATGATGACGGCTGGGATATCCCTGACATTTCCGACCTGTTGGACTCATTAAATGACACAGAACCAGAGCCTCAAACTGAACGGAGGAACAGTTTAACATCTGTGGAGGATCCTACACATAACAGCACAGCCTCAGCCTTAAATAGAGGCTGCGATGCTGACGAGGATCCTGAGAAGGAGCACGTGTCATGGAGCTGGGATGATACACAGTGGGTGACAGAGCACACACACAAACAGAGGCCGCCAAACTAGTGTTACCGGACAGTCTTCACAAGTGTTTTTAAAAGATAAATTCATCAAAATAATAATAATCCGTCCTCAGCAGACTCGCATAGATGGAAATCTGAGCACACATATGACAGCCTCCTGTGAAAATCCTCTGAACGCTGCCTTCTTTCACAACCATGTGGTGTTTTTGACTGATTTATTAATCTAATAACCGTTTAGATTTTTCATAATGACGTTGATTTTTGTATTCACTGTAAATAGTGTTGGATAATTTATTTACAGACCTCAATGTGAGATCTTGCAGCTATAAATAATGTTTGTTAGCAGGATGCTTCAAAAGGGTGACATCTGTGCTCCTCTCACCCTTCTTGTTTTTATGAGATGTCTCAGTTGCTATGGATATTATCGCAGTTATTTAATCTCCAAAAGACTGAGAAGGACATTAGGTGAATTTATCTTAGCGCCTTTATTTCTCATTTGCTCTGACTTAAATGTGAATTGCTGCTTTAAATAGAAGCCGACTGTTAAGTTACGTGTAGACTGAAGGTGACAGATAAAGATGTCTTAACCCTGGATTATGTGTTTATTTCTATTCTGCAACTGTGTAAAAACTGGAAAGAGAAGTACTGACAGAAGAAAACTGGAACAGTTTGACCAGTAATGACTATATAGAATGGACGGCACGTCTTGACTCTAGTGAGGCCAAAAGTGTTACGTCTTTTTCTTCTCACTGGATTCCGCACAGATCAGCTCAAGCTTTTTTGTCCCACATCATGGTTTTATGTATTTCAGTAAAGTCAAGGACCGGCCTTAAACAAACACCTGCAAAGTAATACTCACCTTAACACAACCTGATTTATGGTAACTAATGAAATCGCTACACCCTTTGAGCATGGAGGATGCTGTTAAAATCATACAATGCTGACTGTGTGTTTTATCCATTGATGACCTGATGTTTCTGTTGATTATTGAATGGTATTTCATCAATCCTTACCTCTAAATCAAATCCCTTCTCATGAGGAAGTTGAGCACTCCCGTAAGTAAAGTAAAAATAAATTTACAGCTAAGTCTAGAGCATAGATTAAAGAAAGCATAAGCACAAGATTTAACTAGAAGGCCCGTGTTTATAGTCATAAGCTGAATGGGCACTTACACAAGGATCCAGTCAAACCTTCAAAATACAACACTTCTGCTCCAGTAATTGACAAACGGTAAATAAATAAAGTATTTTGGTTACTCAAGGGCCCAGCCTTGTGGTTGGGGAGCTCTGTTATTGACAATAAACCACATATGTTTATTCACATTTAAGATTCAAGGTGTGATATTTACACCCATGATGTAAGGGAGGTGCCAACGTGCCACACATTTAATTAAGTATTTATGTATATTTGGCAGTTGAAGAGTATATTCTCCACTGATCGAAGCTTATTTATGTCATTGAGCAAAACAGCATGGCTGTTTCGATTATAAGGATCTCATTTTTAATTGTATTTCATCATATTTATTTGCTGCTTGATAACAGAAACCTTGCAGAGCTGGTTTGGAAAAGGGCCCTCAGTGGTGTCTTTTCATGTGGCCCAACATTTCTGTCAGGCAGATATTAGTGTTAAAATTTATCAGTGATGGGGTGCTGGTTTGGCGGAGTGGTCAGCAACCAGGCACCCCATGCACTGGGTTCTGCCGGTCCAGGTTCGAATCCCGCCTGTGACCAGTTTGCAGAGTGTCTTCCCCTACTCTCTCACCCCCTTTCACAGGCCTGTCCACTGTTTCTGTCCTATCGATAAAGGCACAAAATGCCCAAAAAATACATTTAAAAAATTATCAGTGATAGAAAAATACAGTATGTCTTTTTAAATTGAACATTTGAGTGCTTAAGTCAAACACATTGCTCTTAGCTCTGACTTAAGCCATTTAGCTGAGCAAGTTCTGATTAGTATATTGTTAGAAACCAAGAGTCTTTCAGTATATTTGTGATTGGGGATTTAAGTAGATGAGATTCATTTTCTGTCAGGCCTCATAACTCACAATTTCAACCACCATATTGAATATTGAAGACATTTTTCCTTCCAGTGTGATCCAAAAAGAAATCCCATATCAAATTGACTATTGTACTGATAAACGCCTGAATAATTACTCATCTATATTCCTAATATAATTCTCTTTTAAGTCTGGTGAACAAATATGAGTCTGGGGTTGTAACAAACCAGATTTATTGATGTTAATAACAACACTATTAAAACTCAATCTTAACTGATTCCTGATCCAATATCATTTCAACAAATATACAAGTGTTAGGCACCAAATATTGAATAATTTCTTTCCTTTAGTCAAAAAGAAAAGTAGGAAAATTCTGTGAGTTATACACATTATTTGTGACAAAAACAATGCCAACATATTTTTGTCATATTCATATCCAAACACGTCTTTCTCTTTTGCTTAAGGCAGCTTTTTGGTCATAAAATATGCCTGAAGATTTTGGGCTTTCTCGTCTTATAAAACATAAAATAACTGAGATGCTGTCACAGTAATCAAAAGATATTGAAAAACTGAACTTTTGACAATCTCACATGAGTCTTTGCTTCATTTTTTCTTAACAGACCCTGACAGAAACATGAATTTAAGCTGATTTTGTTTCCTTTATTGGTGTGTTCAATCCAGACTGTCCACCTGATTGGGCAGAAGCAGAGGCAGCTCGATGCCGGCGTGCTCGGCGTCCAGCAGGTTGACGGCATCAGTGGCGGTGGCCGGTGGGTGTGTGGGCTCAGAAGCCAGCGGAGAGGGGGGGCTGCTGGCGTTGTTGGGTTCTCCTGAGTTTCTTAGAGAGAGGGAGAGGGCGGGCGAGGGTCTTCTGATGGAGCGAGAGAAACAGCAGGGCAGGACCTTCCCCAGGGCTCTCTTAAAGTCCCTCATGAAGAGCGGGTAGATGATGGGGTTCATGGTGCTGTTGCAGTAACCCAGCCAGGTGATGGCGTCAAAGAGCGCCAGGGGGATGCACTCACAAACTGCCTGGAGGAAGAAATGAGACGAATACTGGATTTAGGAATACACAGTCCTAAACAACTCCCTGTTATAAAAATGAGACAACGGAAATATTTCAAAAGCTCGTTTAGAACTGAAAATGTTATTGGACATACATTTAGGATCATGAGGATTTTCAATCTATTATTTCTCTAATTTTCTGTCCAGGAATGTAAATAACTGTAATTTGACACCTTTTTTTTTTTTTAAATAATATAGTTATTGACTTCTGTTTCGTTTTGTACAGACAGTTAATAATGTTGTCATTGTGTAATACAAAGTCATTTTATATTACCAACAGACATCCAAACAGAACAACAAACAAAAACACACAAATGCTAATCCCTCTCTCTGAAAAAAAGAACACACAAAACAAAAAAGCGTCTTTTGCAATCAATATTTTTTATTTAAGGTAAATTGTTCATTAAATTATACAGTCCCATGCCATAAAGGTAGAGTACACACACTTTCAGTATCTAAATCTTTTTTGTTTATTTATGTATTTTTTGGGGAACTGCAAACAAACCATTTATAGTTTTTAATTCAGTGTTTCCATCCAGAAAGCTCCTCTATATCTCCATTTTTAATATAGCTATCAAATGGTTTCCAAAATTGACTAATAATGTTCCAAATTGTTTTTTAAAGGTATATCTTATTTTTTTCCATTGACATACACTGTGCCATGTTCCTGATCCAAGCCCCTACAGTAGGTGCATCAGTTTTTATCCAATTAAAGACCAATGTGCATTTTGCCTGGAAAGTGGCAAAATCTTGTGCTCTTTGGTTCTCAAATTGAGATCAGTTGGATACATGTGAAACTAGAAAAGCACTCGGAGAGCACAGACCTCCTCCAGCACCGCAGTCCTGAGCCATATTGTGATTTTCACCATAAATATTAGTCCTACCTTTATTTCATCTAAATATTTTAGATTCCTTGACCATGAAAACATACCATTAGCAATTGGATTCATAATGATATCTATTGTAGTTCAGTAGTTATTCACTAAAATCACATTTTTCGTCATGGCGGCCAGACGCTGATCCGGATCAACACCAAAATCAAATCAGTTCTTTCTTTTCCCATGCTGAACATTTCCTGAAAATTTCATCAAAATCCATCCATTACTTTTTGAGTTATTTTGTTCACAAACGGACGGACGGACGGACAAACAAACTCTCCCGAAAACATAACCTCCTTGGCGGAGGTAATAAAATCGTATTGGAGTTTATTGGAATGTTAATTGACAAAATGTTCCTAGTTTTTTCACTTACCTCCTTCCAGAAACCTCTAACTTTGTCACTGTCCCAAATAAAATGTATTGTGTTCCTTGAGCTTTGTTCCATTTAAAACAGTTATCAGGTACATTGTTGTTGTTTTTATTTAATTTCACAGGGGTTACATAATTCCACATTTACCAATTGTACTGATGTAATTCTGAGTTATTGTTAGCTGTTTGGGATTTCTCACAGGCATAATTTGACAGCTTAATGCAGAAACAATAATGACATTAACTATTTTTTTTTTAATTTCTCCATGTTTCAATTGCTCCATGTTCACACGGATCCACGAGAACAACTGAAAACGTGGTAGCGTGCATGCCAGGCCAGTAGTTGCCGAAGGAAGTTTGTTGGGAAACAGCCGTTTTACAACACATGTCTGCACACTAACGTTTCCAGGGAAGAGAAACTTTTCAGTTGTTAGGACTAATGCTGCAGCAAATCCACATTTTGTTGGAGGAGCGATAACAAACCTAGCACAGTTAGCAGCACACGTGATGCTCGCTAGGCAGTTAGAGCTGTTGTTGTTGTTCCTAGGTGCAGCCTTTACCTGAAAAAGTATTGCCTATCACCGTCTTCCCTGACAATGCTGATTCTTGTCTACACAGATCGAGAACGAAAATGTTTTTAAAACTTTTAACTCTGGACCCTGGTTTCAAAAGTGTCTGGATTCAGGCACTTCGTGTTGTGTAAACGTAAGGTGCATATGCAATGAAAACTTCTCATTTTGTGTCCATTTTGTTGACGTGGTGTGATCGTAAATGGCTGTCTGTCTGGAGCCTGGGCAGTAATATATAAAATCAAGTGGTCGACCAAGTTCTTAAAAATCCATATGCTGGCAGTGACCAAGTGCAGGTGAACTAAAATGCATGAAGGTGGAGTTTTTAAACATTACTTCCTACTTATTGACAGCAAAAATTCTGCATCCTTTCCAGTCCCATAAATTCGAGACAGCTTCACACTAACTATAAAAACTAAAGTAAATGTAGCTTTGGAGTGAGTAAACACAAAGAAAAGGATAAATAAATGCAAAAATATTCAAATATATTCATCTACTGAAAAAAGGATGCTTTCTTTTACCCACATATCTCATCTATTGCCAATCACTTTTCTTTCTTCTTCAGGACCATCCGATTTCCTTGAATAGAACTTCCAAACATATTTGTGTCCTTTTGTCAAAGCCGTTGACGTTGAACCTTTTAGATCTGTCTGAGGTTGCGATAAGGACATTGAAAGAGGAGACAGCTGTTGGAGGAGAGCTTCCAATACTATCAAGATGAGCCGGGGGGGGAGGCGGTGGGAACGGGACGGAGAGGGAGGGGTGCGTTTCACACACCACATTGAGTGTGAAAGGAAGGAGAGAGCAGACACAGTCAAGTCTCTGTGCAGGGGAGAGGCGAGAGGGCACAGATGGGAAATCAAAATGACTGGATCACTGAAGACTTGGAGAACAGGACAAGTGTAATCACCAATTTAGATGTAGCTGTTTTTTGACATTTGTTTGCTCTCGCCCAGGTCTCCACGTCCGCCGATGTCTGCTCGCTGACTAATGAGACTGTGAGGCTGTCCAATCAGATCGAAATCAACAACTTAAAATAAGAGGGATTATTAATGGCACATCGGTGTTTGTTGTTTTCTTGGTTTTGCTGTGAGTCAGGCACACAAATCTGAAATGCCAGTCTATTTCTTTGTTGGATCGCCTGGCAAGAATGTGACGCCAAGGATGGCCATTACAAAAATAGACCGGTATCCAAGTGTTTCCTTTTTTTTGTTCCCTATTATTATGCATTCACCTCACACTGTTTTTAATGCCCAACAAAACTGTGAGTCAACGGGATGTATGGATTAGAAGAGCTGCTCAAAGAGCGAAAATCAACACTTGACTTTTTAAATCTTTTGTGAAAACAAAACCCTTCAGTCTAAAAATAGGTGAAAGAGAAACCTGCATAGTTTGGAGCTCTTCATGTCTTACAGGCACAATAGGTTAACATTTTCCCAATGAGATGTCTCAATAATAAGACATTATTGATTTATACTATATGTTACAAACATGAAGTAAACACTTACTACACCTACTTTAAAGGCATGGAAATCTTAAGTTTTGTAATTAAAACAGTCTGTCTTCTCCTCCTGGCTGCGATGACAAGACACACCATCATGTACATGGGGACACTACGTAGATGTTACACCAAAAACTGATGCATACAGAACCAAAAGCTGCTTTGGAGACCTTAGCCAAATTTTACAACTTTACAGTGTAGTTTTAAGATATATTGTGACCAATAGCCCTGCATAATTCAGGCTACATGATAGGCTGAAAGTCTGAACACTTTAAAACATGTATAGAGTTAATTTCAGACCCAGACCTAAATGCAGCTTTAAAAGAAAATAAAACATTTCAACTAAGCGTGGTCAATAAATCCAATTAGTTTTCTTTTCAGGACTGTGAGCATCGGTGTGAAGTTTGTCGACTAATTATTTTCCTCATAGTTTTCGTCAACATCTTTTTTCCCTGGTGAAAACTAGACTATAAGAAAAAGAAGTGCACATGGACAAAAACTGGCGATCAATTAACTGACATTTTCGGCAACAGGAATAAAATGATTGATAGAGACTTAATCCAATCAGACCTAATTTGCTCATTTAGAAAGTAGGGACAGGTTAGGAATATATCCAATCACAGCTACTTTGGTTGTGTGTAAAGGTTGGATGAGTTAAGAGGGACATCCAATCACAGCTAAGTAGCTTCATGGTGGAGGGATCCAAGTGTAAAACATGACTCCAGAAATTACACTTTACACTTCATATTTTAGTCGACTGAATTTCCAGGTTTCGTAAAGTTAAATGTGAAATTTCATAAACTAAAATGTTGTGAAATTTCCTCATTTCATTTACACTAAAGTTAAAACAATTGAGATGACTAATTTAAAGATGCTATGAGGAGTTTCTAATTAATTACAAAAAAGTCTCACTTTTAGATATATGCCTGATTGAAAAACACACTTTAAGATGAGTCTTATAGCATCAAAATAGGTTATCTATAAATGCTATTCCTTCGTGGTCGGGTCGGACAGGGCTGGACTGGCCTGGATACTCAACTTCGGGAAGACGACAATTAAAACTAGAGCAAATTTAGATTATTCGGACACGTCTTAGAGCACCGGGCTGCAAGTAGCGATATATAGTCAGCTACAAAACTACGATAATAAGTTTTCCAAAATTGCTTGTTGTCATACACATCAAAAACTACCGCTACGTAATTAGAAAGAGATACATTATCTTGTCGCTTTGCATCCTGTAAGTTGTTGAAAAAAGAAGTTGTAAAGCATTGCAGAGCTCTGAGGAAGGTCTGAGCTGCATTTATTAGCATCACAACAAACGCACGCTTTGGCTTGGGTCACGTCTTTACGACAGTCGCCACGCGTGCTCATGGGTAGCAGAGTCTTTATGTCGCCGGAAATAGATTCTCCTCATAGCACCTTTAAGACTTAAACTAAAAGATACCGTATGCAAAAGACTAACTTACTAACGAAATTGAAAAGTGCTGCCAAAACTTCTGAGCATGTCTGTTTCTGCTGTTAAATATGTATTAATGAGGTCTAAGGAAAATAAATGTAACTGGGAAACAGCCTCAGCAGGCCAACCAAGGTGCTGCTTTTTATTGTGGCCTTATTTTTTCATCCACAGTTTTCAGGTTTTTCCAACTTCTCTCTCTCTCTCTGTTTAATGGTCTTAAGTACTGTGTCATGTAGTGAAGTCAGTGTCTGGCTCTAACTCACCTGAGCCATGTTGGTGATGAAAAAGGGCAGCCAGGCACTGAAGAAGAGTCCCAGGAGAACCCCAAGTGTCAGACTGGCCTTCAGAGCTCTCCTCCCCTGTCTGTGAGCCAGACGACGCTCACTGGTCACTGATGGCTGATGGACACAGAGCAGCAGAAATTATATGTCTGACTGATGTGTAATTTTCAGAAATTCTGTTTTTAGATACCTTTCAGTCAAACAAGAGATGGACCATTGCAATACATGTTAACCACAGTATTCATACATTTCTTGAGGAAATATAAAATAAAGAACCAAATACAGTTGCAGTATAAATCTTCCTCACCCACACTTATATTCTAATTTACTTCCTTTTTTGTGGCATAGCAAACAACAACATTTTACTCTACAGCTTGCCACTGTGTACATGTTCAATCATGCTAAAGTGTAAAATTAGCAAAAGGAAAATTTATATTTTGCCAACACCTACTTACAGTAGATTAAAGCTAGATTAAGCGTGGCTCAGTTTTGTCCTACATAAAAGAAAAAAAAAGTCAAATTGTATTTAAAACTAAATTGCTATACAACTAATATTTAAACATAAGCTAACTGCGCTGCCTTTGTTAGTTCCACTATATCAACTGAAGAGTGAAACTCCTTGTTTTCTTAGATGCTAGCTATTTATTTTTCCTATCTGTAAAGCCCTCTGACTAATAAGGATTCTGCTGTAAGGTAGTGATCCAGGATTTCTTTCAGACATTTGGATTGTTTGATGTTATCAGCTTCCGCCCCCCAAGCTTTTATGCTAACCTTAGCTAAAGTGTGCAGTCCTACAACAGATATAATTTCTTCAACTCTAGCTCTAAGGTAATTTGTCATTATGCTGAAATTTTAATCTTTAATAATTTTGGCGTCTAGGTTGAAGTACACAGATTATGTGGACTGATCAAGGCTAGCTGTTTTCCCCTTAGTACTAAGCTAAACCAGACTTAGTAAAGCTAAGTATCTACTAATGTTAGCTAAATAAGAACACAGAAGGAGTTTAGATCTTTAAGTCTAACTCTCAACCAAAGGCGCCACTCCTTAAAATGTTATGCGTTTTGATCAATTTTGCCTTAAATTAATTTACAATTGATATCACTTTGCTGTTTAGACTCTTGGGCCCATCTGATGTCTTTGCGTGGGGCTCAAAATCTCATACATATGGCTTGATGAAAGAGCTGGTAAGAAATATGAGTACATTTTTTTAATCTATCAAACACAGAAACAGGTACCCAAAAAGTTCTTGTTCAACCCTGCTATGTTTTTTTAGCATTGAAATTTCACAAACCTTTATTTTGGTCTAACAGGCATTTTGCGACGCCTCTGGAACAGAAGATTTGAGCATTTCATCCTTAGCAACTGAAAAGTGGAGTCTGATTCAAAGTATTTATCACGAATTTAAGATATAGATGGCTCAAACTGCCTAATGGAAAAACTAAATGTCATGGGGGTTTTAAGGCTTTTTCGGTAGATTTAAATCGGAGCTGACAGTCCTATTGTGTGTGTGTTTTTTCTGTCTGCATGTGGCAGATGATGTGGCTGTGACCCTTTCAGACGAGGGGAGAGCATCTGACACAACGTCTGTAATTTTCTCTGCAAGCTTTCATCGCAGGTTTACGACCTCTTCACTTTCACTCGGTCCTCACTTTTGCATTTTTGGTCATATTGACTAAAGAGGAGCATGTATTTTAGATTTAAATCTTCTACTAGCTGCAGCTCAACACATCTACACCTAAATCTCCTGTAATTTTTTCACATTTTAAGGGTGATTATTCGATCCATACATCACTTAAAGCTTAAGCAGCTTCCCAATTTAACTGTTCCTGTTGTTATTCAGGTACATTTATGGGAAATCGTTCATCTCTATAGGTACCTTTTTAGTGACAGTGTTGTATAACAGCCTTTTAAATCTCTGCTCTCGTTTCTTAAAAGCCTCAGAGAGAGAATGCAAACCCTCATACTGAGCCTTTCTATCGAGAAAGCAGACATCCTGCTGCAAGGCTACAACAAAGGCTTTTAACATTTTTAGACCTGCGCTATGCAACTGTGGAGACATATTAATTATATAAAAACATGAAGTCTGTTTGAGCTATTTTAGACATACATTTTCAGCTTGTGCACAGTGACTCTATGCAGACTTTTGCACATAAATATTTTGTACAATTATATTATATGAGTTACAGGCACTCAATGCAAGCCTTTAATTCAATGACACAATTTTGTTGTGTTTAATTGTGGCCTTAATTTTTTTTAACCATGGTTGCTTTTTCTGAAGATTAGGGTCTAACAAGTCCATGTTTACCCAATGAAAGTGTTTGTTTTTTGCACATGTTAGAAAAGCACATCAAAACATTAAAAATTGTGGACTGATTGTATTTATTCAAAAAGTTTTATTATATAGGGATAATGGATATAAAGATGTAGTATGACAGAGGATGGTGTGTGTGTTTGTCTACTCAAACCTTTTACCTTTGTAAAAAAAAAAAGTGATGAAGGGGTGACACATTTTTGTGGGCCATCCAGGAAGTAAGCATCAGGCTTGTTGTCTCATCTAACAGTCCATGGGATTATTTGCTATGTTCTTGGATCATTGCTGATATTAAGGTCTGTGTTGAACAAAATTTAAGGAAGCTTATGCATTTTGTCCATCACGATACTCTTCGCAAACTAACCTAGCTTTCTCAATTCTAATAGCCTAAACATAATTAGAGTGGAAAGCTGTACTTGTTAGAGAATTTCTTCTTTACCAAATGGCCTAATCAAGGTGGTGTTTTAATTACTGTTTAACAAAAATAATAAAAACTGATTGTATTATGACTCCCACCATTTCTGTAGTCCTTTTAAGCAGTTCACCAGCAACCATTCTTTAAAAAACACAATAACACTTCATAATTGAAAAGCAGGACAATGTAAGATCCATTTTATGTTGAAAAATGAAACATTAAAATCTCACTGCCTGCCCCTCGTCAGGATGAGAATGAGAAAAAAAAATGCTTCATACAAAAAAGAGGAAAGGCGCTAAATACACTTTCTCTGCTTTTATAGTTGTTAGCAGAGGCTTGGGGGCAGAACATCCTTTTACTAAACTCTGGGTTCACAAAAAAATGCTCTATGCCACCCTCAAGTATATCCCCCTAAAACGCTCTAATTTTTACTTCTGGAGTTTGTGATGTCATAGTTATACAGCTTCCACCTACATGAATGTTTTCTGCACCTCTCAGGTAGATACTGTTTGAAAAGTCTGCTTCAGAGCCTATAACCACTCCTCCTTCTTCCCATCAGAAATCAATTTGGGCAACTAGTAAGTGCAGAACCTATTGTTATATGTCCACCTGTCCCCTCAGATCCAAACACTTCCAAAGGGGAGGGAAAAAGAGCTGTATCTGATCCTCTACTGAGACAAAATTTTCTTGTTTTGTCTCCTTTTGTTTACCTTAATCAAATCCCTGCTTGATACACTCCCAAGACATGATGTAAACGGTCAAACACACAAGGTTATGGGAGATTTAATGTTCATGCTCAAACACAAAACAAGAGCAAACTGCAGAAAGTTGAATGAATGTTGGTGCTTGGCGAAAGTTAGTGCTTCATTTGTCTTTTATTGGACCTTAAGAAAGTGAAGTAGAACAGTTACAGTTAAACATTATCAGTTCCTCTTTATCCATCATTCAAGCCAGAACTAAAAGGTCTCAAACTTGCCGTTCAGGAGGTGGGCGCTACAAGCTAGATGGCAGCAGGAAGTGGCTACGCGTACAGAGATTAGCATAGATGCTAACAGCTTCAGTGGCACTATCAGAAGATCTGGATCACATTTCTTTATTGAATGGCAAACAATACCACAAACTTCTCTTTGGAAAGGATATTTTTGTTCCACCTCTGAGACATTTGGGGAGGTTTGTTTTCTGTAGTGACACATGTTCTGTAATAAACACCTCAGCAGAAGTGCCCGCCTACTGTATTATCTGATTGGCTGTAATGAATGTGATTGATGGAACAACTGTCCAATCATCTGCAGGATATGCTTTTGAAGGTTCTGCCCTCCCCAAATACTATCTATGGGCTGTTACCCTGATACACTAGTAGATTATATTGAACACCACATCTTGTGTGTCAGGTGACAAAATCTCATTTGATGTGTTTTTGAAACTTTAAAGCTCCACTAGACACCCCTAGTACAGTGTTACCCTCCGATCTTTCAACTACCTTTAAGAATGAAGCACGTCAGAACAGCAAGCACCGTTTGTCTTAGCTCATGATGCAGAGCAGGTCTTTGAAAGTCAAAAATGCAAATTTTTCTGTCAAAAACAAAGCTCTCCAGCTGCGCCCCTGAAGGTTTGAACATTCAAGAGCAGCAGCTGCTCACAGTCTTAAAAACAAAACCTCCAGAGAGTAATTGCTGCACTTACATTATCTTGAACTAAGGAGTTTATTTCAACAGTATAATTGTCATTAAAGGGGGCTGGTGGGTATTTCAGAGTTATGTAAAACTTCAAAATGTCAAGGAAATGACACCTTGAGAGTCCGAACAAAAGGCAGTCAAGGGTATTTTTTGGGATTTAACATTTGTGCTACCTTCACCTCTCAACCTTTTCAACTCTCACTCTCATTAAATTGTGTTCTACTTTAAAGGCCAGTCTGCTATTTCTGAATCTCTGCTGAGGTATGACAGTCTGCCCTCTTCTTGAAAACTGTATAAAAGATGAAATCTTAGATAGTAGTTTTGTTCAGCCAGTGGAGCAAACATCACATGTAAGCTGTTGCACTGTCCTTGTTTCACTGGTCGCAAGTTAATTTCCTAAAAATGCCCTTGGATCAAAAAAGTATGTTGCTCTCCTCTATAGGTTGCATTACCTACTGTACATGCAAATTTAAATGTAGCCTAGTTTGATCTTAACTTTGCACTGACAATGGAGTTTAGTATATCCACCAAAGAATTGTTAACGCTCGTGCTAGGTTGTTTGTTAATTTGTGAACAGTATATCATTTAAATGTTCACCATGGCACAAGGAAGTAGTGATTTCAGGATTTTTTTAAAGGACTTGCTAACAATACGTCATAGGAGGATTTATGACATTTTTACCAGTATATCAAAACTTCCCAACACTTCTCAAGTGAACCGAGCCAGACCATACAGTGGAAATTAAGTTCATGTCTGTTGCAGTGTTGACTCCATGCCAAATCATCGAGGGACAATAATGCTGAACAAGGGCCTTGAAATTTGGAGTTATGACAGTAATAACAGGAACAACATGACAACAAGAAATGGTGTGAGACTATTCAAGCAGCCTATGCCCCAGAAAAAAAGTTAACGGCTATTTTTGCCAGTGTGCAGACTGCTTTTTTTCTGCAATTGATGATTTTGTCATCCTTCACCGGTATGCATGTTGGATGCATACTGCCTGGATGTGCACACACTATCTCCCTGTTTTCATTCTGGAAATTAAGCAGATAGTTTAATGTTTTAGTGCCCTTCTTCAATTATTTATATCTGCTCAGTAATAATTTGATATGCAATATTCCAGAAGCCGGTAGAAATCGAAGCCCAGCTGCAGATGACTCCATACTACCAGAGCTGAGACGGAGCAGAGATGCAGCGCAGTGGAGCTGGTGGAAACACTCTCACTGACGAGATTAAACAAATATCTGATGAAATTTAAAGGGAATAAGATGGAAGTGGATAAAACATGCAAAGCCAAGATGAGGAAACTGAGAGAGTATCAAAGCAAAGAGAAAAAACATTGACAAAAGAACAAGATGGATGTACTTGTACTTGTTGAAAGTTATTAATTTGTAATAAAAGCTTTGCATTCAAGATGGGAATGTTACATATGGTTGGATTAACTTCTTTGTCCTGGTCGCTTACCGGTATATTTTGAGACACAGGAGCCTCCTGGTGACTGCAGTCGTCCCCGTCCTGCTGAGCTAACCCTGCTGCCAGCCCAGGTGAAGGCGGCCTGGAAGGTTCCCCGAGTGACGGATGTGGGTGTGGAGGATGGCTTAGAGCTGCAACCCTTTTAGCTTGTCTTCTTGCTGCTAAAAGGATCCGACAATAGGTGAAGCAAATTGCACTAGAAGGCAGAAAGAAAGTGAGTACAGATGCCACTAGGGCAAAGGGGAGGGTGACCCGGAGGCGACACTGGAACGAAAGGCCTCCAGATGGTGACAGCTGAAAGTAGGACGCTGGGTACAGAGAGTCCGAGAAGGCGCTGGTGTTGCTACCGCTGAAACCAGGAACAGGCGAGTGTCCGCTCCAGTGTCCTAAACTGTGCCATTTCATCTCAATCGGCAGGAAGGACGCCAAAGCCGCCAATCCCCAAGCGGCACCGACTAGCAGCAGCGCCCGAGGTGGGGTCATCCTCTGCTTGTAGCGCAGAGGTGAGATAATAAAGAGGTAGCGGTCCAGGCTGATCACGCACAAATTGAGGATGGAGGCGCTGCAGCACATGACGTCAAAGCAGAGCCAAATGGGGCAAAAGGCGGGCCAAAGAACCCAGGCGCCGCACAGGACGTTGAGCATGGCTGGAGGCATCACCACCAGGGCCACCATGAGGTCGGACAGGAACAGAGAGACCAGGAAGCAGTTTGAGGTGCAACGCAATGAGCGATGGGCGAACACCAGAGCGATCAGAAGCATGTTGCCACAGATCGTCATGAGGATGATGATCGTGAGCATGAAGGCCAGCAACCAGGGGCCGCTTCCTGTGATGTTCCAAGCATTTAAGCTGATGTTGTGACTTCCGATAAAGCTCGAGGTGTAGGAGTCGACCATGGTGGAGGTTGGAGAGGATCAATGGAGCAGCTACTTTAGGAAATTAGTACTAAACTTTTAGACAAAACTCTCGCTCAAGGTCCATCATTAATTGAGGTATTGTGTCAAGAATCCATCCAAGCATCATCCTGTCAAGTCTGTTCCTCACAGGTGGAAATCTCCATCGTCCATTGGATTGAAAGTCCCGTACTTCCACAAGTATTGTGATGAAAACAACCAACAATTTCACTCATCTCTACATCCCTGCCAGCATGTCCCTGCCTGATCCACGGCGAAGAACCCAAATGACTGACAGAAGGGGTTTTTGAAGCAGCATGTCACAGTGATGACAGCCGCTGGAGGAGGGCGCATGGAGAGAAAGGCTCGACCGGGCATTCGAGAGCGCTGCCGGTGAGAGGAGAAGCTGAAGATGAAAAGAGGGAAGAAGTGGGATTGTACAGCTTCCCTCCACAAGTCTTTCGCTGAGCCCCAGTTCCTCTGCCTTTCAGAAATCCTTTTATTCTCCGAGACAGTGAAAAGGAAGCAGGGAACTGAGCACCGATCATTTGTAAGCCTGGCTCCAGTGATCATAAGTGCTCTGTAGGTATCATGGTCCTTGTGATGCTGCCTTTTCATCCCTCGCTCCCGTTAATCCCCGTGTCGGCCACTCCAGCGTGCCTCCCAGCCAGAGCGCACAGATTCTGAGAAGGAGCGTGTCAAAGCATCGGGCTGTTAATGCATAACCATGCACAATCACAGCCAGCAAATGCTAATTTCACATCATATGAGCTGCTGGTGTGGGTGTTTTTTTCTCCTTTTTTGCCATGTTTGGTCTTGTGATTTAACAAGTGAGGAAGAACAATAATAGCTTTATTGTGAGTGTTGTTCATGCTTTACCTCAGTGTTGCAGAGCGATGAACTGTGATGTGCTGTTTTCTATCTGCCTTTGTTTTAATGCTTCATTGAATCATATCAAATCAAACTTTATTTAAAAAGCACATTTCATTCTGAGGGCAACACATTGTGCCACAGTAATTTGGTTGTTCAGTGTATCTTTGTGTTACACAGCTAATAATAAATGTTTCTTGTCCTGAAAAGGAAGGTATAGACCAGTGGTTGCCATCCTTTTAGCCTTGAGCTACAAGTTAACTTAATGATTGCTGGCATAAGCTTTACATTATAAAGTGCTTCTGTTGGAAATGAGTCCTTTGAGCTTTATAAAATGACTTGCAGGTAAACGGAAATTGAAAGCTTTCTTTGAATAGTCCACAACATTTATATTTATTTATCGTAGACACAAATAATATACATGCTGGACAGGATTGTTTCGACGTCCAGCCAAAATGGAACAGAGTGTGACATCACGTGCAAATGGCCGTCCAGTTAACTTATATTTACATGTTCATATCATTTCAACATTTTATTCATGTCAGAAACAGATACGAAACAAGAAAAAGTATGCTCTTCACTGAAAATGATATTGTTGATTTTTATCTTCGACAAGGAGGTTATGGTTTTCCGGCATTTGTCAGAATGTTAGTTTATCTGTTAGTTGCTACACAAGGAAAATCAAAAGGAATTAAAAAAATAACTTTGAGGAAAATTTCAGAGGATGATGACCATGGCAGCAGGAAAAAGTCATTCGATTTTGGTGGTGATCAGAATAAGGAAGCAAATCCGGGATTTTTCATGTATTTTTTAGTAATATAAGGTAGGACAAATCTCCATGTTTTCTCAAAGTAACTCAATAAATTCTCAACAGATTTTGATTAAATTTATAGAAAATGTTGATCACGGCGCAAAAAAGAAGTGATACGATTTTGGTGTTGATGGGAAGAAGGTAGCCTTGCAGAGCAGACAGACCTGCCTGATTCTGAAGTCCTGCAGGTCCGTCTTGCGAGCAGCGTTGCCAGATGGGAAATATGACATTTTTGTACCAGAGTCTCAAAATATCGTATTTTGGGGGAAATTATCGTACACCCGACTTTATCAAAGTAACTGCCTTATTGTTGCTTGAAAGTCACAATTGATCACTCTGTTTAGGGTCCTACAGGCACTTTTGTGGGCATTCATTGCCCCACCCGACATCAGCAGCGTTTGATCAGCAGCTCCAGGCTCGCTAACCCTCGTCCTCTCTTGCGTTGCTCATTTTTCTCAACTGACTTCCTGACTGACTTCCTCCCACGAGCATGATTGGCTGCCAGTCATTCTGAGACAAATGACACTCAAACTGTGATTGGCTGGAAACGTCACGTGACATAAGATGCATTTAGCGTTTACAAATAGCTATCCGTCAGACAGGGGTAGATCTATAACAGCCACATGAAACTGTCAAATTATCATACATTTAGCCTTTTTTGGAATTATTGATTGTACATCGTACAGAGGGCTAAATTATCGTACAAATACGATAATTATTGTACGTCTGGCAACACTGCTTGCAAGCCTCTGTTGTCCAACGAATTCACTCGGCTGAATTCTTAACGGCCCAATCAGGGAAGAGAGGCGGGAGCTGACGTGACGACAACCGGAAGTTGAGAACTGGAAGTTGAGAACGGACATGCCGATTAGCCTATTGTCCTCATGGCTACCAAGTGAAACTTGGCGAAATCTGCCCTCCTCAGAAGTTTACTTGTAGGGATTGTCTTTGGCGAGGTTCATGTCACATATAAGTGTTAAATAAATCATCTGTGTGGTACCAGTTGGTTTAAGACAATAGTAAAAGGCTGTTAGCTGTTAGCAGCTCAGTTAGCGGCTAACAGATAACGGTCATGAACTGTTGTTAGCTGTTAGCGGCTAAGGTAGCTGCTATGGCTAACATCCATGAACTGTCGCTAACTGTTTTAAGCCATTAGCCGCTATGTATGCTACATTATTAGAGGCAACCCTGCTTGATGTGGATTGGTCTGTGATGAATATGACGAGCCAAACGATCGTCCAATCACAAGCTTGTGTTTTTTTTAATGTTCTGCCCCTGAAAACAAATTCAAAGGGCTCCTACCCAGATGGACTAGTGAAATATTTCTGTGGCAGATATATGGAGCTGTCCATCTGGCTTGTCAGGTTAGGAAGAAGAATCCATGTCCAGGAATTCTGTTAAGGATATGAAAATAGTGTGAGATGGGCAATTTTCCACATTTTATCCAATAACTCAATAGGTTCTCAACAGATTTAAAGAATATTTTCAGAGAGTGCTGATCATGACACAAGGAAGAAATGACTTGGAATTCAAGGATTCGTTGACATTGTGCAACAGGGCAATATCCCACAATTTTGCCAATAACTACATTTTTAACAGGTTTTGATGACGGCTTCAGAGGGTGATGGTCATGGCACAAGGATGAAATGACTTGATTTCGGTAAAGATCTGATGGATGCAGATCCAGGAGTTTTTCAAGGATTTGCATGACGGACATCTTTCCACATTTTTGACAATAACTGGAGCACTTTTAGTTAGTTTTTATGTTTTTTTTTTGTTTTTATGTAGATATTCTGCAAGAGTAAGGTGAGGTGTTGTGGTAAATTCATACATTCTGTTGTATTTAAGCCAATATATGGGATATAAATGGTCAATATGTTTTGCCAATATACCAAGAGAAAGGGAGTTATTGAAATGTTCATATCTGCTCAAAAGGAGATTTAACTACTAAGTAATTGTCTGCTGATATTGTACCGATAATATTTTGCATCCCTAAAATTTAAATTTTGCCACTATGTTGTGTGGTTAAAAATTAGGACGTGTTATAATATAAATTGCAATTAATGATTGCATTTCAGACATGAAACATGAAAAGTGGATGAAGTCAAATCAAATAGGTCAGCTTATTTTTTCTCCATGTAATCATAATTATTATCTAAACGCAGTCTCACTCTCAGGTTCAGCCTCCAGACCAAACCATCAGAATATTCTCTCCAGTCTAATTATCTTGTCTCGTTTCTATTTCAATATTTAAACACTTTTTTGACTCTCACTGGGGAAAAGGTGAATTAATTTCATATCATTTGCCACAACTTAATAGCATGAGAATTATCTCTATCCCAATTCCTGTGCTGACTGAAAGGCCAAATGAGTGGCTGTGATTTTTGAACAAGGTGTGAATATCAATTAATCTGAATTTCATCACACTAGCACCACCGGGCGTTGTCACAGTCAGACATTTAACGTCTCTCTGACTTAAATGGACATAATCAGATTTTATTTGTGCTTTTGCTGTACTTCAAATGAAAAAAACAAAAACATATCCACATTTTGCAGCTTACATTTAATTAACAAATGCTTTCAACTGTTTTGTTTTTAGCATCAACATTCATACATCTCTCATCCGAGTATGAAATATAGATATCACCTTTTACCTTAAGGGCAATAAGCATTAAGGACAGTGTTGTTTTAGGTTGAAACTTACATTATAATAAGGGGTGTCCCAATACAACCTATTCACCTCGGATACGGTGCCGATATTGCAGCCTTAAGTATTGGCCGATACTGATAACGATCTGATACGATATCAGCAGGAATCATACAGACTTTTATAACTTATTTTGTAGTATGGACTGTAAGAAAAGGCTTGATCAGGTTGAGATGGTTCAAACAGAGAACAGTAGTCAGCAATAGTAGGTATGAAAAACTGACCAATTTGTTATTAACCAATGAGTTCAATAAATTTTAAGCTAAAACATAAAACTATAGAACAACAAATAACATATATGAAAAATAAATCAGAAGACACTGAAAAATAACCTCAAATAATCCAGTAAAAACAAAAACCTATATTTTTAAACTGCAAAATAACCACTGTGTTTAACTTAAACATAAGCACATTCTACAACATATTAAATAAATAAAAAATAAATTATAATGGACTGCTTGTATCAGAGTGCTTATATCGGATATTTTAGATGCAGGGCGACATAAACCGATATTTTTTTTTTGCTGATATCAGACTGATATCCGATTTCAATATCGGATTGGGACCCAATTATAATTCATTTATTTTTGCCACAAAAAACTGCAAAAAGAGCATAACTTTTCAATGTTCCACTGTATGAAACTCCTGATCCTCTTAAATGTGAAGTTTGGCATTAATGTGAGAAATAACAGGTTTTTTTGTTTACATTTCAGCTTCTTCTTACAAAAAAGACATTTATTGACCAAATATTAGTCAAAATACACAAGATTATGAGAAGTAAAGCATGTCTGTCAACCTTTTCTGGGGAATGACCTACTGGTGCCCTTAAACATTAAATATGTTATAAACTTTTAACAACCAAACAAATTTTTTGTTGTACATATAGTTGTTTTTGATCACATTAGGTTGTACTTTAACACAGATTTAAAAAGGTTTCAAATAGATTTTTTAAAAGGTTCTGCATTCAGTCCTTTGTTAACTGTTTACTCCGCTCCTGGATGTTCCTCAAACACATTTTTAAGTTACCTGCCTTCTCTCCTGATTTAAGCAATCCTTTAAAACCTCTTTGGTAAATGCACAGTCCAAGCAGGAAGTTTTAGTGTAAATAATCACAACAGCTTTTGACAGTATCAGTCAATGGATGTGGCTCTAGCTGTTTGGCAATGTGCTCTAATGTTTACAGGGGCAGAATAAACAGACTTAGAAAAAATGGTGATGCATCTGTGGGGCTGTCCTCTTATAAATATCAATGCATTGTGAGAAATGAAATCAGGGTACTTTTTGGCCTGTGTGTAATCTAAATCATTACTATCTTAAATTCCCATTTTAGTCATCAATTTTTTTGTTTGATGATTTTTTTTCCAAATTTAAATGCCTTATTTTAGTTTGTGTTAATAAGCCACGTTTAAGGGGTGCTGGTTTGGCTGAGTGGTTAGCAACCAGGCATGTCCCATGTACATGCTTCTGCTGGTCCGGGTTCAAATCCAGCCTGTGGCCACTTTGCAGAGTGTCTTCCCCGACTCTCTCGACCCCTTGCACAAGCCTATCCACTGTCACTCTCCTATCAATAAAGGCACAAAATGCCCAGAAAATACATATATGTATTTATGTAATACATACAACAAAAGCCATGCTTGAATGCAATCAAGGCTTTTAAAGAGAGTATAATCAGCTGGTTAAAATATATTGCTGAATAAATCCTAAAAACGGACTCACATGTGATGTGTACTTTTCCTGATATAGTCTGTCGGCATCATCATCGTTCATCTTTTCGCTGGTGTTAAAAAAGCTAACTAAAGATTGCAAAAATTGGCAATATCGTAGAATCGCTATTTAAATCGAATCGGCACCCGAAAAATCGTAAAAACTCGAATCCGGAGAAAAGCGTATTGTCCCAGCCCTAGTAAACAGACAGATACATAGATACGTAGATAGATGAATAGATGGAATTATATTTATATAAGAATTATATTTATACTAAGTAAGACAGTAAAATTAGAGATAAAATATAACTAGATAGATGGACAATGAAGCTGTACAAAAAAATAAGACTTACTGGTTTAATTAAACAAGTACTTCTTCCAACTCCTGGGACATTTAAACCAAATCATTCAGTTATTTACAATTTGCTTTTTTAATGTCTGACCATGTCTCTTTTACCATGGCTCACACGCAGAACCAAATATGAGACATGAAGACCCTTCATCTTGAACTTTACCTTTGTATGACTGACTAAAATACTAATTTGTTGAAGTAAGACTGTTTGTATTAAGTAAAACTGTTGATGTTATAAAAGGACATCAGTTTTTCTAATAATTGAGAAAAACTGATAAGACATGGGAGAGTGGCATACATAAATGTGGACTTTTTAAATGTGAACAGTACTAGAATCAAGTTCCTGCCAAAGTTTTTTTCTGGTGTTCCCTGAAGCAATTCTTTAAAGAGATCACAACTGTTGTGATAAAAATACTGCAAGTCCAAGTGCTGTCAAAAAATAAGACTTTTCAAGGTAAAAAAAGGAATTTTTAATTCTTCTTACGGCCTTAAATGATTAAAAAAACTTTAATGGTTAAATTATCTGCAAGAGCTTCAATAATTTGCTTGATTTTCTTCTTTTTTGTCTGAAATCAGCATTTTGATTCAGCTCCACTCCAGCAAACAACAGGTCAGTAATTATTCCCTGCATGGTAATTGCTCATATGATTACCTTTCTCCATACGAGTGCACTTGAATATTAAATAACCGAAAACAGCTCTCACACAGTAAAATCAAATGCACTCCTGCGTCTCAACAGCTTCATCAAAAACCAAACAAAATATGCAAAGCTCTTGATTTCCGTGCCCCCTCACGACTGACTAATCTATCACTACGCCCCTGTCATGAGCTGATCCAATCAGCCGCTGACCCCCTCTCAGCCCACCACCTTATGGGAGAGCGTTTGCACCGAAGTCCCCTCTCTCCTCTGCGACACCTTTCAGAAAAAATACTCCCACTCACATTCGGAAATAAACCAGAAACCGCACCTTTAAAAACTGCTTTAACACTTGACTCTGGTGACTCCCAAAGTGAAAACATCTCCACCTGGAGTGTCCGGAGTGTAATTTCGCTCTTAAATCCTTTTCATCAGCTCACTTTAATATGATTTTGAGTCACTCCATCTACTGTGAGGCTTTAGAGAAGCAAAGAGTCATCAGAGCGTGCTTTTGTCATGATTGTTTTATTAAATAAACACAGACTGTCCTGATCAGGCACGTACAAATCAAACTGAGTGATACTTCGGGATGGATCGTTCAACAGAGGATCTAACTGAAGAACAGTGCAAATGATGACTTTCCCACAGACAAAACAAACAAGAGTTCAAAAAATAAAAAAGAGACAGTCCCTGGATGACTCGCAGCTACTGCTCCTGTTGAGACAAAACAGACAAGTTATTAAAATCCTCATTAATATATATACCCAAGAGTTTTATGCTAATTAGCTACTAGGGCTGGGCAGGATGAACCAGAAATCAGTGCTTAAAGAGGACATGTCATGCTTGTTTCTCCTTTTCACTATGCCAGACTAGGATGCCTGTAAAGCATTTCTGCCCTCAGTACAAGTCATTTAGTTCCTTCATTGCCCCACAATAGCGTTCTCAAAATCCTCATTTTAGGCCATTATCAAGCTCTTGTTGAAACACTCGGTCTCAAGGATGACCTAAAGTTACCTCGCAATGTCACAGCCCTTTGTGCTCTGATTGGTCAGTTCTATCGGGGGTAGAGCCAGCCTGTCCTTCTTCTTCTACTGTATTTTCCGGCAGGCTCAAAGCAGTGACCGCGTATCGAGTCCCCCTGCAGGCCAGAGCTGGTAATGAGGGAGAGTGAGTGAGGGAGCTTTATACCCCTGCTGGTGGATGTGTTCCTCGGTGAGGGTTTGGGGCTGACGGACATCACAGAGGAGGAAGTGTTTTATCAGATTACTCCAATAAAAAGAAAGGTACCTCGTGTCGTCGCGACGTTTGAAATCTCGCGGACATCTCGCAATGACCTATTTTCAAAGGCATCAAATCTCGTTCTAGGACATCAGAAAGAATACAATATCTAATTTTTTGAAAATTAAGGGGGTGTAAGGTCTTGTTTTCAAATTTATTATATCATATTTAAGTTTTAAATCATGCATCAGCATGATATGTCTCCTTTAATAATGTTCAACTGAACAACACATCTCAAGTTGTGTCCCTGTGGAGCAGCAACTGATCCAGTCTTCTCAATCCTCATTATTGAGAGTTGAATGTTTTTTCCGTTTTTCATATCACTGGGTCATGGATGGTGCTGCTGTCCTAACTTTAAAGTTATTATGCGTTTTGTTGCTCTTGGCAAATGTTTTTGGTGGGGGCAAAATGACTGTTTTGATTGAAAAGGATGCAGGTCCACATCAAAACCTTCCTTTTTAGTCGAGCTTTTACCTGAGTTACCTTTTAGTGTTTTTATTTTTTCTAATTACAGGCCACTTTTTATTTTATCTTATCTTATTTTTATCTTTTCTTTTTAAATCTTTTCTACTTTTCCTTATTTTATTTTCTAGTTTTCCTATTTTATTCTTTATTTATTTATTATAATATACACTGTATATTTATATTTTAACTTAACTTCAAGTTATTTTTTATTCTTCTTATTTTTTAAAATTCATTTTCTTATCTTATTTCATGATATATTTAATTTTATACTTTTCACCTACCCTCCAGCGTTTTCTCATTTTTAAACCTTCAAGATGGCGTTTCCTCAGTATGTACGGGGTACAGCAGTGTGCTTTATTATTGTCTTTTATTTCTGATGCTTTTTATCAACACTGTGTATGGGTTGCTGTGTGGGTGAGTTCAGGGGCTGGGTGGAGTTGGTTTGGGTTATTAATCCTTCATTTTATTCATTTGTCTGTTTGTAAAGCACTTTGTGCTACATTTTTTTGTATGAGAAATGCGATATAAATAAATCTTGATTGACTGAACAAACAACATATACAGTAAATTTAAAAACCCAGGGCAAAGGCAGCCACGCAAAGACTAAACTTTGGGCCACAAAATATCGTCCCCCAGGCCTCAACTGGCCTGTGGTTTGCAGGTTTAAAGCCTTACTGTAGTAGAGCATTAATTCTAAAGTGGTGGGTTGGGACCCAAAAGTGAGTCATGGACTCTTTTTCAGTGGGTCATGAGCCTTTGACTATGCAAAAGAAACAGTGAAAAAAGTGTTTTTTAACCAAGGAGATGTTTTTATGCAGTGAAGTGCTGTCAATTCACACTTCTTAACAAAAATTGAGATGCTTCTAATGGAAAGGTGTTTGTTATATATTAAATAAGTAGGTTCTCAGCCAAAGTTACATATTATTAGTATGTTTGAAACAACTTCTCAGTACGTGCACTTTTTCACTTCATGTTTTTGCATGAAAGCACTTTGGAGTCTGTTAGAAAAGGCTGAAGTAGCTAAAGTGTTTTCTGTAACAGCCTCATGATCAGCGGCTTATTGAGTTCTTCTGACTGAATATTATTTATCCAGAGCTGTTCAGTATGTATACACTGATGGGGTGGGGTGGGGGGGTTCACAGCTTTAGTTACTTTTATAATCTTGAAAACTTGTGTCCCTAAGATGCACTTTTAGTTTTCCATTAAAATTATTATCACCTCATGCAGGTCATGTTGCTTCCTCATTAAATTTTTTCTGTTGGCACACAGTGTTATTTTGCATTTCTTAGGTTCGAAGTGCAGCATATTTTTATTTAATAAATTTGAGAATTTGAAAATTCCCCTCGATATGGGTTGCAGAGTGACATTAAAGGAAGATGGTGAGTCCTGAAGCCAGACCAGTTGAGACTCATATACCCCTTTCAGACTGGTGGAAAAAAACTGTTTAAACGAGGTAACAATCAGCTCCTGTCTGCAGTTTTAAAAGGGTTTAATCGGCATTAAGACCCAGGTCGACTAACCCTGCAAGCGACATGGGTTTAAACTGCTCGCCTCCGGGTCGACCCGCTAAATCACAGATGATGTCAGCATAGTGTCCCCACAGCATAATATTATACCCGTTACCTCTGTCTGAAACTTATGTGACTCTTTGCCGTCTCAGCAACAAATTCCATCTCTGCCTTTGTATCATCAGCACCGGGTATATACATCTTTCAAGAGGGACAAAAGTATAAAGTACAGAAAAGTCCATGGCCTCGATGCTTCTTTCAATTATTTACATGGACCTGCTTTGTCGCGCTGATGATGTCATCACGTTGATGACATCAGCTTGATGCGCCAGAGGAAAAAAACAGCCACACAGCTGGTCTGCTGCCGATGAGACCCCGGTCTGCTGGCAGTGGGAAAAGAGTCACTTGCTGATTGTTAGCAGGTTAACCCGCGTTAAAAAAAATGTGTTGACTTTCTAATTTTAGTGTGAAAGCGGAATTACTGTAAAGAAAACCAAATGACCTACATGATTAGATCAGTGATTCTCAACTAGTGGGTCGAGATCCAAAAGCAGATCACAGACCATTTTTTAACGGGTGACAAGCCTATGCCTGGGTAATAAAAAAGTTAGGAAAAAAGTCCTGTGCTTTTATTTTGAAGGGGATTTTTGATGCAGTGGGGTGCTGTGTTTTCACACTCCTAAACATTAGGTGGTGACCATACCCTGTAATGCTAACTCACAGACAATTCAATCAAAGGATGTCAGTTAACTATAAAATAAGTATGTACTCAGCTTAAGACACACATTTTTTTTTAATTACTTCTCAGTTGTTGGACTTTTTGTTTCATGTTTGTTCATTAAAGCTCTGTGGAGTTTGTCAAAAAAAGGCTGAAGTAACTGAAGTATTTTGTGTGATCAACAGCTTATTTAGTGTTACTTAAAAGCGTGTGTCCCTAATGACCCTTTTCCACTAGCTTGCCTTGGCCCTACTCTACTTGGCCCTACTCGATTTGCAGCGTGTTTCCACTAGCCTGGTACCTCCTACAACAAGCTAGTTTTAGTAGCTACTCCACTCTGGTTCCAAGTGAGCTGAGTCGATACTAAAAGATGACGTCACCGACTGCCGGCTACTGATTGGTCAGACAATTTTGTCATCGATGAGTCATGAGCGCGACAAGCTAGCATGCTAGCGGTAGCTACCGTTAGCTTACCCTCATACGTCTTTTCTTTGCAGCTCGATTGCTCTCGTCCTCGGCCTCACTCTGTTGTATAGCTTCCAAAACTCTGCTTGGCTTCTCAAGGGGTATTTCTTCTTGCCAGCCTGCAGCCTTCTTCTGCTTTTCTTTTTTACTCGGTTTGTGACAAAAAGCCCCAGATTGTTGTGTCGCGCTCAAAATGACATAACAGCAGTGCCGCTCACCCCGTTTGGCAGCCGACTGGGGCTAATGGAAAAGCAGCACAAGGCGAGTAGAGTAGAGCCGGGTAGAGCTGGGTAGGGTCGAGTAGAGTAGAGTAGGGCTAGTGGAAAAGGGCCATAAAGATGCATTTCTTTGTTTCCATTAAAAAACAGATAATTTAGTGTAAAAGGGAATATTTTCCTCTCTAGCATCGCCACATGCAGGTCATTTTGGTTTCTCACTAACTGTTTTTTGTGTTGGTACACTGTGATATTCTGTTCTATCCAAGGTTCAAAGTGCAGCCTATTTTTATTTAATTAGTATGAGAAGCTGAAAATTTCCCTCGATTTGAGCCGCAGCTTTAAATTAAGGAGTGATGGTGGGTCCTAAAGCCAGAACAGCTGAGGGACACTGGTATAGATAACGGATGGATGAATGGGAGGATGTGCTGCATTGATATAAACACTCTTGATAAACTGCCCAGCCCTAGTCTGTATCCCATATGTCAGTTTTCACACAAACCAACCTTTTCACTTCTGTGCAGCATATAATGTGACCTCAGGTCGTTCTGACAGTTGGCGTACGCCATCCCGAGTCCCGCTCCTGAGCCCAGTGAAATCGGCCACGTGTGCCCTACAAATAAAACACACACTTTATCTCACTGCAGGGATGAACTTCACAGTGTTTTTAAAAAAACACAGCAGAAATGGAGTGTGAAATCTTTTTCACACCCTTGTTGTGGCACCTTGTCTGTTGTTTTTCTTCTTAACATTAATATTCATCATGCTCCTCTTTGGATGGTGTTTACTGGTGTTGTTTTTCTCTAAATAAAAACCAGTGAATAATTCATTATAAATTCATATATGAGTATCATTTAGTCATGAAAATGATGACAGTGCTCCCTCTTTTAGAGTGTTGACAATGTTTTTTTTTTAAAAATATGCCACGTTGTTTGAACGTTCTTCTGTATACTCTTGTTCATGCAAGTCAGATAAATTCAGTCCTTGGAGTCAACAATTAAGTGTTTTCCATTCAGCAAACACTTCTGCTGTAATTAGGGATGGGAATCGAAAACCACTTCCAGTTGAGCATCGATAACTCCCTCAAGGACTCAATATCATTACACATTCTGCTTATCAATTCCTCCCACTTACAGGGGTCAGCAATGGTCATAATTGTGTTTTTATTTTCAATCAAGAGACACTAACTACAAAATTTTAAGTAATTTGAAACGTCAACAACTTGCAGAAATGCTTTTCTAAGCAGCATGTTAGGGCTGGGCGATATTTGTTAATCTCAATATCACGATTAATTGAGGCTCCTACCTTGATTACGGTCAATAAATGATTATTTTATTCTAGCTGGATAAAATTGTTGGTGTTACAGACAGCCGTCGAAACAGTCTTTCCACAATATTTACACTTAGCTTCTTTCTGCTCAATGTCCTCTGCAAAGAATCCAAAATGTGCCCAAACAATGGAGACGGCATTTTTTCTTCGCTACAAGGTCGTCTGATAGATTGGGGCTTGTCTCCTCTATGTTGGTGGCGCGTCCTTCGCTCTTAGCAGAAGTGAACGCAGACTGTGTGAAGGGTGTGCGGTCACGTGACTCAAACAGGTAAAACATTCAAAATAATCAACATGAGTAAAATTACTTTGATTAAAGGGTCTAAATGTTGATTTTGATTATTTTTCAATTAATTGCCCAGCCCTACAGCTCGTCAGCTGAATATAAGGAGTGTCATGTGTTATAAATGTGTGTCATGTGATAAAGAGACTGGCTCCAATAAAATCTTATCCTTTCCATTCCAAGTTGTGATACACTGAAAAAAAAAAAAATTACGATAATAAAAAACAAACGCCTTATAAAATAGTCAGATTTTCTTAAGTAAGGCACTAAGACTGTAAACATGCACAATAAGAAACCTTTAATTACTGGATGTCTTGAAATTATTCAATTATCCAAGTAGTCACGTTAACAGCATAATCTGTTTATCTTTAACAGCTTTGGGCTATTACTGGATCATGACAAATTAGATTAACACATCTAACTTTATGACCAATAATCTGATTATTAAGTTAACACAAGCACTTGGTTTCTTTTCTTTTCTAACATGTGAAAATAAGTAAAGAAAAAAGGGGAGGAAAAGTAAACAACAAACACTGAAGAGCTGCTGCAAGAGCAAAGACAGGCAGTGATTGTCCATCTCCCACAGAAAGTAAAACACATTAGATGTCAAAAATATGGCTTTGTGTGGAAGAATTTACTGCTGGAAATCACTTTGATTTTCTTTCTGTATAGATAACAGTTAATTATCAGTATGGCAGATAAGAATTTTTTCCTACTGATGATATTTTGAACATAAAAATTGGAAATAAATGTCTCATATATTGGCAAATCATACAATTATACTATGATGATCAATCAATGTCCGCTTTTATAATCAAATATATAATTTATTAGAGAATAAAACAATGTTTATCTTGCTCCATTTCTGTTTATAACACAAATGGACTTTAACTATAAAAGAAACGGGTCAATTATAGTTAAGTTGAGACTTGACAAAGATTATAAGTATTGATAATGAGTTTGAAAATAGCATATCAGCAACAATCCTAATATCATGCATCCTTAAAACAGCATCAGCTGTACTGTACATTGCCAACACTGATACTTAGCAATGCTAACACTTACAGCACAGCTAATGAGTGAGGGCAAACATCCCCCTGCTGCATCAGTGTACCAGCAGTAGTTTGTTGTTTGAGTCATGTGCCAGTCAAACATTCTGACCGCTCAAAGAACCAAGGAACCAGTTTTTGTAATATCAACCCATTATTAATGTGCATGTTTACACACAACATGAGATTATTACTATTACTTGACTTTTCCCAGTTTTTGGAGTATTATGAGCATTTAAACACTCTTCCTTGCTGAACAAAGACGTCCATTCATTGAGTTTTCCAAGTTCACCTGATCTTTTTAGGGATGCACAAAATAAGATTTTTACTTTTATCCAAAAAGCCAATGTTTCCAAACCTACATATTTCACTGACGGACACATTTTATAAGAAACAAGTTTCCTATAAACTGAAACTGAACAGTTCATCTCATAATTAAAGTTCTACAACAAGATCAAGGAACTGATTGTGTAATAAATGACCTGTGTATTTTTATATGAGGGAAATAAGTGATGATAAGAACTGAAGAAGGAACTGGAGAAGCTTCTTGGATGAGAAGCTAAATGTCTTACAAAACTTAACACAGTCCAGTTGCCTTGATTTGGAATCTTCAAGATAACATTACCCGGATGAATGAGAATCTACACAGACGTAAGTGATGATAAGGTGAAGCACTATGGCACATCTATTCACTGTGCTTATATTCTGGCAGATATATTATGTATACTGCATATGTCTGATATTTATCAATATATTGAGCGCAAATATTATTAGAAATTCTCACATCTGTCAAAACCAAACATAAGTTTTCCAGTATGAATTGGAATCCTCTTTTGTACCTTTCACTAAGCTTTTGAGCTGTTATCTGCCAATACTGATATTTTGCTGATCATATTGTTTCCTGTGTTGTATATTATTGATGCAGTAGCTGCTGCAGGTTTCCCCTCCTCTCTCTGCTCCTTCAGGATTACAGGCTCAGAAAACATCACAGGCGTCTCATGAAAATACTCACGTTTGAAGAACAGAACTGAGAACACGATTCCTAACCCCAGACCAGTACCTGGAAAGAGCAAAGCAATTTTAATGAAGATAACTTATTTACACAATCAAAGCAAACCAAGTGTAGGTGCATTTTGTTTTCTGTTTTTTATGGTATAAAATCCATATTTAACGTGACAGAAACACACTCTGATTCATCCTTCTCAGTTGAGGGGCAACATCTTGTGCTCAAACTGAAGCTTCTCATGCTGTTTTACTTTTCCCAGCAGCTGTTTGCACTCACACTCAGATTAGGATGAATTTTGCAACATGCTACGTCATCAGCCTTCAGCACACAAAGCTCAGCCGACAGATATGATGGCAGAACATTCGGTAAGACTTCCTCTCTAAAAAAGACAGGAGCTGCAGGTGCTCATGAGTACAGAATTTTAGTGAGGAAAGTCCAAAAACACCTGAATCAAGTTTATTTATTATCATAAATCAACATGATTTCCCCACCGCCTGGGTGCAGTAACATTCTGTGAGAAACACTGACAAAAAAATATGGATGAACTTTGGCATCTGTCAAGGACAGACAAACACGTAAAGAGAAGGTTAGAGATTAGCTTTTGACGTGTGTCTATCCACTTTCTACTCTTACCAGTTAAAGCTGGAAATAAAATGTTAAGCTATTCCATATGCAAATTTTACAATAAACTTTATGACACACTATTTTAATATCTGACTCTTATCTGACAAGCTTGGAACCAAATGTGGACTGTTGTGGCATGGATCATGGACCTGTCCCTGAACACAAAAGTCTCTCTGTTTGTATTTATATATTTGGTGTTTTTTTCATTTGAATCTAGTTAGTCAAATAAGTTCCTCATAGTGTTTTTTTACCTTGAGGTTTTAACTTATTTGTCTTGTTTTCTTAAGACACCAAAATTAGTTGGGGTATTTTTTCATAATAATGGGATATTTTTTTGAGATCTTAAGAAAAATCTGATTATTGCGGAAAGAGCAAATCAAATTGTTTGCGATGCATGCATGTCCTCCCAGGGCTTCTGCTCCATCAGTGGCCAAAACTTTTTTTTTTTACATCTAAAAGGAGGATTTTTTTTTTCAGAAAGAGATTGGAGATTTAGTTTGTTTACTCAGATCTTCATTCTTGGACAAACATTATTTATGAATAAATTCAACGTTTTACAGTCTTTCCTGAAAAGGTCATTTTAACATCTCTTATTGAAGGAATGCCTTTTCAAGGGTTTAAATAAATTAACACTTGGGCATTTTCTTCATTTTACATTTTAACCCAATGCTTGAATGCTTCTCTTGCTATATATTAAAATAACCAATCTGAAGCCAAAGCATGACTTCCCTTGTCCTTAATCAGGGGTCCTACACACTTCAATGTCAAGACTTTTCACAGACCAGAAAAGAGGGAAATTAAAATATTTTTTGCACTGCAGATCAATGGCTGTTTACATAACTGTGTATGATTTTCTATCATTTGTTAAAATGTTGATCTGTTTAAGTTAATCTGTTGTTTTAACAAACCAAGGAGCTATATACGTAATTGTGTAAAACCAAACCTATTTTCCCATGTGCATGCATATTTTAATGCCTACTTCACGGTTTTGTTTGTGTATGTGGAGGCAGCTCTTTCATAGCCAAAAACTAATTTGATGGATAGAAGTCAAAATGCCATCTAAAATTTAAGATCTGTCACATGTAAATCTGAGAATTAAAAAAAAATTTGATTTAGACATTCATGGATCAGCAAGAACCTGTTATTTGCATTTTTACCCTATTTCACATTAATACAGCTGAAGAGCACGGAATTTTGTCCCCATATTTTTCACTGAAAGTACAACTATATATGTTTTTGTTTGGCCTCACTGTTTCATTGATCATCTGTTAATCAGTCTGTTGAAAGCTTCCTTAAAAATAGGGCAGGCGCCTCCTTAAAAAATTATATATGTGGAGTGACATCACACCGAACCACATTCAAAATTCTCGAAATTTTACAATCGCTTTGCACAACTGTGAAATATAATTTAACGTTAAAATGATAGCCCTAAACATTGGCAATAAAGCACAAATATAATATTTCAATTAAGACAAGCATGCCATCTGATGCTTCAATTATCTAATTTCGTATTTGAAATGCTTGAATGGCAGATGGACGTAATGGAAAGTTTATATGACGCTAACAATAAATAGTTGTGGGTTTTCTGTTAATTCACCGAAGCCAAATGAAGGATAAAGTAATCCATAAGATATTTAAACATTAATCCTAAAAAGGGTGCACGTATCAATATGACATGCAAAGAACAAATCAATATCTTCTGAACAGCTGTGTCATGGTTCAAGGAGCGCCCGTGTTAACGTGTGGCTCTTTGGCGTAAGTCTGTGTGGCTGTCGTAAAGTACAAGGGTTTATGGAACATTTCTTTGCACCTTTTTTTATCGTGATGTCTGAGACTCTTTAATCGTGTGTTTACAGGAAACCATACTTATTCATAAGGCCACTTTCAAACCTTAGTAACCGGTAAATAAAACACTAACGGGCATATCTGACCGGAAATCATCATTTAACACGGTCACACCCCTCAGCATAACACCAGTCCCGCATACGTTTTCTTTGACAACAAAACCAAATATTAAAGAAAATATCAAACAGAGACCTCGCCACAAATTGAATAAAGGGTTCATTTATGGATTAAACAGACAAACTTATTATTGTTTACTTCATAGGTCATTCAGTTGTCCTTTACAAGCCCTTTGTCGTTAGCTACTTAGCCTCGCCCAGTCAATGACAGCTGTACAATACAGTAAAAACAGCTGATTATTTTTTTTCTTAAAAGTACATCTGAATCAGTTTTTAGAGGAGAAGACTTTGGGATATTTACCGATCTTAATGGCACCGTCTGCCAGGCACCGGTCCCACTTTTTCCCCAGCTCCTTCTCAGACATACTGAACATTAGCTTGCGTCGGGCTAAGTGTCAACTGCGGGTCTGGTGTTGCGTTCAGGGGTACATGGAAAGTTTAGATAACTAAAATGTAAACCCTGAGGTTTGTCAGAATGAAGGCGTGTGGAGTTTTAAGACTTGGTTGCGGTCTCATTGGGCTTGTGCTGGCAAATTACATGATAATAAAACATAACATTTAAGATTATGATTGTGACGGTTTACCTGAACGCAGCATTACGCTTGCTCCTCGCGATGCCTCATATTAAAACGTCTGACTGTCGCCATCTTGAGGTTTATTAAAGAATAACACAAACTGTATTATATGTCCAGATGTTTGACCTTCTAACCCTTTTCCACAGACCCCTTCCTCAATATGTCAAATTTTGCTCTCTGTAATACCTTTTTCTTTACACAGTTTTGAAGAACATGAGTAAAATACTCAGTAGAAGATTTTAAATTTAAAGTTATCTATGGTAATAAGAACTCAATAGGCAGGTTGATGGTGAGGTGAGTGGCTGATACAGAGCTTCATTCAACTTGTGGACAAGAGATTGGTGGATACAGATGAACTATCTCTGGTCCAGAAAACACTTGATTTTAATAATTATGTCCCTCTTTTAAATTAAAGTTGATTAATACTTGAGAAACTCTTTTGTCCCTCAGGTCATCAGACCATACAATTCCTCACAAGGGGGGAGGAGGACTAACAGGAAGACTGAAGATGAGAAGAAGCTGTAGTAGCCAGCCTATAGACATACTTTCACACATTTTTTATTCATATTTATCTTTGCATCTTTATTTATCTTTGTTTTAATTATATCTGTCTTCTTTACATATCTTTTTTGTTTTGTAAACTGCTGCTGGAATCTTAAAGGATAAGTTCAGTTTCTGCAGCTTTCACATTGTTTATAGAATGAAGTAGAACAATATACTCACCCAGAAGGCTTTCCTGATCCAAACAGTGCTTCGGGAGATATTTAGATCCAAAATCGAGCTGGACATCCGTATAATGGTAGCACATAGGGCATACAGTGCCGCTCCTAAAACTTGATTAATCTTGGCTGCCGTCTCATTAGTTTCACCAATATTTAAAACATAACATGGTGCGCCACGTTTACTCCTGAACGCACATTACAGTCTGTGTCGCTCCAGACATGCCTCATATTAAAACGGCTGACTGTCGCCATCTTGAGGTTTATTAAAGAAGATAACACAAACTGTATTATACTGTATGTCCAGATGTTTGACCTTCTAACCCTTGTTTCAGGCGAAGACAGCCTCAATATGTCAAATTTTGCTCGTTGTACTTTCTTCTTCACAGTTTTGAAGAAATGAGTAAAATATCTATCAGATGAAGATGTTGTAGAAGAACTTTGAATATGATGGTAATAAGAACTCAATAGGCAGGTTGATGGTGAGGTGAGTGGCAGATGAGAGCTCATTCAACTTGAGGACAAGAGAGGAGCACTCCAGATGAGTATCTCTGGTCAGGCGCACTTGATACATTCTTCTTCTTCAGTTCAGAGTTGGCACAGTTAAAAAAAACATGTCTCAGGTCATCAGACTGTAATGGAGGAGTAGCGTGAGTGGACCATGATGTAATATAGAAGAAACTAATGATGAGAAGAAGCTGTAGTAGCCAGCCTATAGACATACTTTCACACATTTTTTATTCATATATATCTTTACATTTTTATTTATCTTTGTTTTATTTATATCTGTCTTCTTTACATATCTTTTTTGTTTTGTAAACTGCTGCTGGAATCTTAATTTGATGAATAAAGGTTTATCTAATCTAATCAAATTACAAATAATACAACACATTAGACTCTGAACCCAAAAAGAAGCCATTTTTATGCATAAGGCAGCACTATTAGGACTTTTCTAGCCCCTCCATTTTAAGAACTTAAACATGACTCAACAAACTGTGCTGCTGTCATGTATGGCGCTTTTTCTATTTAGCATTTGCTGCTGCACTTTACAAGGTAATTAAGAGACTTCTAAGATTTAGGGAGGGCCATTCAGGTGTGCAGTTTCTATCCTTGTCATGGCAGAGGTTTGGAAACCCTGCAAAGCTTTGGCATCAAGAACTCCCACATTTGCATATTTTTATTGGAAATTTATTTTAAAGTTTCTACATTAAATCTCATTTGACACATCAGTAAACTGTCATGAAGTCCATACAGCACGTCCACCACTAACATTGATTTCCTGAGACGACAGAACCTTAATTTCACACAACAAACAGCCTGAAACGTTTGATTTCTGTGACACAAAAAGTTGTTCAAATCGTTGAATGACGATAATCTATCAGCTGGGATTCAATTACTCAGTATCCAAATCTGTGAATTATAAAACTAGTGTTGAACACAGAATCAAAACAGCAAACATGGAAACATGTTATTGTTGTATGCGAATGCTACAAACAGACTGACAGACATATGAAATCCATAAAATTATACATCACACACAAATGATGCACCGTCACTCTTCAGCAGGTAAACAGTGAAACAGCCAAAAGTCAAAATGCTGGCAGTGATTATCGAGCACAGCCTCCAAACGTGGTGTAGAAAACAAGCTGGACAAACAGCCGGGACGATTATGAACATGAACCACAGAGAGTGTGTGTGTGGGGGGGAGTGAGAACAGCAAAGGGGCCCCAAAGAGGTAGAGACAGTTTCCTTGAAAGCAAATCTATCTTTGGAAGAAACAGAATAAAACCCCTTTGCTTTGCTCCAGCGCATGTTCATGTCCAGCAATGCATTCATAGAGACAAAACGATAATCAAAGGTAAAAGTTCATGTGAAATTCACTCCCACAAACAGTGGAGCCAAAAGTAGAAAGTGATATGGCATGTGGCAGTGAGCTTGGCCTATGCAGTTATTCGGTGGCAGGAGTTGTGGCCAACGGCAGCTCAAACACTCTGGATGTGGATCTGGATCAGGATGCCACAGGTTTTGGATCAGGCATGAGGGTGCTCGGTTATGAATGAAGCTCCCTGCTGTCAGAGCCCAGTCTGTCAAACTTTACTCCAATGAAAGCCATGAAAGACATCAGTATTCAAATTCCCTTTCCTGTTGTGCATTGTCAACGATTACATATACTCTTTAAAAAAAGTTTGGAAACATTATTTATTTGGTGGTATTTATGGTCCGAAGTTTGGAAACTGAACATCAGCTTCCAGTTGCAGGAGATTTTGGCACTTTTTGGGCTCTGCTGACGATAAGTTGTGTTGTCCATTCCATGAATGGTGGCTTTTCCAATGATACAAAATACAACTCTAATTTGTGTTATCAAAGGGGAGAAACAATCAACCAAAATAAGGCCTCCAAACATTTTTGAGGAGTACAGAAAAGAATGAAAAGTCTTCAACAGTAAATTGGGAAACAGAGAGATTAGGGAAAACCCTTTTAAAGCTTCTTCCAAGTGACTTAATTAATTTACAGCTAATCTTGGAAAACATTTAAACCTTGGTAGCTTTAGGAAATAAAAATGTACTGTTTATACTCATATATATATATATCACCCTGTTTTTGTTTTTCTGTCTATTTTTGCTGAAAAATTCACGGTTTGCGGTAAATCTGTAATTAGATTATCCACCCGCGAGACTCTGGCAGTCTGAAAGCTCTGACTTGTTAACATACTTCCATAAAGAGGATTGACGTGCATTTCATCTGTCACAAAAGTGGAGTGTAGTATTGGTATTGTGACATACCTTCATTCTTGCTGGTGCAACACAATCATCAATACACTGGATCAATATTGAATCTAAAAAAATACGGTGCTATATTCTCAGGTCTACAAACACGAGTTGATAATGTCAGTTAAATACTTTCGAAATTATTTCCTGACCTATTGTAAAAAGTGTGTTTTGATACTAATTTGCTGTTAAAGATATATACTATCATTGATTTGTGTAAAAATGGAAACAGGATCATTGTTTCATTTGTGAAGTTGATTCTTAATTGCTGAGTAGATGCTTTAATCCTACATTCTACCTCATAGGAGCCACTTTTGCTTCTTCGGTTTATCAGATATCCTGATAAATACTTGAACAAAATTCTTGGAATTTATCAATTATGACAGTAATTTTGTATTGTGATGTTACTGACAGCACAAACCATGTTTCAGGTATCCTATCACAGCTGTCACGCTGCCACAATATATCTAGTGTGAAACAGCTTTATTTCATATTTCATTTCTTTTTTTTTACTTTTACACTTTCATAGTTTCATGTGCTTCAATAATTAACTGTCCTGACTTTAAATACAAAAAATGTTCAATAAAAGACGCTTTCCTTATGAGCAACTGGACACTAGAAGTTTTCTGAGAGCACAAACCTCAGCCAAAGTGTTTTCAATCTTGTCCAACAGTTATTGTCAAAAATGAGGCTTACACTTTTGACAAATCTTTAAATATTCCGAGATCCACGTCCAGATTGTAATCGCTGCTAAAATCTAACCAGTTCTTTATGCCATTTCTTTAGACATTTTTCTCTAAACGTTTCTTTAGAAAATGTAAAAAAAAAAAAAAAACCTATTGAGTTACTGGCAAAATGAGCAAAACTGTCCTCTTGTACTGGTAAGAAATTTGTTAAAAGAATCCTCGACACATTTCTGAGTTCAGATCAACACCATAATGTGTGCCATAATCAACAATTTCTGAAAATGTAATCAAATCCATTCATATCTTTTCAAACCATCCTGTTCACAATCTAACAAATGCTGGCAAAAACACAACCTCCTTGGCAGAGGTAATTAAGGTTTAATTTATGTACGTGTCCTCATTGGCTCAGATTATACAATATTGTATGAGTTTAAATTGTTCCTGTGGCATTGACACACTATAACCAGCATCATACTGGCATACATGTGGCTGGTTGAGCTTCATGTGTTGATCACACTGGCATAAATGCCCCTGAACATTTAGAGTCAGGGTACTACAGTATCAAAAATTACAAACCTATGACTAAACATCAGCAAGTGCATCACGTGCAAGTCAATGAAATAAAATACAACATAAGATAGAGCTCAAACTGGTCACTCAGACTATCAGCCACAACATCTGCCACTGAACACACGACAAATAACGATGCCCACAGCCACATGCCAGATCTTTCCCTCGGCCTGGTCAAACCCCACACACCACTTTTCCATCGAGCCGTCACTCCAGTGATTTAACACGCTGTACATGTATCAACAAAACCCATCATCAAAAACAACCCGCAGATTAACGCTCTCTAAAACCAGAATGCTGTGCTGAACTGGCTTCAGAAGACGCTTCAGTTTGGCTGCATTTTATTTCGTGTAGAAAAAATAAAACTGTGAAACCATCCACCCTTCTCCTGGTCCTGGAGGTGCTGATGTCCCATCCAAAGTTCATGTCAAAGTTTTTCTGATCACTCGCTGGCTGCTGGTTCAGGAGACTGTTTCTGTTTCTGCTTCTGTTCCTGTGCTGCTGCTGCTGCTGCTGCTGGCTGGTTTGGTTCTTCTCTTGTCATCTTCACAGAGGCTTTGCTGATGGTCAGGAGGTCTCGCAGTTCTTTGTTCTCAATCTGAGACAAATAGAAAATCATATATTCAGAAGTTAATGTCAGGCAGAACTCTTTGAATTGAGTAATACTTAAAATCATCCAGGTGTAAGAGTTCAGCCATAATTCAGTAATGGAGAAGGAAATGCCGCTACATACTAGGGCTGAACAATTAATTGCAAATTAGATTAAATCGCAACATGGCTTGTTGCAATTTTCAAATCGCAGAAGGTTCAATATCTTCAGCTCAAAATGTGTTGAACATTTTGGAATTGTGATGTAGGTTTTTGCAATTTCATGCCTACTTTTTACCTCTATTCATACACTTTTTTCCTACTTTTGGACCATTTTTTACCTTTATTTAACCCCATTTTAAAAACTTTCTGCCTATTTTGCCCCCATTCATCTTTTTTTGGCCACTGTCAGAACCATGGTTTACATGGTTTTTGAAATTTAATTTCAAATTTAATTCCCAATGTTGCTGCCATAATCATTTTTCCTAAGTCACTTTCGGATTTTTTTGCCAATTTTTCCCCATTTTTTGCAATTTCATACCTATTTTACACCTATTTATTAACCTTTTTTCCGCTTTCATACCATTTTTACCCAGTTCTTACAATTTCATACCTATTTTGCTTCTATTCTTCACTTCTCCACTTTTTCTCAAATCTTTTATCCTTAGATTGATTTAATGTCATATTGGTTTTACTATAAAAAGATCTACTGCTTATGTTTGTTTAAGAATACATAAGATGAGGAACATTAAAACAATTGCAGAGTAAATCGCAACATTGGGGGAAAAAATCACAATTAGATTATTTACTCAAATCGTTCAGCCCTAGTACATACATGTTCAAACATAAAAATAAGGGAAAACATGTCAGTAAAGCTGAGCCAAGTCGGGCTGCTACTACATGATGGATAAGCCCCAAAGTTTGATAAGCACATCTTAAAATTTTTTTTGTACTTTTGTAATTTTTGTAATTTTGATGATTATGGCTTACATATAATGGAAACCCAAAATTCAGTGTCTCTGAAAATTAGAATATTGTGAAAAAGTTAAATATTGTAAAGCCTTGGCGGGGAGGGGGGCTGCTTCGTGGTTCTTCCCTGCTTCCGTTTCCGGAGATTTTTTTTCCCTGCATTTTCCGCAGACAGTGTGATTGTTGGTATCTGATACTGTAAAACTTGCTGATGCTGGTATTACATACAAAAATGTCTACAAGTAGGTCATTTTGGATTACCCTTTTGCTATAGTGACAGCAAAATCATGCTTCATTTGCAATTTTGAGAGCTACAAACATTTATTTACTTATCTGCTGACAAAAAAATCAGCCACTGTTTGGGAGCTCATACTTTCAGTTTAATAATCAACATGCTAACATACTCCAAACTTAATACGATAACATATATATTACTAAAAATATGTGCAGTATATATTAAAAGAAATTTTCAAAACTGCCGATAGTGATATCAAACTGAAAATTATGTCCAACAAATATGTACTCCCTCAGATATACACCCTAAAATGTCCAGCACTCCTCAGTTGACTGCTCTTACCTCTAGCTGTGCGAGCCTCTCTCTGACGGAGCAGTAATGCTGATCATCCACCTGCACGGCTCTCCTCATCACCTGCCCCATCTCACATATCCGCTCCACCTGGCTCTGCACCTCCTGGGGAGAAACCAGAAAACAAGGAAATTTGGATCGATACATTTTAAAGAACAAGAAACCTGATCTACAAGAACAACAACAGCAGGATTACTTTTGCATGATCCTCATGAAGGCTGAGCACGGGTTTGGTGTCCAGCTCTTTCTTCGCCATCATCAGCTGGAGCATCTGCTTACGGTACCGACCCATGATCAGTTCTAGTGCGTACTGATGTTCTTCAAGAGACAACCACAGCTCTGCAAGGACGAAGATAAAGAGGGCAGCAGAGATATTAAAGGTCAGGCAGCTTTCTAAATTACCTCAGCCAAGGAGGTACTTTCTGCTGCTGTCTGTCTGTTTGTTTGTTTGTTTATCAGCATGATTATACGGAAACTACTGGACAGATTTTGCTGAAATTTTTAGGAGATGCTGTTAATGGTCCAACCTTGAAATAATTCGATTTTAGTGATGATAAAAATAACTTTCTGCTCAATAACTGTCTAACTAATAATGATATCAACATGATTCTGAGTGCTATGTGTGGGTTTTTAGAGTCAAGGAATCATATTATGATGGTAACATTATCATGGCGCTATTGCTTACAGATGTAACAGGAATATGTGAGCTACCTTGGCAGATGTTTGCACATTATGAGTGCTTTATATTTACCTTTATTTTCCTGCTGCAGCTCCTTGATTTGTGTGTTTTCCTGAGTTAGGAGGACATGAGGCTTGTACTTGGTTAACTCCTGGATCTCTGAGTTGTCTTCCAAGGTCTTAAAGGAGAAGAAATTAATAAAAAAGAAAATAAGTCATGGAAACATACTTGATTAATCATGCAATTTGGACAAAATGTTCTGATATGCATCATTTGGATATTTCAGAATCAGAATCAGAAATAGTTTATTAGCCTCCAAGGGAATTTGTTTGTTTCAGTTGCTCATATCCTCAGCATAGCAGCAGGAACATCAAATAAACACAAAAGAGATAGATAGAGTATTAACTTAACTTAGGAAGAATGATGTACATGCTGCTATTTTTTATACTTAAGTCTATTCTTTATTCTATTAATGCTGTCCCTTTTGCTGCTGTAACACTTTAAATTCCCCCATGTGGGACGAATATAGGTTTATTCTATTCTATTCTTCTATTGATTTTAAGATTCTTTTATTTGTTTTTAAGTCTCTGAATGGGCTGGCCCCAGACTACCTCTCTGACCTTATTAGGACTCATCAGCCCTCAAGAGCACTTCGCTCAGGAAGCCAGATGGTTCTTGAAGTTCCTCGATCCTCTCTAAAAACCAAAGGAGATCGAGCCTTCTCTGTTCACCCAAACTGTGGAACGCACTACCTGTACATGTGCAGACTGCGAATAGCCTTTCTATGTTTAAAAAACAGCTAAAAACGTACTTGTTCACATTGGCCTTTGGTGGAGTATAGCCACTTTTAGTTGCGACTTTTATTGGTTTTACCGGGCAGTATGCATATTTATACTGTACTGTACCTGTTCTTATGCTTTTATTTCATTTATTGGTTTTTATTGTTTTATTGTTTTTATAATATCTGCCTTTTCTACTGTAAAGCACTTTGGTAGGCCACTGGCTGTTTAAATGTGCAATATAAATAAAGCTGACATTGACATTGACATATTCTAAAGGGGAGAAAAAGAAGTAAGCAAGTTGCACCACGCATTATCTTTAAGCTATATCAACTTCCTTATGAAAGAAAAAATAAATGAAAAAAGTGAGACTATGAATAAAAGGAATTTAAACTAATAATATTATCAATATTTACAATGTGAATATCACATGACAGCACAGTGTGACAGTAGACCACACTGACTGAGTATTGCACTGGATATTAAGTTTGCTTATTAAAAAATATGAACAAATATCAGCAGTGAAATATTGTATAATGTTCATTCTGGGGTCACATAAGTTCACTGGTGTCCTGCTGACTCTAGATAGAGTCCTGAGCAGCTCCAGATCTCCATGGAGCCTGTGTCGGACCTTCATCCTCACCTTGTCGGGCAGAGCGGTGCCCACCTCCTTCATGCTCTGGACCCTCTGGCTCAGGGCCCCGGACTGCTCGATCAGGCCCTCCGCCGCCGTGTCGTGCTCCTTCAGCCTTTCCAGAAGAGTCCGAGCATCTCCCAGCACTTTCTCCAGAGTACAGGCCATTTACTGAAGGTCAGAGGTCCTGTATAACCGCGAAGAAGCTGCTGAACGCGGAGGAGCGACGGCAGGACTGAAGACCCGCAGCTCAGGGCGGAGTGTCTGTCTCCTCTGTCTCAGGAACAGGAGCAGCGCCTCCGCAGACTGATCCGGATCCTCCCGCTGACCAGGCTGGGCTCGGATTAACACTTTAATCAAATTACAATAACAATGTTCGCCCCGGATTGTTGTCAAGTCTGTCGTTTCCGTTTGACACCGAGAGGTACGTAACTTCCGCCTCTTCTTCTTCGTTGAAACAAGCAAAAAAAACAGTCGCTGCTTGTGAGCCATACCGCCACCTGCTGGACGGTTGAGGAAGGACAACCCAGGAACTGAGAGTTTAATGCGGTAAAAAGAGGAAACAAACACTTTACAGCAGAGAAGAACAACTTTCATAACCAAGAGGGCATCGTTAAAATGATATCCATGGTCAAATTAATGTCATTTCAAACTCTCTCATGTATATGTATTGTTTGCACCTTGTTTCATGTTCATTTTTTTCTTTTTCTTCTTTCGTTGTTGTGAATGTCCATTGTTCAGTTTGTGTTCTGTGTGATGGTCTGCTTTGGCAAAATGATATAGAAATGCTGTGGAAACAAATTTCCCTTTTTAGGGGGACAATAAAGGTTCATCTATCTATCAATCTTTCTTTATTTGTTTATTTATTTATTTATCTTGTACATTGTACATATTGTACATGTGCCATTATACTTATATAGACATAAGAAATAGATGTACTTTACTTTTTTTCCCAAGCTGAGAAAATGTGGTAATTACAGCAGCTTTTTTGTAGGGAGTAATAACATACACTAAAAAGAGACTATAAGGAGTTTAACAGGAAATAATAATATACAATATATCCTAAAAACCATAAATAAAACAATTGGATAAATAAGGTCATAGGAGTCCACTGCTGATTTACTGATTTACTGAGGGCAGAGAAATTGTGGGGATGAAAGTTCAGCTTTTTCCATCATTATTGAACTGTCAAAGCAACACTTCCCTGCTTGACAGCCTTGAGCTTTTTTACTTATATTGTACTTGTTCTATTCTATTTCTATTGTTGACTTAATTTTTAAACTTTTCATATAAAATGTTAATTCCTGCCTTGTGATTTCTTCTTCTGTCTTCTTTATAATATAGGATATATACTGTGTGTGTCTATTCTGTACTTGAGTGTAGTGAACTGGTGCCAAAATCCTTGTATGTCTAACATACCTTCCAATAAAGCTGATTCTGATTCTGATTAATATAAACTTAAACTTAATGTAATATACACTGTAAAACTCCTCACAGTAGTAGCCAGCCAGTAGCCATATGCCTCTGCATTGTCACTGGGATATATTGTTTTCAGCTGCCATGATTAGATTACATGGAAATACATCAATCATCAATATCCCCTCCCCCTCGTTCTTTCTATTCATTCATTCAGTCGTCATATTTTATAAAAACTTTTAATCAACAGTGATAAATATGTAAATCTAAACTCAAATTCAAATATCAATATGTACTCTTGTTAGCTTAACACTGAAATCAATACAGATTTAGTTACCTTTTAAAGCTTTTTACTGTGCATAGTATATCTTTCAAACAAATCTTATTTATATTTTATCATGCAGGCCCCCTGAAAATTAGTGTAATTCAACATGATAGTCTTGGTCACCTGAGTTGCCCGTTCCTTTTCTACATTAACAAATAGGTAGGTTGGTAGAAGATGCTTCATTCATTCCACTGGGGATGATTATATATGTTCACAGTATTTACAGAAGTTTCTAGGGGCCCTTTAGTTTGGCACACCAGACAGATCATTCAGTAAATCTCACCAATCCATCTGGGAAAGAGCCCATAGAAAGTGTTTTGAGGGGAATAAAACCTTTAGGGAAGCATATCCAGCAGGTGACTGGAAAATCATTTCACCAATTACATTATGAGCCAATCAGGTAATGAAGTAGGCAGGCACCACTGGGCTACAGAAAGCAACGACTGTCTAAAACAAACAATCAAAACATGCAAAAATATTCTTTGTATCAAGTGTGTGGTTCTTCTTTTTGTTGTTCATTTAATAAAGAAATTCAGTGCAGATTTGTTAAAACTGCAACTGGAGCTGTTAGCATCTATGCTAATCTCTGTCCAAGCAGTTACTTCCTGTTGTTGTCTCCCTTGTAGTGCCACCTCTTCCTGGGCCAAAGGACATTGATTGGTCCATGTAACTTTGGGCTGGGCACAGTCTTCATCCAAAACCCAAAATAAATAAATAATAATGATAAATAAGAAGTAAATAAAAACAGAATACAATGATTTGCAAATCCCTTTCAACCTATATTCAATTGAATACACAGCAAAGACAAGATACTTAACGATCGAACTGGAAAACTGTTTTTTTTTGGGGGGGGGGGGGGGGGAATTTTAGCTGATCTGGAATCTGATGCATGCAACATGTTTCAAAAAAGCTGGCACAGGTGGCAAAAAAGACTGAGAAAGTTGAGGAATGCTCATCAAACTCTTATCTGGAACATCCCACAGGTGAACAGGCTAATTGGGAACAGGTGGGTGCCATGATTGGGTATAAAAGCAGCTTCCCTGAAATGCTCAGTCATTCACAAACAAGGATGGGGCGAGGGTCACCACTTTGTGAACAAATGCGTGAGCAAATTGTCCAACAGTTTAAGAACAACATTTCTCAACCAGCTATTGCAAGGAATTTAGGGATTTCATCATCTACGGTCTGTAATATCATCAAAAGTTTCAGAGAATCTGGAGAAATTACTGCACGTAAGCAGCAAGACCCAAAACCAACATTGACTGCCCGTGACCTTCGATCCCCCAGGCGGTACTGCATCAAAAACCGGCATCACTGTGTAAAGGATATCACCACATGGGCTCAGGAACACTTCAGAAAACCACCGTCAGTAACTACAGTTCATCTACATCTGTAAGTGCAAGTTAAAACTCTACTATGCAAAGCCAAAGCCATTAATCAACAACACCCAGAAACGCCGCCGGCTTCGCTGGGCCCGAGCTCATCTAAGATGGACTGATGCAAAGTGGAAAAGTGTTCTGTGGTCTGACCAGTCCACATTTCAAACTGTTTTTGGAAACTGTGGTCGTCATGTCCTCCGGACCAAAGAGGAAAAGAACCATCCGGACTGTTATAGGTGCAAAGTTCAAAAGCCAGCATCTGTGATGGTATGGGGTGTATTAGTGCCCAAGGCATGGGTAACTTACACATCTGTGAAGACACCATTAATGCTGAAAGGTACATACAGGTTTTGGAGCAACATATGTTGTCATCCAAGCAATGTCTTTGTCATGGACGCTCCTGCTTATTTCAGCAAGACAATGCCAAGCCACATTCTGCACGTGTTACAACAGCGTGGCTTCGTAGTAAAAGAGTGCGGGTACTAGACTGGCCTGCCTGTAGTCCAGACCTGTCCCCCATTGAAAATGTGTGGTGCATTATGAAGCTTAAAATACAACAACTGAGACCCCGGACTGTTGAACAACTTAAGCTGTACATCAAGCAAGAATGGGAAAGAATTCCACCTGAAAAGCTTCAAAAATTGGTCTCCTCAGTTCCCAAACGTTTACTGTGTGTTGTTAAAAGGAAAGCCGATGTAACACAGTGGTAAAAATGCCTTTGTGCCAACTTTTTTGCAATGTGTTGCTGCCATTAAATTCTAAGTTGATGATTATTTGCAAAAGAAAATAAAGTTTCTCAGTTCAAACATTAAATACCTTGTCCTTGCTGTGTATTCAATTGAATATAAGTTGAAAAGGATTTGCAAATCATTGTATTCTGTTTTTGTACATCAACAAAAAAAAACAAGTAATCCATGATAATAATATATTGTTGTTTCTGTCCTAATTTAAGGGAATAAGTGTTAACATTTTCTGCAGTGAATGAATAATTATTTTGTCTGTGGAAATAAGCTGAAAAATAAGAAAAAATTAATAATAATAACAAAATTTGACATTGTGAAAGAAAATGTTAAATAACTGACATACAGTATACCCATATATAAAAGTTCATATTCCATGTAGGATGGGACCACTTCTTGCCAAACCAATTTCAATTGCTTTCCTTTTCAGTTACTTAAAAAAGATATTCCTGATGACATCAACATGATCTTGTGAGCATATCTTGGCACAAAAAAGCCAGTGTTACTCTTCCAACGTACTCATGTGACACTAAGAAGTACAATTTAGGGAATTATAAATGTGATTCAACAACAGGCCAAAGAAATTAGTTTTAAAAAATAATTAAAAAAATAAAAAATATTTTTTTTTATGAGTGTCACGCCTTAAATGTGAGACAGTTTGACCCCTTGTCAGTAAAATGGGTCTCACGTGGCCCTCATATTGCCATGGCTGCCCATCCCTGCCACGAGCTCTCAGCCCTGCCCCCCCACAAAGACAGGTCTGGTTTGGAGGTGATGTGGCCTTAAATGACATTCCCCTCTCTGGAATCCATGCCTCAATACATCCCCCATGTTGCAACGTGTGGTTTCAGAAACACTATCACAGGAGAAGATGTGTCGCTGCCGAGAGCCGAACATGGAGGGCACGCTGTCTCGTGACCGGAAGTGCTTCAAGGCATGCTGACGGAAGCAGATATGAAAAAAGTATTAATCATCTTTAAAGGTAAAAAGCCATAATTATGGCATAAGAACATATATATCACATTTTAATCTTATAATTATGAGTTTATCACATAACCACTCATTATGATAACTTAATTGTACAGATTTTTTTTTAACAGCTATGACATAGTTAAATGTAATCTCGACTCTTTCTCTCAAAACCATGACTAAATATCTTACAAACGTGACTTTCATTTCACTATAAAGACAAAATATCAAAAATACGAATTTAATAAAAAATGTATGACTTCTACAATGTCATTTTGAAATCTAATAATTATGAATTATAATATATTAATATTTACCAATTTATCTAATAATTATGGTTTATTTTTCTCATCATTATACTTGAATAAATGTTATTATTTTAAGCCCATACTTAAGAGTTGGGTTCTAATAACTTGTTTTTGTACATCCCACATTAATACATTTTTCTAACTTATAATTATAACTTGGTTTCTCAAAGTTATGATTTTTCAATCTCCCCAGCCATAATATTTACTCCTTATTTTGACTCATTGTCTCATTAATATCTCTAACTATCCCAAAAATACAACTTATAGTTTAATTTTTAATCTAATTATTATGACTTTTCATTATTAATCACAAGTAAACGGCATGATCATAATTTTTATTTTAAAATTTAAACTTTATTCTCACAACTGTTACCAAATTTCTTATAATGATGACTTTTCATATAGATATATTTTGAAAATTGACTTAATTTCCTATCATTTTGACTTTCTGTCTAATCAAGGTGACTTTTTATTAGAATGTTGTTCCCAATGCTAACTCTTCGTCTGCTTTTATATGGATTAAATGTCTTCAGTTGTTTTTTCTGTTCTCTTTGCCAAAGTAGAAACCAGACCAGATTGTTTCCACGTATGCTCACTGATATTAGAGCCATAACACACACCTGAACTCAGTGATGTACCGCCATGTTTGTTAGCCGTCACCAGCACCTCCGTAGATGAGGTCACTCTTCCTCCCCACGCGCTCTCTGGTCGACCTCACGCTTTGAAATATCGCGATATGTGCCTCCCTAATCACTACGTAATGTGCCGTGCTGCTTCTAGCGGCGCTGGTGACAGTGCTGAAAGCTGTTGGGGTGAGTTTTTATTTAAATTAATACTCTTTATGACTGTTATAAACTTGTTAAGAGTGTGTTAATGAAGCCGTGTCATCTTTTGTAAGGCTGGTCTCTAAAATTGAAGTGGTTTTGTTGAGGAGTGTGTCCGCAGAGCTCGGGCCTGGGTGGGGGCTGCCGTGTTTTTCCTCTCCATAAATCACACAAGGACCAACGGCAGGCGAGCTAATGTAGCTTTAGCCACGTAGCATTATGGACGCCCTGCCTAACTACACACTCGTAGCTACACATGGACGCCTACAGACGTGCTAGGTGTAAGTTAATTAAGTTAAAAGACGGTTTGTACGCGTGTATGCCCCTCTGTAGCAGTAGTTTAATAGTACAGAGTGTGTGCCCCGGTCGCCTGTCACAGCCTCTTTGTTGTCCCGTCCTCGTGCTGGATCTGCCTCAAGCGTTATTTGAGCACGAGGAGCTTAATGTCCAATTTAAATATTTAATTAATGTAACATTTGATAGCTTTAGTTCACTCAGTTTATATAAAACGAGTTAACCCACAGGCAGCTACTTTAACGCGAGCCCACCATCCGCCAGTCTTCAGTCTGATTCGGTGTTAATGACAACACCTCATTAAGTCTTTGTCAGTGGTGAGGTCTGCTGACTTTGACCAAAGGGTTGGGGGTTTGATCACCAGCCCCTGCAGTCACATGTCAGTGTGTCCTTGGACAGGAAGCGTAGCCTCGGTGCTCACACTGCTGCGTCAGAGTAGTGTAACTGCGTGGATGTGATCAGCAGAAGCAGATGGGTATCGATCCAGCAGCTCCAGCATCATGAATATGTAAATGGGAGCTGCTGATGAAAAAGCACTTTCAGGTTTCAGATGACTAGGAAAAAACACCGAAAATTTGGACTTATGTAGCCCAGAGTGCTTCAAACAACAGGCTATTTTCTGCTTATTTTGTAACTGGGTATTATTTTTGTAATAAGGCATGTAAAGACAAAATCCTGTCAAGCTTAAACAACTACAGACACATTTTAACTTCAGAATAACCAGGATATCTCAGCTTTTTTTTTACTCAGATTTATGTATTGAAAGAGGTGAAACAAAACTCATAAGGAAATTTAGCACAGAACTGCAGGGCTGGGAAATGAAGTTAAAAATGAAACTTCTTATTTTTTTCCTGAACTTAGTGCAGTCATACATTGTTGCAGTGTTTGAAAATATATTTTTGAACTTGTTCCTTTTTTATGATGTTATACATTGACATGTTTAAGCTTTTTTTTCCTAAATGAGATTAAGTCTTGATCAGATGGTTACATGCGCTGTAAAAATAGCTCATCCTTTGATGAAATGAAAAATAATATTAATGGTAAATTGAGTATTGTGAAATAAAATCAGATTTTATTTTTAGGTCATATTGCCCACCTCAACAGGACTGAATGTAATTCCCATGCAGGTTTTTTTTTTTTCAAACAAGCCTTTTAATATTGAAATTTTGCCTGTATTCTCGTTCTTATTAAAACAAACATGATGTTATGTTACAAGCACAAAGTCTCTACTTCACTATAATTAACCTTCTTTCATGGTTGATTTGTGTAAGACACAGATATTAGGCATGAAAACACGTTATCCCTTACTGTATAATACTTTTGATTTATTAAGTGGACATTGAGGGATTATGGCAATGCACATTTCTGGTGGTAGAGCCAGTATGTGAGGTATTTATGGCCAGGTTTTTTATTATGTCAGAAAATTGTCACATCTGCCTTGACAGAAACTTTTTAAGCAAATATCTGCCAGTTTTAGTATTGGTCCAATAATGTCATTGATACTTGCCCCCAAGTTTTGGCTATTTTAGACAAAAATAAAAGTTTTGACTTGCAGCAAAAAAACTACTCATATGTTTGGACTCATACCTCCTTCTTCTTGGATGCCCTTTCCGTCTCAAATGCTTTAAATGGCCACATTTTGTTACTCAAACTTCCTTTTTTATTCTTTTTGGAAGTAACTGTCTTTTCTCCTGTTGAACTTTGGCCACCCCTGGTTTTCTTTTCCTATCAAGAAAACAAAGGAGGCAGGAAATGGATTCATCTGATTGGTCCATAATATTAATTTTGTTTAAAGTTCAAGTCAAACTAGAGGCCTGCTGCCTAGAGCTGCAACTATTGAGTATTTTTGGAATCGAGTACTCTGTCAATTATTTCTTCGAGTACTCGAGTACTCTAACAAAATATACTTTTTTGTTTTTAAACAAATAAATCAATTGTATACAATGCGACATGTTAGGGCTTTCAAAATAAGCAACCAAATGCCGTTTATTCCTTAGAAAAGGGTTTTTATTTTAACAACTTTCAAAGTTTAAACCAGTACTGGCTTAAAACAAAGCCAATACAATACTGATTTACAAAGCAGTAATATAATTCTGCAATTATATTTGAAGTGTGTTCTGGAGGGCATTGTGTAGTTTGGATTGAAATCCTTGATCTTGTTCTTAAATCCTGTGTCCTCCACCATGGAAAGAGGACGCATGTCTGTGATGAGCATATTTAAAATGCTGTAATAGTAATAGTTGCAGCCCTAACGACGTGCTATCATGCTAAGCTACGTGCTAGGCTCACTCAGTTTGACAACAAACACACTGCACTGTGTTTTCTTTTCGTCCCTTCTTGTAGTGACCACACACTAGGGACACTCTCTGCCATTTCTTCTGCGGACTCTCTCCTTTCTGTGCCTCTCTTTTCTCTTCCTTCATGATTGTACAAGCCGCGCAGCAGTGGAGGTAGCAGGCACGGTGTACGACAGAAATGACCGTCCATGTCAAACACCGTGCACTGTGTAGTAGTCCAGATATATATTTATATGTATAATTATATATTAAACTAAGCTTCGAGGCACAAAATTTAATTCGAGGATATTTTGTAATCGAGTACTCGCGAATATTCGAGGAATCGTTTCAGCTCTACTGCTGCCCCACTTTTAATCAAGAGAATGTGATAAAAAATCCCTTGGTCTATCTTTTTATTGTGAATCCACTAACACAACTTGAAGGTTGGATTCAAAGGCTTTTTTGTTGTGATAAATTTGACCTCAAGTCATTGAGTTTGATCTTCCAAACATGGCTGTCCCAGTAAAGATCTGTTCAACAATTAGAGATATAAGTAACTAATGTAGGTTTTTATGGTTGGAGTTGGGAGACTTTTTACATGGCAGACCACACCCTACTATTCTCGCCACATTCACACACGGATGGTGGAGGCTGCAAAACAAAACGTCCATCAGCATTAACACATAACAACAAAAAGATAAATCAAAAGTTGTCTTTTTATAACCCCAAAGTGGGAAATATGATGTTGGAGCAGTGGAGGCGATTTAGGGTTCAGTGTTTTGCCCAAAGACTCGTCAGTATGACATAGGGCTGTCACTTTTCCTAAAAATCAAAGTCAAATGTTTTCGAACATGAACCCAAATAATCGAAGATATTGGATTATGATTTTCCAATTGACAAAGATAACAGGATATCACAGGTTTGTGTGTCAGCCTTTAAAGGTGTAGTGTGTAGAAGTTGGCAGCATTTCGCCAAACAGAAATGTCCAATAGAGGATATACTGTTTCTATTTCTATGTAAAGCCAGTTGAGATAGGTGTACATCCTCATAAAACTTTCATTTTCTTTTTATTAAGTTGGAAAATTATTTTTATATTTATGTACCGTGGGTCTCCCCTCTGTGTAGGCTGACGTAACAATCGGCCAAGTTGTCTACTGGTGGGTTTTGGGGACAAACAGAGCAAAGTGCAATCTTTAAATAGGACTCTACAAATGTTTACCAAACCTATAATCATCCTCTTAACTGACTAATCTATAAAAATAATAATTAAAAATATGAATAAAAAATCCTCACCCCATAACTGTTATAAATGATGCCATGTTCACGATCCTTTTCGGTCTTCACTGGTTCTCGTCGCTTGTTGGGGTAATGTTTTAAGGTGCATACACACCAGACGCTACTTGTACTACCTCGGCGATCACTCTCCATGCAAAGTCAATGTACAGCCGCGATGGGGCGGGGCTAACCCTCCAGTGATGCGACAGCCGCTTTTCACACTACCACATAGCTTGTTGCGCGATGTGAAAGTTAAAAAAAAAGGTTGAACAATCAGCAGGTGTGTGCACGTGTGACGGTACCCTAGACAGACAGTTATTCATCCGGACTACAGAGTAACAATCCATGTCCGTGTGGGAAACATTAGTCAGTGAGGACATTTGTTCCCTCTAGACGGACCACAGGAATCTCACAGATGATGCTGCTGCAGGGCATCAGCTGCAGTGTTTTGTGGTTGATAAGTGAATGAAAAGGATACAGTTGGAATAATGTCCGCTTATACATCCTATTATATGATATATGATATGGTTGCGGTGAAACTCGAGTGGACAAGACATCACCGAGCGACGGCCGACGGCAACAGTGACCAAAATGAGGTTTTTATGGACGCGCGACACTACGTCAGTGGGCATGCAGCATTAGAAATGGACGGGCTCATTCCGAAATCTGAACACTAGATGTTGCTAAAATGACAATTTCTGCACACTGCATCTTTAAAGATTTTATCATTTCAAGAGAGACCATCAAACACATAAATGCTTTTTGGTGGAGAAATAAAGAAATGAAGAAATAATTGCACTGCCCATAAACAGCCCTAAAATACCAAACAAATGTCCTTAAATCCTAAAGATCGAAGAATTGAATATCAAAATATTACATTAAAAATGCTGAGACAGCATTGGGCCACACGGTATTGTATTACAGTTGTATCAACAGCCAAATCCTTAAAAGGTAAAGGTTTAGTCTTGATTGAATGACTAATTATTTTGATTAATTTAATAAAAATTGCATTATAGTTTTCAGAGGAACAACACTGACATATTTGAATTAAAAAAAATAGATTAGTAATATTTAATAATAATTGATTTTATGATCTTAAGGCGGGATATAAGCCAGTTTGTACTCCTAGGTTTAATAATTATTTTGGACTTTTCAGCTCTTGTAAGAGGAGGAGGACAGTAAATAGACTTTAGAGGTTTGCAGAAACACAAACAGGAAAAATGTCCTTGACTAGATCTGAGCCAAGACCACCCAAAACCAGAACGGCTGCCTCGCTACTTTAAAACCCATAAACAGACTGTTTATGAGTAAGAAAAGGACACGTCTGTTCTTTTTTGATTACATTTATGTCAATTTGCATCTTTCATTTTTAATAATAAAACCAAAAACGACCAATCGGTGATGCCAATGCTGATGTTTTCTTCATTACCTTATTTGGTGACTGATTCCCATAAAACAAAAATTTTCTCCAATTTTGGCCATAAAAGCAGTTCAGCTTCACGGACATGCCACATCTTCTGCGTGATGAAAAAAACTTTCCTCAGTTGTTGGCGTGGATTTAACACCAATTATATCTGACAATTACTAATCAATCAATCAGTCAATCACACTTTATTTGTATAGCACTTTTCATACAGAATTTTGTAGCACAAAGTTCTTCACAGAAATAAATTAAAATAATAAAGTAGAAAACTGAATACAATGAAACTACAACCCACCTCCCAATCTCACAGTCCAAATTCAGCACACACACACAAAGACATGAGGAACAGAAAACATAATGAGAGAACCGAGTAAACGGCATCATTAATTAGAAATGAGGAGACACTGGAGCTAACAATTACAATCCTGATAAGAAAATAGACCAAAACAAATAAGCATACTATAGGAAAATATATAGTTAAATAAAAACAATCTTAAATAATAATATGGAAAATGAGAGAAAATGTACAAAAGAAAATCAATGAACAGATAATGCAATTCTGAACCATAAATCTGATCTGAAATTGAAGGAGAAAACCTATTAAGGAGGTCAAAATGAATACGTAAATAAGATTGAATAATAAACAATATCACCTAAAAGCTGGGCTAAAACGGTAGGTCTTGAGTTAAATTACAAAGAAACAGATATTAGTAATTAAAGATAAGTTGGGGATCTTTGCATTTCCATGTTTCATAGTTTTGTCTTGTTTTCTTCATTTTCCATCCTGATATCTATATTTATTTTCTGAAACCAGCTGCCCACTTCTAAGTTCAAGTGTTAAATATTAGCCTGTCACTGTGGATTAATTTCCATCGAGCTAAAAGCTGGAAACACTCAGGGGAGTTTATTCACTTAAGAGTCTAAAAGATTATAAAAAAAAAAAACTACAAGTACCGGCCAGATCAGTCCGTCTCTGTTTGTCCACACAAGGTCACTAAGAGGAGCAGAAGCAGGGTAAATAATTATAACCTTGTTTAAACAAAGTTAAAAGCAAAAACAACACATGCAGGACTGTTTCTGTGGCACCTGGACAAACGTCCTGGCGGATGCGGAGGTGAAGTTTTTGACGGCTTCGCAGCAGCATGCTGGATCAGGACTTGTTAGCATTTCCAGCAGGGGATGGGGAATACTGGGAAGTCAGAGCCGTGTTTGTTCCTCAAGAAACCAACACGAGACTTGTGACATTTAATTTGGCCTTTCAGTAATTCAGTGATTCAAAGTTTGTCTCACATGGTTAACCCTTAAATAGACGGATCATTGATAAATATTAGGATGCATGATGGGAGACTTTGTTTTGCTCGTGCCTGCCATGCCAATAATTAAAACTCATTTCAGCCAACACTGATACAATATAATAAACACATTTATTTAATTTCATTTATTGCAGTAAATTTGGATGTTTGCAATGTCCTCCATGAAAAAGTTCATTTTGCAATAACAAATCAGGATTATGATTTGTAGGGGTGGGAGAAAAAATCGATTTACGTAGGTATCAGGATTTTTTGACAATTTTCAAATCGATTTTTTCCATATTTAAATGCTTAATTTTAGTCTGTGTTAATAAGCCACTTTTAAATGCAATCCAGGCTTTCGAATAGAGAGTATAAATGGCTGGCAAAAATATATTGCTAAATAAATCCTAAAAACGGACTCACAAATGTTGTACTTTTCCTGATATAGTCTGTAGGCATCATCATTGTTCATCTTTTTCGCTGGTGTAAAAAAAAAAAAAAAAGCTAAGTAAAGATTGCAAAAATTGGTAATATCTTAGAATCGCAATTTAAATCGAATTAGCACCTAAAAAAAATCATAAAAAATCGAGTCAGGAGACAAGCATATCGTCCCAGCCCCAATGATTTGCAATAAAACCGGCAGTGTATAATGTCTGTGGGTAAAGTATTGCAGTTTAGGATGCTCAATATTGGATATTACTGATATGCTGATATCTCTGAACTTCTCATCACGAATACCATTTTTGATGTTTTTCCTCTCAATCAGTCCTTACCTTGTGAATATTGATTTGTTGCTTTTAATGTGACTGTGTGTTCGTGTAAAAACATAAAGAAAAGCAACACATATCTTTTAGATGTTTAAATTTTTGGTTTTCAAACTTAGCCAAGCTGTGAAGTGAAGCCTCATGGTAAATTTTTGTTTTTTTCTGGTCTAACAACCAATGTAAGAAATACATTGGAGTGATATTTTGTTCTGTACCAAAATGGAACCTTTTAAACCAATTTTTTGACTGACACTAATAATATCATTCATCCTCAATTACAGTGTTTTCTGTAATTTCTGAGGAATCATAACTATATTTCTGTCTGCTTTTGTCGTCTCTGAGCTTAAAGCTGTGAATTTAAATTATTTTAAGCCTTAAGTTTGAGAGGAGAAAAGTAGTTTTGTATCTTTTTTAATGATTGTAGAGATGGTGGCAGACTTGACAGTACTTGTTCACAAATGCTTGAAGAGGTTCAATTTTAGAGTTGAAACTAATTATGGATTAAATTATTAACCAAATATCCTCCCCATGTTTTCCTCCCATCCCTACAGTGACTCAACACAAGGATTAACAGACGATTGATGCCTTATTGTGCAACTTTAAGTAATTCTGGGACTTTCCATCAAACATGCATGGACTAGAGATCAGTGTTAATTTTGACATATCTTAATTTAGTCTTAGTTATGGTATATTTCCTAACATGTCTTAATTTTTGTCGTACTTTAGTTATTTAGTCAATTGTTTTAATTTTAGTCGAGTTTTAGTCGAAGAAATCTCCTGTAAATTTAGTAGGGTGTTAAGGATTTTTTTTTTTGTTTCCTTGAATGTCTGAAGTTATGTCTTCCACTTGGATAAAATGAAATATCTAGTAACTCTTTAACTGAAATGCTAGTAAAGTTTGAATCTATAAATTAACAATAACAGATTTTAACTTTTGTGTGAAATGCAGTCACCTTTATTTAGGCTACCTGGCAGAGCATCTCAATTACAATACCAGAACTGACAACAAACAGTGAACCTGCTCTACATCAGTGGTTCCCAAACTTTTCAGTCTGTACCTCTTCAGACACTTGACCTCCAGTCATGTTCCCTTACTCTCATGCACTCATAGCAGCTAGAAAAAGAAATGTGTCTGTAAGCCTGCAGCCACCCCCACCTTCCACATTTAGCATGCATAACATACCAATAAAATCTTTTAAGGGGAATCATTTCTCACTAAATAGATTTAACCAGCAATCTCAGTGGGCAACACCAGTTTACTTTTAAAAATAGAATTTTACATTTCTGAGACTTATTCTGAAGCATATTTATTAATAATCTTGAAACTGTAAAGACCTAATTCACCGCAGCTTTATTGAGAAGGTTGTTTGACTGATCTTATGTTATAATAAGTATCTTATGGCCCTTTTCCATTAGCCCTACTCTACCCTACCCGACTCTACCCAGCTCTACTCTACTCGCCTTGTGCTGCTTTTCCACTAGTCCCAGCCGCCTGCCCAATGGGGTGCAGTGTCGCGGCTCTGTGGTGACGTCATTTTTAGCGCGACACAACAATCTGGCTTTTTGTCACAAACCGAGTAAAAAAGGAAAGCAGAAGAAGGCTGCAGGTGGCAAGAAAAAGTACCTCTTGAGAAGCACAAGAGAGTTTTGGAAGCTATACAACAGAATGAAGCCGAGGACGAGGGCCATCGAGCAGCAAAGAAAAAACATGTGAGGGTAAGCTAATGGTAGCTACCGCTAGCATGCTAGGTTGTCGCACCCATGACTCATCGATGACAACATTGTCTGACCAATCACTAGCCGGCATTGGGTGACGGCATCTTTTAGTGTCGACTCTGCTCGCTTGGAACCAGAGCGTAGTAGGTACTAAAACTTGCTTGTTTTAGGAGATACCGGGCTAGTAGAAACACACTTCAAATTGAGTAGGGCCAAGGCGTGCTGGTGGAAAAGGGCCATTAGATAATCCGGGACAGATTTCCCAAGATGCCTCACAAATCCAGCCTCTCTGCCAACACTTCAGGCCTTTATCAAATCTCACAAAGCAAACATTTGCCAGTTTTAACTTTAAACGACTGATTGAAACCTGAATGAGGTATTCATGTACCCCTGTGTCTCATTGCGTACCCCCGGGGGATACCAGTCACTGCTCTACGTGAATATATCACTTCATAAAGAGAGCAGCTCTGATTGGATCGCTCCAGAACTTATCCCACCACCATGAAGCTAAGGGAGCTGTGATTGGATGTCCCTCTGAACTCATCCAACCCTTTCACGCAACCAGAGTTTCTGTGATTGATATATTCCTAACTTGTTGATAAAAAGTCAGTTAATTTAGCTTAGGTTTTTGTCCATGTGTACTTGTTTTTATTAGTTGCTGTCTTGTTTTCATCAGGTGAAAAATAAACACTGCTACACTTTAAGGTTGTATAGGTTTGTTTTAACCTCAGAATTTCAATAATCACGTAGGAGGATGTGCATTAGCATGTCAAGCTGCCATCTGATGGAAACCGAAACTGCAGCAGTGCTCATTTCCTTAACTGTTTACAGTAAAAATGGAAGAAACCACAGGCTGTGCTGTCATCACTTCATCAACACTTCTGAAGAAAAAACTGCAGACCGCACTCATCATAGATCAGCAGTGTTTCAGTCCAAAGAGTCACCATGTCAAACAGAGACTCTCCTTAGTCTTTATCTTTATCATAAATCATTCTTCATTATGTTTCAACACACAAAAGACAGATAATTTAATGTAATTATTATTAATTAATTTACACAGGAGGTAGAAATATTGTTCTTTCACTTTGGCCCAGTATCTTTGAGCCCTTTTGGGAAGCACATCAGTTCAAAATCAGTATCAGCCAATATCAGCCTGTTGTTTTTTTGTTTGTTTTTTTTGTTAACAAACGACCAGCAAGTGGAGTAAACAGATTTAGGTAGCAGAAGTTTTACCAATCTAATGCTGGTTTCTCTAACAGACTGAACAGTTGATTCTGATACCTTTTATTCTGTCATAAGCACGACTCTGAAAGAACTAAAATCTTCTTTTTAAGATCTAACATGAGAGAGTATTGGTATTGTGGGGAATGACGCCAAAAGAGGTAGTTAAAAACCATCAGTATCAGCTGATATCAGCCCTTTTTATAAACCGTCAGTAAGCGCAATGAACAGATTTTAGTATTAAAAGTTTTACCAATCTAATGCTGGTGTCTTACGTACTGAACTGTTGATTTAAAGCTTCCTTCTTTTAGCAGATAAAATTAGGAATGCACAATGTTATTGGTTTGCTAACGTTATTGGCGATAACTGTCTAAAGTTAAAGGGACTGTGAGGATAATCTATTACCAGCAACATAAAGACTCTGCTACCCATGAGCACGCTCGGTGACTGTTGTAATGCTGCATTCCAGTAACCTCGGAACTGGGAGTGACATTATCTCCGACTTATCGGCGTTCCAGTTGAAGTCGGAAAAAAACATGCCGATCTACCAGGCTACTGTTAGCTGTTGTTAGCACGCCCTGCGTTGTTGTTCACAAATATCACATGAAGAATGTGATTATCACTATGGCAACATTTTTGTAAATATAAGTCTGACGATACTTTGTATACAGCTGATCTAGAGCGACACACCCCAGTCAGAAGTGCTAATAAATTGATGATTACAGGAGCTAAATAACTGTTCACACTGGGGGCGTCCATCTTCGATCGTCAACTTGGGGGTGACGAGGTTTCACCGAGTTCCAAGTAGGAAATTCAGACTTCGGGGGGCAATCCAGTTGCAGTTTCTTACTCGGAACTCAAAATTCCTTCTTCTGACTACAACTGGAACACACCAAAGACGTGTGCAATCCAAAGCGTGTGTTTGTTGTGATGCAGCTCTGACCTTCCTCAGAACTCTGCATTGCTTTACAACTTATTTTTTCAATAACTTACAGGATGCAAAGTGACGAGGTAATGTGTCTCTTTCTAGTTACGTAGCGGTAGTTTTTGATGTGTGACAACAAGCAATTTTTGGAAAACTTAGTATCGTAGTTTTGTAGCCGGCTAAATATCACTACTTACAGCCTGGTGCTCTAAGACGTGTCCGAATAATATAAATTTGCTCCAGTTTTGATTGTCTTGTTCCCAAAGTTGAGTATCCAGGCCAGTCCAGTCCTGTACAACCCGACCGGAAGGCTAAGGAATAGCATTTGTAGATAACCTATTTTGATGCTATAAAACTCATCTTAAAGTGTGTATTTCAATCAGCCCTACATCTAAAAGTGAGACTTTTTTGTAATTACTTAGAAACTCCTCACAGTCCCTTTAAGTAATAGTATTAACTGATATTTAATTTTATGTTGATATTTATAGTGACATATCTGCTGGAGTATCTGCAGATAACACAAATGTCCAGTATTGATGCACCCTTCCATCACTGCATGGGTAGATTTTAAGATCAAGGGTTTCAATTTTGCAAGAGTTATACTGTTTTTCTTGTTGTACATCTGTTCCTCACAAAAATATACTGAAAACACTAAAAAAATCATCTACTGAACTAACACTGAAAAAAATAACTTCCTTGAGTATACCAGCAGAAATCCAATATTGTGCATCCATATTAAAAATTACTTTGGACGAACTCTGATTTGTTTTTTTGGTCAAACGAGATAAAATTAAAGTAGTAGTTGGAAAATCCCCGGTATCTGTGTAAATTTTGACTTGCATTATTATTTAAACCATCCTTATCCTCCCTGATGTCGCTGAGTATTGATCATATCAAGAAGTGATACAGACTGACAAATGTCGTTTCCTCAGGTCTGAAAATCCCCTGCAGTGATCAGTATGCTAAACTGGACTTTAATTCTTAGAAAGTGCTTTGACGTCCAATCACAACCTGCGGTTTTGTGGGTGGACTGTTTTCCTCTCTCCTTGCGTCAGCAGAGCAGTAAAGGGGGGGAGCAGAAAAGCTGTCTCCTCCAAGGTTTTCAGTGGAGTGGTCTCTGTTCACTGCTCCCAACCTTTAACCCACTTTGCCAACCAGTCTAATGTTCGCTGACTACTTTGTTTGTACTCGCACTGGGTCACAGGGCTTTACTTCTCATGGGCTGGTATTTTTCCAAACCAAAGTTAAAGGAAACATTACAGTGATTGTTTGTCAAGTTAATCTGGATTTGACATTTCGGTCTGATTTTAAACCCCCTTCCCCTTAAACTGATAGGAATCTATCAAAGTATTTTTATAGAGTTATAATTTAACTTTCCGGGAAGTCCACGGGGTGGGAGACGTTGCGAAATAGTCGAAGCAGAATAGATATCGTGTGTCCCAGACTGGCTCACCCAGCTTGTTTTCAAAGCTGTGTATTTAGGTCAACACTTGTTTTTACCTGCTAATGGAGAGAAGTTTCAGACCAAGTTTAGCTGAATTACACACGTGGTTCATGCTGAGGGTGGGCAATGACATAGTATGTTTTATTTCAAAGAAAAAAGACTTTATAAAAAGCCTAAAACTAAAAACAGTGTCATTAACCTCAAACAGTGGGAAATGTTTAGTATAAATGATGAATTATATTTCATGTAGGAGCAAGTAGGGATGTGAGGAAAGTAGGGGTGGGAATTCAAAACCTATTCCAGGAGAGAATCAGTTATGAATCTCTACATGAATCAATATTAGCGATTTTCTCTTTTATACTTCTGTGTTAGGGCTACACCATAACCCTGGACCTAAGAAAAAGGGCTGAGCTTTTAGCCTGGCATGCACCTCCCCAAAAATGTAACTGCACATCAGTATGACACAGACCAAAGCCCTGTTTTTGGTCCTCTCCTCTGCATCTTTGGCTGGGACATGTATCAAATATTTGAAAATGTCATTTTATCTAAAAAGACACAATTTTGGTCAGTAATTTTTATAACCGTTACGATGCTCTAAAATACCATTACCAGTTCTTCAAATACCAAAACGTGAGCATGCTTTCCAAATAACCCATATGCTCCACAAAGTGCAATATGATTATGTAAAATGTTGAGCTGCATTCCCAAATCTGAAGGTTTTGTTGCCCCTTGCATCAAAACAATCCTAATTTTATGCTTCATTAACCTGTGTTTTTAAAAATGATTTATCTAGAAATATATTGAGAGTATTGGAATATTGCCATTCAGCTTAAAAATATCAACATATGCATTTTGATCCATATCACCCATCCTGAGTGTAATACAACAAAAAGGCTGCAAATAAATGAGCTCATTTACTCCCTGTTGTATAAAACATGTATGTCTTTCTTCATGTCTCATTCAGTGACCTGTGAGCCCTAAAAAAATCCCTGTTCTCTGCCTTAAACGGTTCTGCAGACATAATTTCTGTGATTGCTCTTTTCTTGCATTATAATTCACCACTACTCCCTCTTTAAGCTTCATACTCTAATATTAGATGCTCCATTTCAGTCCCTGTAATCTTCTGTATATTGTGAAACACTAATCACAAATCAGACTTGAACAAAGCTGAAGGGGGTACACGTGGCAGAGACTTGGCTTGTATTGATTTAACAATATCTAATACTCAATTCAACTGAGTCAACAACTGTTAAATTTAGTTGCCAACATATAAATAATGTACATCCCTATTTAACGCTAATATATACCTCCGCCAAGGAGGTTATCTTTTTGCCGCTGTATGTTTGTTTGCTAACAGGATTACGCAAAAAACTACTGGACAGATTTTTCTCAAATTTTCAGGAGATGTTGGTCAAGGCCAACTTAAAAATGATCAGATTTTGGTGGTAAGCCAGATAATCGCCATTAGTGAATGATTGTTTTTGCTCTAACTGTCTCACTAATGATGATATCAACATGATTCTGAGTGCTAGCTGTGGGTTTTTGTCATCGAGGAATCATATTATGATGGTAACTTTATCATGGAGCTATTTTTTTATATATGTAACAGGAAAATGTGCGCTCCCTTTATAGTTTAGACAGTGGGAAGAAGTTTTCCATAAGTTTGATGGACACAGTAAATGCCCAAGACTTCTATTTTCTATACTATATGAATGATTTTCAGTGTTGGGTGAAAGTTTCACACAGTTACGCATCAGTTTATGGTTCTTATTTCTTTTATGGCTAAAATATTTAACAAGTATACTCATGTAGTTAAAAAAAATCCAGATTAGACTTTTAGATGCCTTAGCCCTCACACACACACACACAAAACACTGTACCACAGCTGAGCAGTGAGGCATGCCGAGGACTTGTTGAGCCACAGCTCAGTCCCATTTGTCAGCTGCCTAAAATATGGGCTGCGTCCAAAGGCATCTGAGGAAAACCTATTTTTGTACTTGAGAGTCTGGGGGCTAAGAATGAAGTGATCTCTAAACAGTAACTTGCTGCCACAAGCGTGTTGTTGTCCATCCAACAGAGAACATTGGCTTAATGTCTGTGCTTTAATGTTTACCTTCATGTTGTAAAGTAAAATTACAGCTCTGCTGAGCTAACCCCCTCTGCTTTCTCTCCACACAGTATGAAGTGAAACGGAACTGAATTTTTGTACCATCCGCAACTGCTTCAAGTTCAGATCACAACAAAGAAACTGAAGACAAACCTTCCAAAACAAGCAAAGTTGCAACACCGAAGACACGTGGAAAACAAAATAAAAGGATCACTTCAAGGTTTTAAAAACGCACGAAGTAACCAAATCCTTAAACGACCAAAGAAGACGCACATCAGCCCAACTGAAACGCAGAAGAGAAGCAATCCTACGCCCAAGCATCCTCTGAGAAGACAATAACTGATCTGAAACCAGAAGTTTGTGCCTACTCAACAGCTTTGACAAAGCACACGTCCCAACGCTGCTCCTAGCCCTCCTCATCCTCACCACACCACCGACTCACCTCCGGGGTGTGGAGTGGGCTGCTATCTGCTAGTTTTTTTTCTCCCATAGACCCCCTGTTTCCCCCCTCTTCTTCTCCCACTGTGTTTATTATATATTTTTTTCTAAGCAGTGTTATTACACCTGCATTTGCCTTTTTTTGCGCTAGATTTCTCCCCTTTTTTGCTTTAAGCAACCATCCAGAACTTGTGCCAGAAACCTGTAACAAGTGTGTGTGTGTTCAACTGTGTGCGTGAAGAGATCTGCAGGAACTTAGAAGATTCAAGACGACAAATAAAGGTGGGTTTCAGTTGTTTCTTCGTGATAAGAGGTCTGACATATGAATGACAACTGTGTTTTTATATCTCAAAGGTAAATTATTTTCATTTTGACTATTCCCTCCCCCAGTCTAAAAGAATATCCCCACATAAATGCATAAATTTTCACATTCTACTCTCAATAACACGAGTTGGGTGGTATTCAGAAACTTTATTTGCTCGCCCTAATATCCAGATGAACAAACACAGATGGCGGGACAGTCACTTCAGATTCAGTTTGTACAGCTGTGCTGATGGTCCCCAATTCAAAAGGTTGTTCCCTTTTTTTGTCACAGAACAAAAAACATTGAGCTTGTTCTTATGTTTGCTTGGATAGTATTCAACTTTAAAATCATGTGTTGATGTTTTTATTCAGCGACTAATTGCAACATAATACAGAGCTGTGTTCTCATCTTTTGGTCTGAGCTCTAAATTTTCTAAAACTTCAACATGAAGCATCTTAGATCACTCAGAAGACTCTGGGCTGAGAGCGGTAAATATTGGTCAACTACAAAACACTCACAGAGCGCAAATCTCCACCGAGGTAGCTCACATAGCGCTAAAGATGTTCCGATACCATTTTTCCTCTCGATACTGATGCTTGTGCTTTGGGTATCGGCACTGACACCAGTATGTTATAAAAAAATATCATACTATGCCTGCATGACTGTGATATGATTATCTTTGTGGTAAGGCCAGTCTCAGGTCAAAGCCTTTGTAAAACAAACAAATACAGAAAAGATGCAACATGACGGTGCTCGTTAGCTTAGCTTCAAGCCTCGCATCTTAAGGGTAAAATCAGTATTAATAGGCGTATCAGTACGGAGTAATAGACAATATGTTTTATTGATTTTATTATGGGACAGGCTGAGTGAAGATATGTCTTGTTTTACAACATACATGCAGAAGACATGAAGTGAAACAAATTTTAAGGCTGTGTTTTGGTGCCGGGTTCATGTTAAGTAAAAAATCTCTTTTATGAATGTGATTTTTTTTCCTCTGAAATTTTAACTAAGTACATTTTGAGGGTTTGGACAATAATGAGACATTTCCACAAATCTGTTCTTTAATATCCCAAACAATAAGGCATTCCTGTTGGAAGATGCATACAAATGTGACAGCCCTACTGCACACTATTGAATGAACTGATAGCTCTAAGTGACGGCATGACTGACTTTTGGATTTTTCTCATCTAAGTGACCCCCACATCTCTATTCATCAAATATAATCCCAAAACAAAAGCCATCTGAGCTGCCACCACCTCCTTACAGTTAAACTGGTTATTCAGTCCAGCTTGAGAATGATTCGACTTCCTTCCCACACCCAGCCCGCACTTTTTCCTGTTCTGCCGTTTCAAATCTTATCCACCCTGATTCGGGCCTTCTCTGGGGGAATAAAGCCCGCAGCTGTTTGCCTTTTTGTTTGTGACACTTGGCACACTGGCTGTCCTATCTGCCTTACCCGTTGTGTTTGTCCCTTCTCTTCACCCTTGCAGACATCCAGCGGTGTATCATTTGGGTGGTTACATAGGAATTAGATCTTAACTGTCAAGCCCAAAAAAAAAAGAAAAAGAAAAAACAAACAAGTAATCAAGTTCAGCAAGTGCTCGAGCAAGTTTGGTCCGAGTTTATGGGAAAATATGGGCAGCCCCTGGAAAGGCTTTGTTGAGTTTACCTTGCCTGCGTCGCCACCCACCGCGTTTGTTAGCGCTGACCTGAGCAGCACCTCCCCTGTCGGACTCAGCCTGTCGCCATATGGCCGATCCGTAAGTTCCACCTTCCCACCTCTTTTTCTTCGTGCCCCACCCCCATCGAACACCCATCCACCCACCTTGCCCTGCATCTCTCTGCTGTGAATGGCCTAACCTCTTTCATCCTTTTCGGGCTCCCGAGACAAGCCTCTGATCAGTATTTTGTGGCAGGGTGAGAGGTGTTCTGCTGACTACACAGTAAAAACTAAAAGTGTCTTCTTTGAAAATATTCCTCCTAAATTTTACTTTGCGTCAAAATTCTTTTAAAAGTTGATAACGGCTCGACACAAGAATTAAGTCGGGCAACAACATTGCTGATCCCATGAATTGACTCAAATCAAGATGTCAGAAAAACAAAATAAATCTCAGACGTTGTGGTCCTCCGGATAAGTTACCAGTTTCTCTAACGTGATAGGGTCTGAACGAAGAGGCTGCTCTGGGACCCCCCTCATAACCCATAACCCATCACCAACTCTCTGTCCACTGTAGATGCACCACTGTCATTCACATTTCCTGATTCTCCATCTTCAGTAGTCTTTATTTAACTCGACCTTGAGTAAACTTTGCAACACTACCCTTTAAAACAACTTCCCCATTAACAGGCTGCTGTGCAGAGAAGTTGGTCAACAGTGTGTTTTTCTGACTTTATGGATTTTTATGTTGGGAAATGTTCCGGTGTCGACATTTCATTAATCAATTGATGAATTTGTTTGGCTGTCTCGTGGTTTTCTCCTCAGTGGTTTCAGGAACTCCAGTAGGGTTTGATGGGAGATGTTAAAGGGTGAAATAATGAAGTTCTGAGACATGTTTGTGCACTTTAAAAAAACTTATTAAGGTAAAAACAAAAAACAAGTGTGGCCTAATCGTCTCTACAGCTGGCACAAGGAAGATTAATGATGCCTACATGTTTATCATATACAAAGGGCATTTGTGGAATTTTACTTGCAGGAGAAAGTGAAAATTTGATTAATTTCTTAACAGAAAATACGACCAAGCTCAACAGCGACTGCCCTCTTTTTAGCAGCTCTGGTTCTAGATGTGATTTTTCTCACTTATTTGTCAGCTCTGGTTCTGGGAGTAAATGTCCCCATTCAAATGAAAGAGAAAATGTTTACACTTCTTGGTGTTGTAACCAAGCTGACCAGCTAACAAGAGTATTTGGGACAACAAAATGTGAGGATTCAAGACTGCTCTGATACTTTTTTGACTAGTTAAAGAGCCAACATCCCATACTTGGTTGTTAGTTTTTATTTACAGCAGATACATTTGCCAAAGTCAGACTTTTTCCCAATGATGTAGAAAAGTTAAAAATATTTTTGTTTATGCATGCCTTGATCTGGTTTAGTTTAGTACAGATCAGTATGGTTTGGAGCATAAACAGAACTCTTCCCATAAAGTTTTGTGTTTGCTGCAGTCACATTGGAATTGATTATTTTTGTCACCAATCAACGTACCACACTGATTTTAGCTCTACCTTTTTTGGTCAGTCTGGGGTGCCAAAAAGTGGGATGGCACAGGTCATTTATTAGATTATTTATTATTACTTATGTGGAAATGGCAGTAAATGTGAGACAAACTGAACCAGACTGGTGAAAATGAAGCTATATTTTTCTTTTTACACAGTGGTATGACCTAAAGACCTACACACTACCTTGGACAGCGGGAGCGTTTGTGTCTTCAGCAGGATAATTCTGTCCATGTGTATTTTTAAGCCACATAAATTAACAGTGATCATAAAGCTGTCCTCACTAATGCCTCTTCAGTAATTTAATTAAATATAATTTATTCACCAGGCATGTGGTAATGGAAAACTACAAACACAAGCATTTGCTCCAATTTAGTAGCTCACTGGGACCATTAACAGAATCATTTTTTGACACCATCCCAGCATTGCCATTTATTAGTGTTAGCATTAACACGTTGAGAGCTGCCATTAAGATGTCTCTATGGACCATAGTGATTTATTTAAACTCACTTTTTCAGCTTTTTAGGATGAACCATTTGGCCAGAGGGATTAACAATGATTGAATGTATAGACAACATAGTGATAAGTTAACAAATCATTTGATTGGCCCTGGTATCCAGTACTTGACATGTCTTCTGCCATCCAAACTGAGCTTTAAGCAGGCTTGTGACGATACTTTTAAGATGATGTATTGGAATCTGCTCTGTAAAGTTACAGTTGCGGAAGTGTTTTACATGTCCAAGGTAATAATGGGCTCAAAAGTAAGATGTACCCCTGACACGTTAGGACTACAGGTAGTGTTCTTTTGCATGAATCATGAGTAAACCACACGTTCCTTAAATCCAGACTAGTCTCATGTGAACTCATCCTCTGCAGAAGCACATGCACCCTTTAACACTTAGGAAATTCTGCTTTGGATGTTTGACGTCATGGTTTAAAATCAAAATTGGAACCTTTTTGCCTGGACACATAAAAAATGTTTGGAAAAAAAATCCTGTGCTTTTATTTTGAAGGGGATTTTTTATGTGGTGGAGCAAGGTCTATTTGCACTCCAAACAATAGGTAGCAATAATACCCTAAATTGCTGATCGGCACATGTTTTAATAATTGTGTAATAGGCTCATAATCAGCCGCATATTTAGTGCTACTGATTGAATGATATTTTATGGCTGTTCAGTATCCACTGATGCAGGATTATTACAGCAACAATTAAGTTTCTAGTCTTGAAATCTTGTGTCCCTGACATGCACTTTTCCCTCATTAAACTTTTCTTTTTGGGGTGGCATACTTTGATGTTTTGTACCATCTCAGGTACAAAGTGCAGCATCTTTTTGTTGTATAAATTTGAGCAGTTTAAATCTTTCCTTGATTTGGTCCACTCCTCCTCTAAAGCAAAAGTGAGATTTTTACTTCCAGAACCACACTGTTGAGCTCTAAAGCATCAGGTTTGTTACTCGCTGCTGCATCAGTGCCCACAGGAAAGCAGCTCACACTCCTTTTCTCCGAAGAGGGTCAACTCAGGGCAGTGGGTTGAAGTAAAACATGACATGTATGACATTGCTCCCTTTTCAAAGCTGCTGCCTCCTCCCAACAGCATATTGCAGTCCTAACCCCAGTGTCAGAAATGGAAAGAGGCTCCTCCGAACCGCCAGTGGCTCGAAACACTGGCCCCGCCCCTTCCTCCTCTACCGGCCCCGTGCCTATCCCCCGCTCCTCTTCCTTCTCATGTCGCCCTCACCCAGGAAGTAAAAAACACAAGCGGACTCCTCTGTATCAGAGATCAGTAAGAGGGCATGTTCGATGCCGGTAGCTCGGACTTTTGCTAACAGCATGGTGTGGAGCTGTGTGAAGTGAAACCAGGATGTAGTAATCGGTGTTTGATAACTATCTGTGATGCAGGTTGTTTGATTTGAGGAGCAAAGTGAGATTTCATGTGTGTCTAACCAAAATTGCACGAACTGATAAAGTTTTGTTGGTATAAAGATTTGTGTGAGAACTTTGGCTTTTAGCACACTGTTGCAAGCAAAACAGAAGAGAGACTTCATCGCTGTTGAAATCGGTGTGCATTAAGGAATAAACTTCCCCATTACTCCGTTGTTTCTCCTCTGTTGAAGACCAGAAACTCCCATCAGGTTGCATAGTCTTAACTTTTTCTTTATATCCTCCCAACCTCCTGAAATTTGCTTTACCTGCATGACCTGTGTGTTGAATTTTTTGGTTCTTTTAAGGTTTGCGTTCAACACCACATGTAATTGTCTGTCCTTTTCATGTCTGTTTCTTCTGCTGGATGTGTTTTAATACTTGTGTGTCTTCCTCTTCAGATGAGTTTTGACCCTGGCATGCTCCATAACAATGGACACACTGCATATGCCAACGGCACAGGGCATGGCATTAGAGAGACAGGCGTGGTGGAGAAGCTGCTGACCTCCTATGGGTTCATCCAGTGCTCAGAACGCCAGGCTCGTCTCTTCTTCCACTGCTCCCAGTACAATGGCAACCTGCAGGAGCTCAAAATAGGAGGTGAGAGTGGCTTTACATGTCCTTCAGGGTTAAATACTTGAAACATTTGAGCTAGGGCACCAAAATGTCTGTAAAAGTTTGTGTACAAGACTAACTTAAAACACTTAAGTCACACTTTTTACTGATGTTCGCTGTGTTCAGTATACTGATTTAACAAGCGTACCAGTTTAAAATCTTGGGATGCACGACATCATCGGTTTGATATTGGTATTGCCTGATGTCAGCTACAAAAGTTAAATATCGGTATCGGTAAATGTTGAAATTTTTGCTGATATTAACAGCCAATATATCCGCTACACATACCGGCCATATATCACTGGAATGTTGGCAAATTAAACAAATGTTCAAAATGGATGCACCTTCTCATCACTGCATGGTTACATTTAAAAATCAAGGGTTTACTTTGTGCAAGAGTTAAAAGCTGTTTTTCTTGTTATACATCTATTCATGTGATAATATGCTGTAACACCGAAAGAAAGTAGTCAATTTTTATTAAACATGGAGCTTGTGCTCTTGACCGGAAATATCGGTATCGGCGATAATGCATGAAAAAAAAAATCTGCATTTCAGTTATCAGCAAAAATTCAATATCGTGCATCCCTTAAAACAATCAGTGAGTTTTCTTTATGGCACCAAAATCTATTTGAAGTTTTTTTGTTTGTTTTTTTCCCCCACAAGTGTATTTTTTTGGCATTTAGTGCCTTTGTTGATGGGCGAGAATGTGGATAGGCTTGTGGAAGGGGTGAGAGAGTAGGGGAAGACACTCTGCAAACTGGTTACAGACTGGATTCGAACCTGTGCCGGCAGAAGTATGTTCATGGGACGTGCCTGGTTGATAAACACTCAACTAAACCAGCACCCTTATTTGAAGCTTTTTAATGGAAATGTCATTGACATGTGATAGTGACCCCCATCTCACTGTAATGGTGCATTTTTACCATTTGATGCTGGCCAGACTCGCTTCAGTATGATTTATTTAGCCAAGTTTTTCATTAAAGATCACAGCTGGTACAAGTATAATCTCCTAACAGCCAGCTGATGCCAAACTGGGGCATGTTGGCTGTGCTACAGTTTTTCAGATTAAACGGTAGAAGGAGTAAGATGTTTCAGGAGGGGAGACGGGCACAGACATCTAGGAAAGGATCCGAAGGCTAGATCTAAATCCAGTGTTTTCCTACTTTGAGTCAAGTTTTGTCCAAAAAAAAACCCCAAAACAGAATAGGGATTTTTATTTTAGGCCACGTTGCACAGCTCCAGTTGAAGCTACCAGTTTGCAGTCTTGTTGAAGTGTTAAGCCAAATATTTTTCCCTATATCACAACTTTGAGAAGAGAATTTTACTGTCATCAGTTTGTTTGTGTCTGAGTCTCACACTTTAAGATGCAGACTTTAATTCTCAGTTTGTCTTTTAAACTTTCTGTTACGTTGTTTCTGCTGCATGTGCTGACTGTCATTTAACCCCTATCTCTATATTGATCATATCTGTCATGTGTCCACTGTTGCTCATGTCTGCATCATTTTAGTTCTGAAATATTTGCACAACTGATGTGCTGAATCAAAACACAATTTTTCAAAGTTGACTGTTTTTATCAAAATATATAACACATTTCACAAAACCGCACCCAAACTACAAAGTGTCCTGCAAAATGAAGCACTGCAACCAAAACTTCATATAGCATAATCAACATCAAACGTTTGCACCAAATAGCACAAACTTCATTCATGTTACCAGATTTTTGTCTAACTAAACACTGTTGGGCAGAATGAAAAGCACTCTCATCTTTGTTATGGTTTGCCATCATACTAAAGAGTTCAAATTCTAGGAAAGTCTTCAAATAGTTCACATGCACAGAAATATTTGCAGATACACACACACATGCTGTTGGAACATTTATTTTTCTATTTTCACCAAACACACCGCAGATATATTTATACTGGTGTGAACTAAAATATGCCCACAAAACAGTTAAATGGAAAAAATTGCACAAAAATAGATATCAAAGAAGAGGTAGAAAAATAATCAGGCAGCAGTGTTTTGAAATGGCAAATGTGATTTTATGTAAGATTTTTGTGTCTTATGCAGAGTTCGGAGTGTTCAGGACATTTAAAAGGTGCCATTTTTGAATTGCAAAGTGTGTGTAAAGCAGAAAATGTGTTCAGAGATTTGAGATTGCGCTGCATTTTAGTTTGCTCGCAACTGAAAAAAAACAACGGCAAATCTCCAGCCTTACTGTCCTCTCTCCAATATTGTGCCTCTGGTACAACTTGTGAAGATGAAGCAAACAAATAGTCAACCCTTTGATTCTCTCCAACGTTTACAGTGGAAGCAAAACACCACCAGGGCATAAGTATTAGTCTGATACGGCAGTGTGAATGGGGCTTATTTAAAATAGCAGTGTATGCCTGTGTTCAGTCAAAGCTGTGATTCTAGCCCCACCAAGTGGAAAATGGCTACACTGCAGTATTGATGTTCAAACACATGGTCAACTTAAGCATGCAGACGTCAAATACAGACTTTTTTTCCTCTGGTTGACCACCTAAAATAGTCTGCCTCAAATATTTCTTTGTTTTACTCTAAGTTGGTCATGCATTGTTAACAACTGTTCTAATGAACTGTATCTTCTGCTTCTCTCTCCTCAGATGATGTTGAGTTCGAAGTTTCCTCTGACAGGCGCACTGGCAAGCCCATAGCAGTGAAGCTGCTTAAGATAAAGCCAGAGGTGCTGCCAGAGGAGCGCATCTCGGGCCAGGTGGGGCCAGACCTGCACGCCTATCCCTTTACTGTGCTGCATGGTTATATTCATCCAGTTAAGGAACACCGTTTTATTTTTGGTTCTGTCCTTGTCTGTCAACTTAATATTTATATTAATGAGGCCCATTAATGGTCAGGGGATGTAATTCTAAGTCCAGTCTGAACATAGCCCCCCTGTAATCCCACATCTAAATCATAAAATGATGTGTTTTCTCCATAAAGTTTTCATTTCAAACTGGCTGGTTGTGCTGAAATGCATGAGTGCTGAAAGTGTTGAATGTCCATTGAACAAATATGGTCAAGTGATCCTTGTAATTGGTGAATTTCATTCCACTTAAATGCTTTAATGAGCTGGTATTTTACAGACGGGACATAAAAAGTTTTTCTTCTTTCAAATTCAAAGAGTTTATCTGCTGCATTTAACAAATGTGCTCAGCAGAGACACAACATAGACGTCTGTGCTCGGCTCATGACTAACCTATTCATAACACACCTATAGGGATGGGAATTGATACGATTTTATTAATACCAGTTCTATTAACGATCCTGCTAATCGATCCAATTCTTTAACGATTCCCTTATTGATTCCTGCAGATTTTCCGTGTGGGCAAATGTTGGCCTGTAGATTTTTAGTGGTAACAATGACAAACACACGTCACAGCATAGATAACTGCTTCTGCAAGTTGCTGGTGTTTCCACTCATTAAAAGTTGTACAGTAGGAACCTTTAGTAAAAAACTTAAGCCACAATTCTGATGCTTCTGAACCCTGTCAGTGGAAGGAATTGCTCAGGGAATTGATTAGGAAAAAAGACTCATGACATTGATTCATTGATGAAGCTGTTAACAATTCTCAACTGGAATTGGTTTTCGATTCCCATCCCAAATCACACCAAAATACAACAAAGGCAACACGCAACAAAACAGGAGTGCAAAGGATTATTGTAACTCCAAATGACTTTGGAAAGAAGCTAAATTACACCATCATGCTTTTTTTTCTCAAAATTGACGTCATAACTAAATCCTGTTTTATATATGGATGGTGCACCACGTCCAGACACTTGATATACATACTTGTTTTTCTGACATTTCAAATTCAGCCGTTTCATCCATTAATAATTTGCTATGTAGTATTTTTTTAGTTGGGCTTTTAGTTTTACAGTGAATATTCAGTCTCACATTGAGAAGGCAGTGCATTAACGGTTCCCACTTTTTTTCAGGTTGTCTCTGCGATCCCCATGCATTTGGATGGAAAGTCTGCCCCCGGCCAGGTGCCCACCGGAAGTGTTTGCTATGAAAGAAATGGGGTAAGAGAGGCTCCTAGCATGTTTGATCAGTGAAATTAAGATGGAGTTATTTTTATTTTTGATGTTTTTATTAGAGCAGTTTTAGACATCATGCATTCACATACAGTAAGTGTACAGTGCAATAATTTCAGTATGCACAAAAAAGTAGAATCGACAGTAGACAATACAGCTGTAAACATAGTATGAACTGTGGACTGAAAGTACACTGAAAAATCATAAATATAATGAGAAAATACTAAATAGACAAGTATATTGAATATATAAATCAAAATGGAGTTATTTTAGCTTAATTCCATCAATAGCATGTGTTACGGCCTCTGGAGCGTAAAAATAACAATCAATCACCAATTAAAGTTATAAGGCTCAACTCAAAGAGACCAGTAGCATATAAAAGGACACAAACAAAGATGTTAGGAGTTTCCCAAAGAATATATACTTTATTTATCACAAAACAACTCAATTGTTTACTTAAGCAAAGGAAAGAAAATAAAAAGGCTACAGGTGCTGGCCAAAAAGAACAAAAGAGGGATGTTGGACATGGCTAACCACACAGTGGGCCATCGAACCAGCCACCACCCCGTAACTAAACTGCCTAACCAAAAAAATAACCCTAACTTTAAGAAAATAAGCCATGAAAATGGGACTACCAGCACACTGCAGCCAAACTAAAACAACAAAACCCAGCAATCTGGTATTCCTGGGGGGAGAAAGAGAAAAAAAAAATATGATTAAAGGAGGAACCTTTAAAGAAAAAGACATCAAGTAGAAAACCTCCTCCAAACCTGTCTGCAGGTAAATATATGCGTGTGTGTGCAGCCCAGCCTCCCAGCTCTCTCTGCCATGTTCCTCTCCCTGCTCCACTAAATGCTGACCTGCCACACCTGAGCGCCAAACAGCACACAGGTGTTGCAGCCACACAGGTAGAGGGAGGAGGGAGGGGGAAACAGACAGAGGAAACCCCAGCTGCCACCACACATAACAGCATGTAATTCCTGGTCTGTGTGTTTTCCACACTAAAACATGACATATTGTTTCTGGTATTTTAACTTGGCCATAGTCTTTATTCAGCCAAAACTGTCCAACTTTGCTTGTGTCTGTTTTACATAAGCTCATGTCAAGTTTAGTGGGATGAAATTGGAGGTAGCTATCAGCAACCCTCGCATCTGTTTACCTGCGTGATGGCAGTGATGCGTGTGTGCTTCCATTTCATGAAACATGTCATCAAATTAGAGCTTTCAGACTGCCAGCATGAGCTGAGCGTCTCCTGCTCATCTTCTGCAATGAAAGTCTTGTATATGAGGCCTCTCTATTTTTTCATGAGCAGGTTGGATTTCTTTGCAGAAAAGAAAATTAAAAACACAGAAGTTATATTTACCCTGTTTATGGGGGAATGTCTGAGTTCAAGCTCAGTTAAGTTTTCTGTGGAGGAAAAAAAAGAATTGTTTGTCCAGAAAGATTTTGTTCTGAAGGTTTCACAGGTCAGTTTTAAAGAACGTTGTCACTCGTGAAGATTTAGGGTGAATCCCAATTCTACCCCATAGCCCTTTCCTATTTATCTTACCCCTTCTTCTATGTCTTCTGTTTTGAGGGCCAAGGGGAAGGGGTGAAAGACACAGCTGAGAAATGAGACGCCACTCGATTCCTCGATTCCCACCACGTCATCACCCAGAGCCGCTCACTGGCTGTGACGACGTACGCAGATGCGACAGTAACTGTAGCCAAAGCTAGCTTGTTATAACAAGAATTTTTGTAACTAAAATAACTAAAAACATGATCAATGTTTACATGATGATAAAAAACGTTTCAAGGGCTGTGTAGCTCATGCTCTTAGCCCTTTCCTTTAGCCCTGCAGAGTACTTGGACACCTCTTTAGTTGACATGAGTAGGGCTGTAGCGATACACTTATTTTCCAATACGATACGATACACGATATTCAGCTCACGATACGATAATATCACGATATATCACGATATCACAATATTGTGATATATTGCGATATTCTACATTAAACTAGGAAAAAACAAGAGACAGTGAATATGTAACTTTTCCATTTTATTGTTATTGAAATATGTCAAATGCAGCGTTACATACATACACTTAACATAGAACTGAATTCTGCAATAGTGCATGCAAAAAAAACATGTGCATACATCTTTTTAAGTTGTATTTTTTTACCAACTCTAATAAAATATGAGTTTTTATTTTTACAAAAAATATCGATACTAAGATTTGAGATATCGATATTACATCGGGAGTCAAAATATCGATATATATTGCGATATCGATATTTTTCTACACCTCTAGACATGAACGCGCTTGAGCCGGAGCTGGCATGCACGACAGTCACACATTCAGTGTGAAACTGGTGTCGGAGTAATGTTTGTAAATTTAGAGGTATAAAAATGCTCGATTTTAATTTGAAATGAAGCATTTTCAAAACCATTTGTAAATAACTGCAGCTGTGTGTTTGTCTTGATTTGAGAAATGCTTGGATTTCCAATAAGATGATGGAAACTGCTTTAAGTTGATTTATCAAGGGCCTCCATGGGCAAGTGTTATATATGGACACTGCTGAATTTGACTGGATGAAAATTCTACTTACAGGAGACACTGTTTTGGTTGTCTATAGTATTTAATAGGAAATTAAAACTGCTCTTGGTCGCTGGAAAAGCTTGGAAATATACCTGGAAAATGTAAAATGAAATATATTTCAGCTTTAAAAATCTGTGCAAACCCTGACTAAAACTAAAACAGCGTTTTGAATTTAAGCTTACTTATTAAAATCAATATCACAATATATAAAAGTGATGCAAATCACATTTTTACTCCACAAAGTGAAAGCCTAAGACCAAAAGAGAGGCTTTAAGCAAATTGTTACAAGATTATTTTTAGATTCTGGTGATTCTAAATTAGCCATATATCACCCTGCGTTATCGCTGCATTTGTTTGCTAATTTTTCACGTTACAATATATATTGAAACTAGATTAGATTAGATTAGATTGTACTTTATTTATCCCTTTGGGAAAACTCCCTCAGGGAAATTATGAGTTGCATTATATTATAAATAAAAGATAACACTTGTAGGCTACTGCTGCTGCTCCTTCACACCCTCTATCTTCCTGTAACTCCTCATCCCCCCAATTGAGGAGTTATACAGTCTGATGGCCTGAGGGACAAAGGACTTTCTCAGTGTGTTGGTCCTGCACTTGGGGAGCAGCAGTCTTGCACTGAACAGGCTCATCTGGTTGTTGATGGCCACGTGTAGAGGGTGATTGGCATCATCCAGAATATCCAGCAGTTTGTCCAGTGTCCTCTTCACCACCATCACCAAAGAGTCCAGCCTCATGCCAACCACAGAGCCAGCCCTCCTGGTCAGTTTTTCAATCCTGGATGTGTCCTTGGTCCTTGAATATCTGATGAAACGGACTCTTGGTATCTGATGATAATGAAGCTGGCAGTTGGTGGCATCTTTCAAAATAGAACACTCTGCTGGTATCCTCAGAAATGCCTTCTGGCAGCAATGATGGTTGAAAAAGATATCCATGCAGGAAGGTCAGAAAAAGATCAAAAAGGAAAACTTTTGAAAACAGTTTAAAAAATTACGCAAAAAACACAAAAAACAGCAAAAATATGGAGAGCAATCTGGACAGGCTGCTGCTGTTTACAGCGCCATGGCAACTCCGACAACTAGATACATTTGCCGATAAATTTTCTGTCCTCATCTTGTTTTGCTCAATTTCTGCAGGAGGTCTTCTACCTTACCTACACTCCTGATGATGTGGAGGGAAACATTCACCTGGATACGGGCGACAAAGTCAGCTTTTACATGGAGACCAATAAGCAGTATGTTTATATATCAGTGTGGTTATTTTTATTTTGTAATCACCAGCTCATGAGCTTTTGAAAATATTCATCCTTTCTTGTTTGTGTAGTACTGGTGCGGTCAGCGCTCGTAACATTCAGCTGGTGAAGAAAAAGCAGATGAGGTGCCAGGGTGTGGTGTGTGCTACTAAGGTAAGAGACATTGTTAGTATTTAAAAGTGCTGTTTCATTCAGCTGGACTTAACTCAAGGAATAAAAATTCATCCAGGCTGTTCACGCTGTAATTTTATGTTTTTCAGGAGGCATTTGGATTCATTGAGAGGGCCGACGTGGTGAAGGAGATCTTCTTTCACTACAGCGAGTTTAAAGGTGATCTGGAGGCTCTGCAGGCTGGAGATGACGTGGAATTCACCATTAAAGACAGAAATGTAGGTGTTCAGCTTTATGTTTATTTCCTGTAAATATGACGTGAAAGTTTTTACCAGCTGTGGCCCCTGATAATCCCTGATGATTGAATTGACATGTTTTGTCTTTGTGTCTGCAGGGGAAAGAAGTGGCCACAGATGTGAGGCTGCTCCCTCAGGGAACAGTCATCTTTGAGGATATCAGCATCGAGCAGTTTGAAGGCACCGTCACAAAGGTCATACCCAAGGTCCCCACCAAAAACCAGGCAAGTAGATGACCGGTCAGGCCAGTTAGGCTCTCACAATTTAAAAGTTTGGGTATGAAAGTGAATTTGAAGTGGCCTAAAAGTGTTTAAATGTCTGCAGGCAAGTAGAAGGGTCTGGAAACTCCCTTTGTTTATTATAATTATTATAATAATATAATATTATTATTATTATTTAGTTGATGTAGTACAGTGGCTGAATAACACTGCAGCAGGGATATAGTGACAACAGTAAAACAAGAGAAAATGGGTATTTAATCAATATGTATCAATATTTATTCAATATATAATAAAAAAATTGAAGAAATTATATATTGAAACTCGGTGTTTGTGATGGGAAGGAAAATGTTTGTTAAATGCTAAACCTAATATGCTGTTATTATAACTATTTAAACCTATTTTTCTTTTTTCTATTTTTATTGTTGTGATTATTTGTATTAATATATTTCATTTTCTTTCTTTCGTCCTTTCTTTGTGTGGCATTTTAAACACTGAAAAGTGACAGAAAAATAATCAATGAATGTATTAGATAAGACATCTAACCAATCCTTTTTTTGGTCCCAGACTCCAGTCTTTTAAAAATATTTAAATTAATAAGATGTTCTTTATTTATATATTTTAAAACAATATAAATAAACATATACAAACACTGTCTTTCCTTTCCTTTTTGGCTTGGAAAGATATAAAACTGACATTTTAATGATGTTGGGGGTTTGTTTGAGGTGAATTAATGCTGCCGTGCTATGAACCTGTTTTGTGAGTCACCTTTTAGCACTTTTCCTCCAAAGCACTTTTTTAATTATATCCTGTAATGTATTTTTGTTTTTATTTGTTTTCGCGAGTCACTTTAGCATTTTACCTTCAATTTTTATCTCCAAACGCTGTCTGTTTAAAATTAATCTTGCATTATTGTAATGTATTTATGTATTGACGTGTGCTGCTGACCTCTTGGCCAGGTCACCCTTGCAAAAGAGATCTCGATCTCAATGGGTTTTCTACCTGGTTAAATAAAATAAAATAAAATAAAATAAAAGGGCATCTTAGCCTCATCCAAGAGGTGAACTCACAGCGCTCCAGCTGTTTACCCACTTCTGACAAGTCAGCATTGGCCAAATCATCTGGTGGTCCTAAAGATGATCATCATCCTGTGGTGTGAGAGGTCTGTTGATCCTCCCAACATGAAATCAGAAATATTAACGTGGTCAATATTTGCGATCTGAAATCGGGGACAGCTGAACACGTTCTGTTTTGTCACATGGAGCAGAACAAAGCCAATTGGGTAGCAAGCTGGCAGAAGCAGAAAATAAATTCAACAAGAGTAAGAACGAAGCATAAAGCTGTGAAATGGAAATGGAGGACCAGCTTTGTTTGTAGCAGAACACTTAACGTCTGTGCAGTGTGACCCATAAATTAAGTGTAACAAACTGATGAGGAGAGGAGCTGGAAGGAAATCACAAGAATGTCATGGGAAGCTAACTGCTAGCTGCATTTAGCCTGCATTTCATCCTGACATTTTCCACCATGTTTGTTTATTGAAGTGTTTGATCAAGAGAGAGGAGAGGCCCTGGTTGTTGAGTGAGTCGGTTGGCGTGTGGTGTGCTATGTCTCTCACACTTTTTCAAAACCAGTTAAGACTAAAACGTCTGTGTGTGCCAGGCCTTAGACTATTAGAGATTTCATCATAAGTTTTCCTTCCTGCCTCTGCAGAATGACCCTCTTCCGGGTCGCATCACTGCTCGGATTGGTTTTACCGACAAGGAGCTGCCATTTGGAGAGAAGGACACAAAGTCCAAGGTGACTCTGCTGGAGGGAGACCACATCCAGTTCAACATCTCAACTGATCGCAGAGACAAATTGGAGAGGGCGACAAACATCGACATCTTCCCAGACACCTTCAACTTCACCAAGGAGAGCAGAGAAATGGTACGAACGCCTTGAATAAAAACAAAGCAGTGGACTAATTGTTGTAACTTTGGGGATGGAATTCTTTCCCATTCCTACTTTACATTGAACATCAGTTGCTCAACAGTCTGGGGTCTCCATTGTTGTATGTACATTTTATAAAGTGCCCCACATTTTCAGTAGGAGACAGTTCTACACGCAGGCCAGTCTAGTACCCACTCAGGCTGTCACTTTTCTCCAAAAATCAAACACCAGGTTTTGGGCCTGCGTCATTTTAGCTGAAGGTGTTTGAATTTGCAGAGGTAAAAATGCCAAAAATAGTTTATTGTTATGGCCCTTTTCCAATAGCACGCCTTGGCCCTATTCTACTCGGCTCTACTCGATTTGCAGCGTGTTTCCACTAGCCTGGTACCTCCTAAAACAAGCTAGTTTTAGTACCTACTCCGCTCTGGTTCTAAGCGAGCAGAGTCGACACTAAAAGATGGCGTCAGCGACTGCCGGCTACTGATTGGTCAGACAATGTCGTCATAGATGAGTCATGAGTGCGACGACCTAACATGCTAACGGTAGCTACCATTAGCTTACCCTCATACGTTTTTTCTTTGCAGCTTGATTGCTCTCGTCCTCGGCTTCATTCTGTTGTATAGCTTCCAAAACTCTCCTGTGCTTCTCAAGGGGTATTTCTTCTTACCACCTGCAGCCTTCTTCTGCTTTCCTTTTTACTCGGTTTGTGACAAAAAGCCACAGATTGTTGTGTCGTGCTCAAAATGACGTCACCGCAGAACCGCTAATGGAAAAGCAGCACAAGGCGAGTAGAGTAGGGCTAATGGAAAAGGGCCATTAGACATCTGGTACCTTAAGTAGGTCAGAGGCATGAAGAAATAAGCAAGAAACATTTCCAAAAATAAAAAAACTTTGGAAAGCAGTTTTAAAAAATGTCTGTTTATTCCAGCAGTATAATATGAGGGGAGCCTTCAGCAATAACTGTCAGACATTTTTACCAATGTAAAAACTTGACAGAGCGTTAACTTTGTGTCTCCAAACATTTTTTAGGGTGTGATTGCAGCAATACGTGATGGCTTTGGCTTCATAAAGTGTGTGGATCGAGATGCAAGGATGTTCTTTCACTTCAGTGAAGTTCTAGAGGAGACTCAGCTGCACATCTCCGATGAAGTGGAGTTCACTGTTGTGCCTGTGGGTCCCCTTTTTAGCTTTTTACCAAAGTATATGTTATTATTATTAGCAGCAGGAACAGCCTGATAGTTATTGTTAAATCTGACTCTGGTTTTTGAAGTGAATGATCTGTTTTCAGGATATGCTGTCAGCTCAGAGGAACCACGCAGTGCGCATCAAGAAGCTTCCCAAAGGCACAGTGTCCTTCCACACTCAGTCTGAGCAGCGCTTCATGGGTGTGATTGAGAAGGAGCTGGTGGCGATCCCCAACAAGAATGCAAGTCCAACCAAGGGAAAAGAGAAGGTACAACAGTGCTTCAGTCAGAAATATGAATAAAAAGAAACATCCCTGTTATCTTTAAACAGAAGCCTGGTAGTTAGGTCACGTCTTCTCCTTTTTTTTATTTAAGTTCTAATTTTCCTCTTTGTTTTCTCCTTCAATGACTTCTTCCTGTTCATGCTGGTTAGAAAAAAGACAAGGTAGGACGTAGACCTGATGCATGAAGCCTCAGTAATAAGTCTATATTTAATCATGTAGGCGCTCACCTATTAGACAATAAATGCATCAAAAATTTGATCAATAAGCTGAGATTTTTACTAACTATAGTGTGAGAACTTGAAACCCTTGATGACAGCATCATGTCAGTAATAATTAGTAATGTAGGATAAGATTACTACTCTGTATTTACCAGCGTGATGTTTTTTCCTCTCCACTTTTCAAGGTTAAAGTTGTAGAAAAGGTCAGTCTTCGCAGGCCTCTGGTCCACTGATTTCTTCTTAACCTCTTTATCTGACAGCATGGTACTTGATCAACATTTAATACATGATAGAGTTTCAACGTGTGTGCTGTAGGGCTGCACAATTATTGAAAAAACAGGATTCCCTTATTTACTTTCTTTTTATGGTCCTTCCTCATGATTTTTTGTTTACATCACTCTGTTTTGTTGTAATGTAGATTATGAGCAAATTGAAAGGAAAAAAAGCAAAAGAAGTCTTGTTGATATCTTTCTATTTATAATTGCACTCTATGAACTTCAGGCTCTTTTAAAGATAATGGTTATCATTATTAAGCTGCACAAATATCATATGACGGGTAATTATGCAGCCCTACACCTTAGGCTGTAACTCAGAGCTGCTGCAGTAGACTAAGCTAACACTAACCAACCAGAGTGATTCACCGGCACCTTTGGTTTGCTTGTGTAGGCCAACTGCACATCATCTTTACTCGACTATAAACCCGTAAACCACCTTGCTGGATAGGTTTAGACTTTCTGCTCACTCTCATTTCATTAAGGAAGCAGCTGTAGCTTTGATAAAACTGATCTGCCCTTTTTAAACAAGATGGAATAACAAAGATATTAACAACTAAATATTTTGATTTTGTTTTATTTCTGTAGGAGACTGAGGAAGGAACGATTGCATATGAAGACTGTGGAGTGAAGCTCACTGTGCCGTTTCATGCCAAGGACCTGGAGGGAAATGTTCAGCCACAAGCTGGAGATAAGGTAACTCTTAATTATACAACCCTGTGATGTAAGTGGTTTTGATTATGACGAAGTCTGATCCAAGTCCGAACCACATCACCCCCCTCCAGACCAAGACTGATTTTGTTCATGTTTGTGATGTAAATAGTTCTGCTTGCAGTGCTATGTGACACTTAATTAGACAACGAAATTGAGTGTTTCAATGAGAGTAGACAGACTTCACATGTTTATTTTCCCCACAGGCAGTTTAGACTAGAAGGCTTTTCTGTCTGGTTACGCTCAGTGTGATTAACTGCAGTCATATGAGAAACACGTCTTTGTTGGAGTTACATCAACATCCTGAAAATGATTGACCAATTTTTCAGTCACGGAAAACATATGGAAAAAAGTAAAATGTCTAGGAAATGTATTTGTCTTACTTCAACTTGGTTAAAAAACAAATATCAAACACAGGAAAGGAGATTAAAAAAAGTTCTTGGTAACTTATGCACACTTAGCCATAAAATATGAGTAGATAAAATAATGCAAGTTAAGGAATAAAAATATAAAAACTCAAAACAATGATGACAAAAATAAAAAACGAAAATGACTAAATAAAATTGGGGCAACTTAAACAGTAAGTCAACAAAATGTATTTATATAAAATAGATTAAAACACAGGTATGAACCATGGATTTATAACAACAAGAAACTTTCTACAAAACAGACTAAAATGTTAGGAAGCAGACAATTTTCACGTCAGTTAAAAACACATTTTAAGTTCAGTGTTATACAGTGGAGCGAGCTAGAGATGTTGGTTGTCAGCCTTTAATTTTTTCTTTTGGAAGGCTAGACTAACCTGAGAATTGCCAACACCAATATTGTAACTTCAGTTGGTTATATGACACTGGAAAATGTCGTGGAAAATTATTTCTAGACAAGAGTGGGAACCCTGAAGAAAACGATGCATTGAGAGCCCAACATGATTTATTTGACCAACAGTGTCTCAAACGTTATCCTCACTGCCCTTCTTCTGTAATTAAAATTTTAATCTTAAATAATGCAGCTGTATTCCCTAAGTTCAAATCAGGAATAATTGCTAAACTGAAGCTCATTTCTCTTAAACACAACAGTGTGAGGGAGAAAGGAAGGACTGTTCATTTGTTTTTATTAACTAAGGCCGGTTTAAAAATGAGCTTTTTTCACAAAATTAAAGAAAGTGTGAACTTAAACACCTTCCAGAGCAACAAACCTTTACTTCACTTGAAAACTATGTATAAAAGCCTATTTAGTATTATAAATGTGACTTGATTGTGAAGTTTAGAACCTTTTCTATATACAACCCAGTTATATTGTAACTGAAGGGGGTGCTGGTTTGGTGGAGTGGTTAGCAACCATGCACGTCCCATATACATGCCTGCTGGTCCGGCTTCGAATCCCGCCTGTGACCAGTTTACAGAGTGTCTTCCCCTACTCTCTCACCCTCCTTTACAAGCCTATCCACTGTCTCCTATCAATAAAGGCACAAAATGCCCCAAAAATACTTTAAAAAATTATATAAATAAATAACTGAAGTCCCCTGGTTTAGATTATGCTCAAGTTTACGATTGTACAGCCTTTGACAATTCTAGTCAGATATTCTGTGTATTAGGAAACCGATTATTGCATTAAAATTTTCTCTCAGGATTAAACACAGCAGCTTTATTAATAAAGAAGAATTTGACTTTATTCTCTCGTAGGCTGCCATTGGTGTTAACAAAGCAAAGTCTTAGTAGTGAAGTCAAAAGTTGGCATTTTTCTTTTCTTGATCTCGGTCACCCTTCAGCTGTTAATCCCCTTTAGCTTTAAATTTAGTGCTCATTAGTAAAGATGAATAAGTAACAAGTAACAGAAATTTTCAGAAAAAGAATCAAACTTGTTTTTTTTTTCATTTAAACATTTAAAACTTTGAGGTTTATTCACACTTTAATTCACTGAGGTCTCAATGAGGAGCTTCTACGAAAGGAATTTAAACTAGGTTTATTGATCATGTTTTTTTTGTAGCTGTTTGCAGGTGAGTTATATCTGCATCAAACTTGAAGATTGTGTTCTTCTGATTTTGACTTCTTATCACACTTGTCTTTGTCAGGTCGAGTTCTCGATCAATGAAGTGAAGCGGACCGGCCAGCAGAGTGCAGTCTCCATCCGAGTCCTCAACAGAAACTCCTCCAACTCAAAGAGGCTGCACGGGTTTGTCGCCACACTGAAGGACAACTTCGGCTTCATCGAGACAGCAAATCACGACCAGGAGATCTTCTTTCACTACAGGTGCACATTCACGCTTCTTATCACTGGTATATTCAGGGCTTTGAGATGTTTGTGGACTCAAAAACAAAATGTGCTCCCTCCTCAGTGAGGTGTGTGGAGACTTGGACAGCCTGGAGCTGGGCGACACGGTGGAGTACACGCTCTCGAAGGGGAAAGGAAACAAAGTCAGTGCTGAGAAGGTTACTAAAGTGGCTGCAGGTGCGAGAGGGTTACTTCATATCTGAATTATGATGCTTGACGTGACGGTGTGGTTGGATCATCCTTCAAGTGAAATGATCCTGGTTTATGTTTGCAGTGAATGGCATTGGTGAGGATATTGGGGCGACAGTCATGATGGGCAAAATCATCCGTCCCATACGCAGCGTGGACCCCTCGCAGACTGAATACCAAGGGCTGATTGAAATCATAGAGGAAGGTTGGTATCAGAAGGAAGAAACATACTATATCTTGCATATAAATTGGGCTGTTGAATTAATGTAAATGTTATTAGTTTACGATTAAAGAGATTTTTTTCAAGCCTGTATTGACAATATAAAGCATTTCTTGCCATTTTTAGTCATTTATAGTTTTCTTTTTAATTTAAAATGTCTTTAATGAAGATTCTTTATTTTAAAATTGTGTGTTTTAAAGGAAATGGGGAACTTCTGAAAGATGACGTTAGTATTTAGAAAAAGTACTCCCAGTAGATTAAAAAGTAAATACAACAGCTATGATAGTGGTAAAAAGAAGTCAAATGTTTGATATAATAAACTGCAGATTAGTTTAAAGTAGGGCTGTCCGGATCTGATATCAATATTGGTCCCATATCAGCAAAAAAAAGATTGAATTATATCGGCCTGCATCTAAAATCTGGGATACAAGCAGTCCAGTCTAAGTTATTTTTTATGTCTTTAAGTTATTTGTAGAATATGCTTATGTTTAAGTTAAACACAGTGGTTATTTTGCCATTTAAAAATATGTTTTTGTTATTACTGGATTTCTTAAGGCTACTTTTCAGGGTCTTCTAATTTGTTTTTCATTTATTTTATTTAATTGTAGTATATTAGGTTTAAGGTTGAACTTATTTAACCCATTGGTTAATAACAAATTGATCAGTTTCTCTCATACCTACTGTTGCTGACTACTGTTCTGTGTTTGAGTGTTCTCACCTGGTCAAGCCTTTTCTTGCAGTCCATACTACAAAATAAGTAAAGTGAGTGTGATTCCTGCTGATATTGTATCAAATCAATATCGCCATCAACCAGTACTCAAGACTGCAATTAGAATCATATCGGAGGTTAAAAAGTTGTATCTGGACACCTCTAGTTTAAAGTAAAATGAGACTTTCAATAAGAGCTAAAGCTACAGTAAGAAGCATTTGGCTGCTGCTCTGCTATAGAGGCTTTCAATTTACCTGAAACATCAACACACATTTTGTTTTTATTTAAACTGATTAATTTGCAATTTTTGGACCTCAGTCTCACAGTTTTGAACATGTTAATGCTGACAGGCCTCATAATGACACATAAAGGTGTTAATTTAAGATCTGAACTCTTGTTTCAGGTGGAAGTAAAGGCCAGAATTATCCCTTTGGAATCATGGGTATGACCAACAAGGCTGACTGTCTGCAGAAAGGTGAGCTGGTGAAGTTCCAGGTGTGCACAATACCCCAGACGGGACAGAAGATGGCATGTAACGTGGTCCCTCAGCGCAGAGCCATGGTGGAGTGTGTCAAAGACCAGGTAGAGAGCTGTGACTCATTCTCACTTCACATATCCTGGAGTCAGAAATGTCTGTTAAAGCTGAAGGGTTCTGTTTTCTCCAGTTCGGTTTCATCACATATGAAGTTGGCGAGAGCAAGAAGCTGTTCTTCCACGTTAAAGAAGTGCAGGATGGCCTGGAGCTCCAGACCGGGGACGAGGTGGAGTTCACCGTCGTCCTCAATCAACGCACAGGAAAATGTAGTGCCTGCAACGTGCGCAGAGTCAGGTGAGGACTCCAGCAGGTCATGAAAAAGCACGCTTTATACTTCAGTCAAACTGAAATTAGTCATCCTGAACTTAAAAGCAAACAGGAATGTGGGTCTAATGTTAATGAGAAGGTTTGTCATGAAAACTAGAGTTTAGAACTTTTATTCAAGCAGAAAGAAACAGCAAGGTGATGCAGCAACAGGAAACTCCTGGGGGGGCTTGTAGGTCATTTAAATGTGTTTGGTTCGGCCTCCTCTCTCTGCCTGCTGCAGCTTTTGACGCTAAGACCTATTCATTTTGATATTGCATGCATTTTCCACATTTCCCGACACTCTGCAGCATTGTTTTTAGTTTAAATCTCTCACGTCACAATATAACGCCCATGCGTACCAATTCAGTCAGTGTCTGCTGTCAAAGTATCTAGGAAAGAAATTAAATGTAAATCCTGTTGTGCTCGGTAATGAGCTTTACTTCTCTTCACTCTTCCTCTTCAGTGAGGGTCCTAAACCTGTGGTGACTCCGCGTCCCGATCGTCTGGTGAACAGACTGAAGAGCATCACTCTGGATGATGCCAGCGCTCCTCGCCTGGTCATCGTCAGACAGCCCCGTGGTCCCGACAATTCAAAGGTGAGACTATACCACAGTACAGATCGTGTTTTAATGTTTTCTTTGAACCATTGGTCGAATGTTTACTCAACAAAGCAAAACAAAAAGATCACAAGGAGCAAAGCAACAGTGAGGACGACTGAATAACTATCAGAATACTTATTTATGACTTTTTTGTCATTTGAATTAACAAACAGCCCATGAGCAGTTTTTTTTCCAACCACGTCCTCACTTCTTTTATACTTCTTGATTATTTTATACTTCATTGAGGTCGTTCATGTCAAGTTTGGCTATGCTGTACACTGCGGTGTTTTGTATAAATGTTTGTTTGTAATTGTTGTCGTTGGACGTGCAGACAAAATTTCCCCTAGAGCGACAATAAAAACTCTGAACTGGTTTATTAATAAAAGGCAAAACACTTAAAAATAATTCACTAATTAAATGTAATTGATTTAATTCTTTCACGATGCTAAGAAAACAAATTTTACCCCAACTAAACTTTATCTAATCAATATTCAGCAAAAATCTCCAATTCTGTAAATAACATTGAAACACATCCTGTCCTTCGCTTTGTCAAACACTCAAATGCACCACCAAACAGACCTTTATGTTTTTTGGAGCAGTTCCCAGCGTGTAGCTCAGCTTATTAGCTTTATGCTGTTGGTCTCATTGTAAATATCTGTCCAGACTTAGACGCTGGATTCATTTGTTGGACTTCATGGACTGAAGACAAAGTTTCGGATGTTAATCCGCTGGTGATCTGTGGTACCCCTTTTCCACCAAGCTGGTTCCAGGGCTGGTGCTCGTGCTAGAGCCGGTTCACAATTGGTTCAAGAGCGAACCGGTTAAGAACCGTTTGCTGTTCCACAAATGGGTGCCGGCCAGAGAGCTACGTCAGCACGTCAATGTATACGTCTGTATACGTCACGCCAGTTTCCCATAACAACTAGCGAACAACAATAAACAAAACAATAAACTTACCAGGCTCTGTGGAGGTTTGCTCCATGGTTGTGTCCTCCTGCATAGACTCCAGCATGGCTGTGGCCGAATTCAATGCCCCGGTAGCGCTGCACGCCGGTCAGTCCCCGAGAACGGCATCGAGCATTTTGTAATGTGGGCTGTTAAAACGTGGCCGACCATTGCCACTACGGCCCAGCTCGGTCTTCTGGTCCCTATATTCTTTCTTTATATATCCTTTATAGATATATATTCTTTTCAATCTGTTTTTCACTTACTCCAACCTCGTCTTTTTAAAAATGGCTCTCTTCCGTGTTTTGACTATGCTAATCCCGCCCCCACCCCCTGACGTAAGCGCGTAGCCCCCGACTTAACCTGGTTCTTTCTGCTGGCCCAGCAAAGAGTTGGTGCTTGCTAAGCACCAGTTTTGAGAGCCAGCAACCGGTGCTTAGTCTGTGGAAAACCAAAGAACGGGTGCTAAGTCTGGCTCTAGCTCCGAACCAGCCCTGGAACCAGCTTGGTGGAAAAGGGGTATGGGACTCATTTCAGTCGACCAATCATTCTTGTTGCTGTTGTCCACCTTTAATTCTGGCTGGTCTGCAGCTGTCAGGTTGGCACGTGGTCATAACGTTGTGCCTGATAAGTGTAAAACAAACTCCTGCAGACATTTAGAAGATTGGTGGCTCCTGCATTTATCCTGAATGTTAATAAAAGGCAAAACAAATGGCCACAGCATTAATTTCCCTCGCTTATAGTGCTTTCACCAGCTCTGGCTTGGCGTATTGAATCTGAACATCAAGATTCCCCCCTCTGCAATGACAGAACATCGTGCTTGCAGAGCGCATTTTACAAATCAGGACCAGAAAGGTTCCATTTAAGACTGCAGTGGACCTGTGGGTTCATGGGTAGTGATTACGAGGCTTTTGGTGGTACCATTTGCTGCTATTTGAAGAAAAAAAGAACGGCACACCCTTTGTTGTTGTTATACTGAATGTATAACCAGAGTGAGAAGCCTACAGGACAGTTAATTGTCTCTATATACAAATATAAGATGAGAACAAAGGATAAAATATAAAGAATGTAAAACAGGGTCTCAGCAGGGCAGTAGTAGGGTTTATTAGTGTTAAATTGATTGTGCAAAATCAAAGGCATTATATGGCATTAAAAATCATTATATTTGGTTCTGATACGTTAGAATTACTTAAATATTCAATTGCTTCTGACTATAACAATATAGAATAATAAACTGATTCACCCAATACAAATTTCCATGTAAACACGCAGTAATGAGTTCTCTCACAGCTCCATAAGTTCTGATTTGTGTAAAATGAGATTTGTAGGACTCTTTCATATAGAAATCATCTTTTACAAAAAAAACCTGTCATTTTTTCTTTAGTTCATGGTCATTGCATTAAAAAATTTTACAGTTTAGCTTTAAATGGCATTAAAAACATTATATTTGACTGTCTGATTTCTGCAGAAGCCCTTTAAAAATACAGAAATGTACTGCACAGGATGATTAAATATTAATGAATAAATACAGAGCTTTGTGCAGATGCCTGACTACTCTTCTGATGGGTTAATTGTTTAAAAGTCGGCTGGTTTGAAGCTTGCACTCCTGCTGTGGCCTAATCTTTTTGTTGCAGCTCTCTTATTTGTCTTTTCTGTAAACAAAGCATAACTGTCCTATCTGACATTGAATGATAACTTGTGTTTAACTATATATTTAATTGACATTATTTGTGTCATTTGTCCTTTTTCCAGGGCTTCAATGTTGAGCGTAAGACTCGTCAGCCTGGTGTGATCGACTGAGCAATACCCAGCCCGCCCTGTCCGTGTTGTTGGATGCTGTCCTGAGTGACAGCAGCAGGGTATAAGGGAATATGATTGAACACATGCTTGTACACAAACTCATAAAGAAAACATACGCACACATACAGTAATCGGCATGTGTAATCTTTGTCCCCATCGAAACCTGCGCGGGAACTTTTCTCATTCCACTGTTCCCGGCCTCCCCTGTACGCTGCGTGCACGGGGTCTCTGAGTGTGTGTGTGTGTGTGTGATGTATCCTAAAGTCATTATAGTGTGTAACGGAGGTATTTGTCTCTGAGGGTCCCGCCCCTCTCAAAATCAGAGTGATGACTGTGTGGCTGTCTTCGTCCCGATCATTTTGAATCTGCTCTGTCTGGAATTCTGCACCTGAATCGTCCCGTACGAGTGTGACTTGTTCGCATGTCTTTAAGCGTCTGCTCCATTTTTTTCTCTCTCATACTTTTGCTTAACCCGGGGAACGTCACCGAGTCGAGTTTCCTCTACTGTATGCTTTCCTATAAGACGCATAAAGCAAAGTTCCCTCCATAAGGAGGATCATATTTCTCATCGTGCGAGCTTAAACTGAGGATTCTTCTCTGCTCGTTTTTTTTGAGCAGTTTTTAAAATGCTTTATTGAAGAGCTGAAGTGAAAGCATGGTGTGTGTGTGAGTGTGTGATGTATGTGAATGTCAAAGTCGTTAATCTAATGGGATTTACTCACCGATCTGGAGCCTTTAGAAACCTTTTTGGTATTCACATGCTCCACTTAAGCAATTTTCCCAGGTGCAGAATTCCTTGTGGCATCTTATATCTGCAGTTCTTTTATACTATGTTTTTTTTTTCTTGCACATATTTTTGCTTTTTTCCATTGAAACTCAATCTGCTAATATTGAATAAAGTAAGAATAATAAGGTGCCTAAAATCTACAAGCAAAAGGAAATAAAAAAAGTAAATAAAAAAAATTAGATGTATCCTCTGTTCCCAGCCAACCGCCAAAATATCCTGAACAATCTTAGGGTGGCTTTCTTTTTCTAGTAGAAATAATACTGATATGCATCCCAAAACCTGTGGGCTGAACTATACTGTATGTAATGTGTGCTTTTTTTTTTCTTAGTGAAAGTTCAAACTTGAGATATAACAAAACAAATTTAACTTAAATGAGAGGTAAAGTATTAGAAAAAAAAAAAGGATAAAAAAAATAAAGCATCATAAAAATCAGGTTTCTCAGTTATCGTGCTCTGGAGACTCGGTGGGTATGCTGTTGTGCCTCTGCACATTAAGACAACATTAATTTCAGCTTTGGAGTTCACTGGGTTTCAGTTAAACCACGTACAGAGGTCCTCATGTACTTTTGTTAATGGTCTTGAATGAAACAAAATAAAGTTTTATGAAAATCAATCAAGAACCTGTTTTTTTTCTTTTATTTTCAACCTGCTCTTCTTGGAAAATAAAACCATGAATTGTTGCCAGAAAGAGCCAAAGAATATTCTTCTGTTTTTTAAGGTCCAGTTTTCTGTATTGTTTACCAATAACATCATGTCAGGTGATTTTTAAGCAAAGATTTGATTTTCAGGGAATAAAGTAATTAAAAATGTCTGTAGAGGATCAGATTCAGCTCTTTTCCCCTCCCCTTCGGAAATGCTAGGGTGCATTTTCTTTAGAGACAGAGAGCGTTTCTACATGAACAGAGTTTAGTAAAACGTGTTGCGCTCTTCTAACCATTTTAACAGAGAAAAAACTGTTCACAAACAGGTGTCATTTGTTAAAGACTGGCAAAGAAGCCACTTTTACCAAGCCAAACTGAACAGAAAAAAAATCAATGAATCAGACTGATTTAACATTTAGATCAGAGGTCAGACAGGTACACGACAAAATAGTGTATTGACATTGTACAATGCAGATTACTGAATAACTGCAATAAATTCAAGTTATTTCAACTTTTGTATTTCTGCTTCAAGCCAGTAGCTGTCAGTGGGCATTACGCTGTTTGACTCTTCAGTTCTTTGTCTTTGTCATTTTTACCACGAGAAGAGGCAGTTAAGTTTTGGATTCATACTTTATGTAAGTAATATTGAGTATGAACTGTAATTTAATGGCTATGATACTGAAAGTTCTTAATACTATCTAGAAAATAAGATTTTGACAATACTTTATATAATTATTAGTTTATCGAAATAATTTAAATCCTAAAATACTGTCAATTCTAAATGATTTTTAAAAAGAAAAGACTAGATTCCTAAAAGAAAAAAAAAACCTGATTGTCAACCTGCTCGTGGTTATATTTCAAGACTTTTAACCTATTTTTGAAGCAAATGTTAGAAAGTATCCACATCAAACTGGATATTTTCTTTTTAATTCTTCTAGAGACTCTTTTCTGACATGAATCAAGTTCTACCTTTTTGTTTGTCAAAATACATTCCAAAATCAATCAGAATTTCCCTCTTAAAATTTAAGTGTGTCATAAAATGTTAATATGTAGTTCTGACGCAGGCAGGTTTGCCTACATAAAGACTGAATGCTGAGGGATTTTCACAGCTTGTTAACATGTTTCTCTGATCAATAATTAACCAAATTTTTAAAATCTCTAAAGTGCTTGTGCGAAACTTGACAGGGCCACCATCATGAAAACTGCGAAGTTTCAGTATTTATATATTTTTTTCTATCTTTGCAACCACTTACAATTTAAGTAAGTAAATGAATAAGATCTTGATTTTTAATTTTTAAATCTTCTGCTGAAAATAATTTGGATTAATCGATTTAATATATTTCCCAGCCCTAGCTGGCTTTAAAACTTTCACAAACTCACAGCTGTCCCATAAGTGTAAGTCAACAATGACTGACGTAAACATAAAGAGGAAATCAGATTAAATTCAGCCTAAAGCTAAACAACTCAACTGTTAACAAAGCTCCTGTTTTCTGACTAACTGAGCTGCTTTGACTTCACCACTTTCACCAGTAGGGGGCACCTTAATACAATCATAAAGTGGAGACTGATGTGGAAGAAGAGAGTTTAATTAAAAAAAAACAAAAAAACATTCAAAACCAAAGATTAAAAATAGAATCCTAAAACTGGTTTAGATTAGATTAGATTGTACTTTATTAAAAGTAACAATGAGTTTACAATAGATTTTGAATACACATCAAGTCTGGGACTTATGGGGCCTCTGGACACCCTGTTTTCATTTAATGCAGCCCAGGAGTAAATTCCAGAAATCAATAGATATAACATATAACAATTATTTAATGTGGAATTTCAACCAGGGGTGTATGACACTGGATTTTTTTTCTGATATCTGATATACTGATACTAGATATTTTTGTCAATACTGTAGAGGCCTGTTCCCATCTACTGATCCTAAAAACTGGCTTAACCTCTACAGCCCCAAAGTACGGGTTTTCAGGAATACTTGCTTGCTCTCCAACAGAAATGTAAGAAAAAGTGAACTGTTTTTCAAAACCCTCATCGAACAGTATTACTATAAAACCTCCCTAATTCTGCTCTACATCACTTTATAACAATAGTCTTTTGTAGAGATGATGTAGAAATATTTTATAATTCATTTTTAGAGTTTTGCAGCCACGTCATTCCAAAGAGATATTCACAATAAAACCATGTTTTTTTTTTAGGGAAGGATGAAATTTCAAATTATTCAGACTTCTGTCTTCATTGACTCTGTCCCAGTGAAACATACACTGATAATTCCACATCTGGACAAATCTCTCAAGTGTTACTTTTATTATGACATCAAAATAATTCAAATAGACCTTGTGGTTGCAGAGATTAAATCTTTTCTTTATGCTTTGTCATTTTGGAGCAGAAGGCTTAAAAAGGGGCTGTAGAGGTTAACCCTTTCATGCACGGTGTTCACTACAGTACACAAATATTTAGAAACATTCTATACCCTTTAGGTTTTAGTATGTCTAACAACAAGTTGGAAAATTCCCAAACCCTTGTCTCAAGTGTCAAAGAATATTATCTATTCACTTTTTTACCATATCCAGATACTGCAGCATAAATCCAAAAAGCTGACAAAGAGTAACTTGGGTATTATGCCTTTATTCAGATATTTTAAATGAAATTCTCAGGTGAATAGTTTGATTAAACAGCATCAATAAAAATGCTTTTTATGTTGCTTTTTTATCTACTCTTAATAAATGTTTGTCAAAAACGTGTCTGGATCTTTATTAAGTTCCACTTAATTACTATTTATACTGTTTATGTATGATGAAGTGAACAGATGCATAACTCCCCCAAGATTTAAGACTGCAAAACTGACCATGATTTTAACTTGTTTGAAAGTAAAACCATACATTTAAAAAAAATAGATTAAATAACTTGTGCATGAAAGGGTTAAAGTGTGAAAAAACAAACCAGCTGCCTTCTTGCTGTGAACACATCTGCACCACTGCGCTGCCTTGTATATTTACTCGTTAAATTAAAAGTGACTGTGTCTCATTGAATCTGCTGCGATTTAAAATGACACGTCTCCCTCCCAGTCAGAACAAAATGGCTGCTGCTCCTTCAGTGATCCAAGTCCCCGATCCGTGGTCTTCATGTTTCTGCCCTTTGTCACATGATCTTAAACCTGATCTTAAACCTTAGTGCTACCCAGATAGATGGTGAGCTCAGAGCGATGAATCACCTTCTTCCTCCTCTGCAGCTGAGAGCCCTGAGCCTCAGACCAGCGTGCCCACCACTCCCTCAGCTCGGTGGGTCCTGTGGGCCGACGCTCCTTCATCTGACTTGGAGCAACTAGAGCGTGAGGAGGGTTCGAGTCTTCTCTGGGCAGGAACTTCCTGTTTACATTCACCTCGGGGTTAGATTCTTTCTGATAAATGCCTGTGTTTTCTGTCGTGGCCTCTGAAGCTGACCCGTAATCCTCCTGAACAGCAGTAAGGAAGTCCAGCCCCTGCATTCTCCGCCTGTACTCCTCTAGTTTGGCCTTACACTCCACAGCTTTAGACTTCATCTCCAAGAACTGACCCTGCAATTCTCTCTCGAAACCTTCCTCAGCTCTGAGTTCATTCTCCCAGAAGTGGATCTGCTCCATCTCCTCTTGGATCAGCCTCTGCTCGGCCTCTTGTTCGGCTTGCTTGGCCTTCTGTCTCTCCTCTAACTCAGTGATCAACTTGTCCACTCGAGTTACCTGAGCCTGTAAATCCTGCAGATAGCTACACTGGAGTATTATTGTCTCTCTTAGTCTGACTTTCTCGTCTTCACTTGTGGAAAATCTGTTGTTCGACAGGTCATCCGGTCGACCATCTTGAAGTTTCATGTAGTGTTTGCTTTCTTTTCCTCTCGTCCCCATGCAGCAGGAAGTTTGACGATCCAAGTCTGAGTTTAAGCTCTTCTGACCCCTGATTCTGCTTCTACTCCCTCGACTCGGATTCTCTTTGTCAATAGAGATAGAAATATCCAACGACCCTCGATTCTTCCTGTCCGTCCTCCTATTGCTCTCCTCACCTGCAGTACTGTACACCCTCCCCTTTCCCAGACCCTCCAGCCACTCCCAGGCCTCCTCCATGAGCGTCAGGGACTTCCTTTTCGGCCTCTTCAGTTCCTCTTTCTGTCGGTCAGCTTCCTCTCTCAAAGAGGGTAATGGTGGGAGGCTTTGGCGATGCAGACTCATAGAACTGCTGCCCCGTCGCATCCTGGGGCCGGCGTCTTTTCGTCTCAGCGGCGGGCAGGGTTGGTACTTGCCAGGTTTTGTTCTGCTGTTTTCGTCGTTCATTGAGGGTCCGATGTGGAGCAGTGTGAGCTGGACTTCCTTGGCTTGCTCACCGTATTTTTGAAGAGTCTCCAGAAGATGTTCATTTGGCGTCATGCAGCGTTCGAACTCTTTGAATTTCTCTCTTAAAGTGTAGCGTCCAGGTTGACCTAAAGACACAGATGCAGTTTTTTTAAGATACAGATTTACAAGGGAGCTAGTTAGTTAGTTGGGTGAATCAAGGCACTGAGGAACTATTAAAGTGCCTACACACCGAACACAACTTGAGCATCCTCTGTGACCACTCTCCATGCAAAGTCAATGTGCAGCCACAATGGGGCGGAATAACACTCCTACAGTGCGACTGCAGCATTCAAGGCGATCACTCATGTGCTTATATGACAGTACCAGTGACAGATGTTTTTTATTCCAGACTGCAGAGTAACATCTATGTCCATGTGGGAAACATAATGCTGCGTTCACACCGCAAGCGACCCAGCTACCAAAATCGCGTTGCCCACTGACGTAGCGTCGCACGTCCATAAATACCTAATTTTGGTCACCGTTGCCGTTGGCCCTCGCTCTGTGACATCACGTCCACTCGAGTTTCACCGCGATCATATCATATATCATATAATAGGATGTATAAGCAGACATTATTCCAGCTGTATTCTTTTCATTCACTTATCAACCACAAAACACTGCAGCTGATGCCCTGCAGCAGCATCATTATCTGTGAGTTTCCCGCGGTCCGTCTAGGCGGAACTAATGTCCCCACTGACTAATGTTTCCCACACCGACATGGATTGTTACTCTGTAGTCCGGATGAATGGTACCCTGTCTAGGGTACCATCACACGTGCACACACCTGCTGATTGATCATCTTTATTTTTTACTTTCACATCGTGCAACACGCTATGTGGCAGTGTGAAAAGCGGCTGTCACATCGCGGGAGGGTTAGCCCCGCCCCATCATGACTATACATTGACTTTGCATGGAGAGCGATCGCCGAGATAGAACAAGTAGCGTACGGTGTGTAAGCACCTTTAAGTCAGTGAGAACTACAGTTCTGCCTAGACAGGCCGCAGATCACTCACAGACGCTTCTGCAGGGCATCAGCTGCAGTGTTTTGTGGTTGGTTGGTGAGTGAAAAGGATACAGTTGGAATAACGCCAGCTTATACATCCTATTTTATGATATGTGATATAATTGCGGTGAAATTCCAGCGGATGTGACGTCACTAAGCGACAGCGACCAAAATGAGGTATTTATTAGCAACAGGACTGAAACAGGATTATGATCTCAGAGTTGCGTTCAGTGAGAATGCAGCTTTAGTGATTGTAAATGACAGAACTCCTCATTACACTGTCTGCTTTGCAAATAACAATCTATCCTCACATCACTAATGTAGAAGCAATGTTTTTATTGTAACCAAGACCCCACACAACATCCTCCATTTAATGACACAGGATACTTTAGAACATTGTAGATGCATCCCACTGGACGCTGCCATACTGCACATCATCCCACCTGATCTTTAGCTTAACCTATTCACAGAGAATGAGGCCGTGTTGAGGCCAGTGTTGCCAGTTTAATGCTTTTTTTTTTGACTGAAATAAGCAACAAGGTCAATAAAAACAAGCCCAAAACAAGCGACTTCCAGCAACTTTTTTCATGTTTTAATTTTCATCTACTTTACATTTCAATTTCACAGTCACATTTTTCTTATATGGCTCTTAATTTACTTATTCAACATCCTTTTGTTTGGAAGTGGAACATCCTTTTATTTATACAGGAGTTAAGGGAGGGGTCACAGTTATTTATAACTCTGTTATTGCTATCTAATCTTGATCTAAGTCTTATGTTGATCCTCCACAGCTATATTATGGTGAAACAGTAATAGAAATAAATTTAATTCTGGCTATAAGGATTACTTTTTGGTTGAAACATCATTTTTGCCCCTCTTTATACAGTAAAATTTACATTTATGTTGGAGTGGGAGAAAATAGTTTGTGTAACTTTTAAATTGACTTTATATCAGTAAAGTGTTCATTACATCCCTCCTGGGTTTTGGGGGCACAACAAACCCAAATAACAAACTGCACTTTTGGAATAAGCCCAAAAAAATGCAACCTGCAACTGCCAATATTTACGACCAACTCCTTATATAATAAGCAGACCTGGCAACTATGGTTGAGGCAGGATTAAAGGCTGTCAAACCAAAAGTTAGTCTGCACTGACATACAGCCAGGTCAATTACGCCCCTCAATTCTGAACTCAGAAATCCTCAATAAAAGAAAAAAATTTGCTCTATTTAAAAAAATCGCCACCTTTAATACATTTTTAAAACTAAGCTGTTTCCTTGAACTAGGCTGTACGACAGGTGTCATAGTATTAAGCCTGATTTGTGTGTATTAATTTTAGTTTGTAATGTCTAGCAGCTGCAGTGCAGAAGCCTGAATACCATTAATAGTATGGTAGAACACTACATTGGTATTTACTAATACTGTACAGCATATTATTGGCCAGTTCATCTTTATTTTTGTGTATCTGTCTTTAATTATTAAGGTTATTTAGCAGCTCTCATTCTAACTCTTTAACTTAGTCAAATTTTGTGAGGTCTGTAGTTGAGTGTTACATTTGTTTCTGGTCTGAGGGAGCAGAAATAATGATACATTTTAGAATCACAGACATACTGAACGTACCCAGAGCTTGAGCCAACACCACGACCACGTCCTGGCATGTTGTCTCCTCTGTGACACCACAGACAACACGCTGAACGCCGTCCACAGACACCTTGACCTCCATGGTGCACAATATGTTTCCTGAAAAGATAAAGTCACACAAGTTTCTTTGTGACACCTGATTAGAAGAAGAGGAAACACCGTATACATCCCTCATGGGGAAATTCAGTTCTTTGCTCTCTGCTACACACACAAAAACTGAAACACTCATGTACAAACAGATTTTATGATCACACGAACACAGAGATGTCAGGGTAATGGCTTTCTGCACTTCAGCAGTGTTCAGGAAGTCGGACGGCACTTCTCCGGATACCAAAGCAACTTTTAAAAATGGTTTAGTACTCTCAGGTCCCCCAAACCAAGTCCTTTGGCCTGAACCTCTGCTGCCCCACAGTTTCTACCACACTGCTGATGCCTGGGTCAACCATGGGGCCACTCTCCAAAAACATTCATCCATCAGTCAACGAATCAATCAAACCATTCATGCACCTTAAAGACAAATAGAATTGTAGGTCCATGTCCTTCTTGGGAAATTGGTTGATAAAAAAGTGCACAAATTTTGTATACAGAGTTTTTAGAATGATAAACATCAACATAAATTCTATAAATGTAAAAATAAAACCAAGATGAATAAAATGCAGAGCAATAAAATTAGGAATTAAACAACACAAGGTACATTAAACAGTGGAGCGTGTACTTAAAAGAAAGTCTGAGACGTTTACAAAAAAATCTTAAATTATAACACATTAAAACACTCTATACACCACTATTTACATTTTCAAATATATTTGAAAGGTTGAACACAAATTCAAGAGTGATTTTGCTTTAGGAAAATTAACAATCCTCGTGAAATTATAAAGTATGGCAAAAAACTGACTGAATCAGAACATTTTAACTGCCATCTAACTCTTAAATCCAAGGATGAGGATAGAAAAATAAATAAAATATAGGATGTACTGTACCTTTAGGTCCTCTCAGCACAGATGCTTCAGCGTCTCTGCTCTGGAGGAAGGACGGTTGGGGGGGAAACTCGAGTAATTAAGACCAATTAAAATTCCTGTCTGCATTTACAGAAGATTACAATCCCACCCATATTACACTGTTCTCTCATGTATCCTGTAAAAACAGTGAAATCCATTTATCATGGTTAAATTTAATTGTATAACAAAAAAGGAGACATTTTGTCCGTTATTAAAGAACATGGCCTTGTATAGACTTTAAAGTAGGAATAAAGAGGTGCATGTGAGTACATTCACAAAGTTTTATTAAAATCTATTTCTACTCTGCAGCCAGGATGAGTGTATTTTATACCAGTATGAAGGTTTGTCTTGTCATTTCAGATCACTTGGATTAAAAAGATACATTTTATTAAGTTTCATAAGTAAAAAGACTAAAGTCTGAGTGTTGAATTTAATTGGGTCTAACTGTCTTGTTTTCATGTTGTGCGCACACAAGCTAAATTTAACATTTGCACCCTGTTATTTAATATTCCACTGTTCCTCCTGCTCTAACTTTAGTGAAATGTCCACCTCTGCAGCTCATCCCTGGTTGATCCACCAGCCGAGAACCACATCTGAGTCAAACTAACGCCAAAGCTCCATGTGATCAGCCAGACGGTGTTATGAATCCGGCTGGACCTGTGAGCTGTCAGTGCAGCCAGCAGTGATTATGTGGTCACTCTGTTTTTAGATCTGGGTGTTCCTCTTTATCTTTTTAGCAGGAAGCATGATCACAATCTAAAGAGAACATGGAAACATGCTGAAGCTGTAAACTGTTTAACACTTAGCAAGTGTCATCAGTCACATACGCATTCCTGAGCCAGAGATTAGAAAAAAAAAAAAGATTTTCCACCAACTTAAATCAGGAATTTTATCTGGAATTTTATCACTTTTCCCAACTGTTTAAATTAAAGCTACATTTAACGAACAAAGTGTGCATATTTAACATCCCACGGAGACAACCTAGTAATGTGTGCAAAGTGAAACATGACTCTAAACTCAATAATAGTATAATTTACCCTAAATGTAAGTTCTTGAATAATTAAAGCACTTAAATGAGATTTTAAAGGAATCCTCTGTTGTTTAAGAGCACAAACTGCTCAAGTTATAGACTTTAAAACTTCTTAAACTGTTAGTTGCCTTCTCTCGGTCAAAACAAGAACAAAACTAGACTTGTAAGGAGGGCAAAAACCTCCACCAGACATTATCAGCTGATTTACTGTCAAACATGTGGAAAACTGCGCTATCTGTTCCTCTATCCTTAAAAAATCCTCAGTCTTTATGCTGATTACTACCATAATCTGGCATTTCACAAAACTGTTGTGTAAATTGAGGAGCAGGTGCAGGAGCATCAACTGCAGGGCCATGCCCGTTAACATGGAGGCCCATCGCTTCCTACAACGCTTCGTCTTCTGAACCAGTTTTTATTGTCTTGATTGATGACATGGGCACTGCAAACCCAATGTTCTGTCACTGCAGAGGGGGCAAAGTTGGTGAAGGCAATCACCAAAAGAGACGGAAATGAGTGCTGAGACCATTTGTTTGGCCTGTTTTATCATACAGGACAAACACAGAACTGATCCATCTTCTAAATATTCAGAAAAGTTAGACTTATGTTGCTTTCACACCTCGTTGCAGTACGGAGGTTAAGCTATGACATTGTTTAATTTTCTCTTGGCTTAGTTTGCTTTCACACTGCACCTAGTTATGCGGACCAAAGCCTGTAAAATGTCAAGTTATCAAGCCTTACGCTGTTAGTTGGGGCCTAGTGGTCTTTGTTCCCGCCATCTGGCCTGCTGTTGCATGGAGAGCCAGAAATTCAAGTATCAACATTGTTTAGTTCTAAACAGTTAGAGATGCAGTGATATGTAGACTGCATTTTCAGTGGAGTAATGCATAAATATAGTCCATGTGGATTTGCAGTTGTTAGCCTGTAAAGCTGACCAAAGGCTGGTGTAGCAATGCTAACGTTAGCCACACTCTGCTTGATATTGTCGGTGAATGCTGAGTTACTTTCCTGCCAAATTCAGTCCACCATTGACCCCCTTTTGGTCGGAATGCCTTGTTTGGTCCTTGTTTGGTTCCGATAACTTTTACACTTGAACTTAAGTCCTCTTGAAAGTAAACCGAACCCCCGTTATTGGCGACCAGATCTTGATTCTTTGACACCTCCAGAGGATTTGTTAGTTTTCACACCACTCCAAGCAAACCATAGTTTGTTTAGTTTGGACCGAACATGGTAGGTGTGAAAGCACCCATATAAGTTTGTGCTGCTAATTTACTGATGTTCGGCCCTTCTGCAGAACTCTAATCTGAGCAGCTGATGAGAACGGAGCTGGTGGAAGGATATGAAGCCCTTTTGTTGCATCCTAATATAGTTCCAAACACATGGGGGCTTTGTTGAGGAACAGTGAAATGCTGTAATGAATCTTACTGTATTGTCTAGTTAAGCCAAAGAAGTTTTACCCTACAAGTCGGTTCATTATGAGGCTTTTGTCGGCACTATTTACTGCTTTCTTTCCTCAGGGGCAGAGTTGGCCAGTTGCTTTTGATTTCCATCACCAGAGACCTCAAACCACCACACCTCAAGAAACTCGATCAATCCAACACACATAAGAAATTTCTAAATGTGAAGATGTTTTATCTGTTGGACACACATGAAGATAAAAAAACAGACATTTAATTATTTTGATCATACTGTGTGTGGTGTGCTCTGATTATCTCAACACATCACAACACACGCATAACGATTCTGTTAGGATTTCTGTCCCAGAAATATAACGTGTTTCGATGTGATCTAGCTAAAATGAAGAGGAAAAAGGAAACAAGCAGAAAACTCAACATGTAAGAAGGCATACGAGAAGAGGGAACTGCGGTGGGCTTGGGGCTGTTTTTGACAGAAAAATCCCAAAGTAGAAAAGGAAAAGACTGTGGAAAATCCTGGAGACAGCATGAACATCTGAGCTAGTCCTTCCCTATGAGGTCCATCCAATGTTATATTTCAGGTTGGCCATGCTTGTTTTTATTTACACTGCTTCCTTGTTCCTCAGTCTGCTTGATTCCTGATTGTCTACATGAAGATTCTTGGTTGTAAATATTGAACAAGTTTGATGTTTACGGTTGTCGGCCCCTAACCATTTTGGAGCTGACTATTGGGAAAAAAACGCACCTTAGATCACAGGATAATCTGATAAGACATAAGAGAATCTGGTGTTTGCCGCCCATGGCCAAGAAGGGAAAAGGTTGGGACAAAAACAGCCAGATAGTCTTTATGTGTGACCCTTGCTTTAAGGTCCAAAGGCAAAGAAAACTCAAATATTAAAGGTGTAGTCAGCGATCTTCTAATCTTCTATTCTAATGCAGTATTTGTCAAATTCACAAATAGTTCTCCTCTCCATCCACAAGATGTCACCACTGACAGCATGTTGAAAAAAAAGTCTGGTTTCAATACACAGCCTTGGCTCTGAATTTCAGCAGGTAAATACTGTGGCTCGGGCCGAGTCACCAAAACAAAGTAAACCCCCCCACATCCAGGGGGTGATCATACTCATGCACAGATCAGACAGAGGGGGGAGGGGGAGTCGTAGGTTGTGTAGCATGCGCAGCTAGCATAAGAGAGAGATACAATAGGTGCAGTAGCAATGGCTGAAAAACAGCCCAAAGAAAAAGTTCAGAGGGGTGAAAAGTGAAAAGGAAGGGCTATGACCATGAAAGAGCGAAGACCCGGGTCAACATTGGTGTTGCTTTCTGACGGTGGAGGGAACTCCGCGAATTGAAAGACCTGAAAACAGACGCGGATGTCGATGTCCTTCTGCTGGATAAGTAAGCAACATTAGCTTTGTGGTGCTTCACATAACAGTAACAGCCGTCGGACATTCATGTTATTGTCTAATCTGCCAGAATGTACCGTTGTCGTGATGTCATCAATATTGTCAGTCGAGTTGTCTGACGAGTCGGGGTTACCTTCGCTACGTTGGTCAGCTACGCAGTTTCTATGGTCGTTTCCATGACGATGCACATCCATCAGCTTTCGGGGGTGGAGCCAGGGGTGAGGTATGAAGGGAGAGGCAGGTCTAAATTCGTTTATCAACAACCTCTCCACTTGTTTTCTCCCACATCGCTGACTACACCTTTAATAAACACATAAGACCTGTAGAGTTGTACATTTTTTCATCTACATGCCTCTGAAATAGACACATAGAGGCTGAAAGATGTGTTCAGACCCAGGCAATAAGTCTCGTAGAGGGACAAGCTCACCGTGTCATAAAATCCAAGGCCACAGTTTACATCTTTAGTCAGCATGTCATCACTTTGAAGGGTTTTTATGAGTCTGGGCAGAATAATTATATAATGTAAACTGTCAAGATAAAATATTGTTATAACAATTAAAGTTGAGGAAGTCTTGCATTAAAATTTTTATGTTGTGCATTTTTTAACACTTTCACTTAAAATTTGTAAAGATATACTTCAAAGAAAAGGGCATCATAAAACTTAATACGAAGGTGTTTCTTTTGCATTTGTCTTCTACTGTTGATTATCCATCTTTATTACTTCCCTTTTCCAAATATTAATTCATTAAGTAAAGACAAAAAATGAAAATGAACCTCAGGAATTGCCGGTCATGGGAGCACCTGTTGTAATTTGGTAGAGTCTGACACTTGGGACGGTGATGATGGGGGTAATGTGAGACGCTGAAACTTGGACTTCGTGCTCTCGTCTGTCCGTCTGTAAACTACATGTCCAGCTGCCGATAACCTCTCAGGTTCATGGTGAGGAACAAGAAGATCTTTGAGAACCACTAAGAGGAAATTATACACATATGTGTTCCAACATGGCTGCCATTTATCACCTATTTTCCTGCAAAATTTGTCCTTCAGGTTTATTTAAATATGAAAGCATGTAAACTAGTGTTGGAGATTATATTACAGTATCAGTTACTCAGTTTACTGTGGACTGTGCTCGGTTTGTAGATTGAATTTGAAAGAATTCCTGCAGAATGTTTCATTATTTACAATTTTCAATTATTTCCTTCAGCATTTTTTTTTTTTAATTTAGACTCTCTGATATGTTAATTCCTAATATTTGACCTAAGAGACTGCCTGTTTCTAACCTGATCTCCCAAGTGGTACCTTCTGAGGAACTTTGACATTTAGGATCACATTCCCTAAAAATAGACGCCTTCTAAATGTCCACAAGCTGCACAGCGTCTCAAGATGAGCGAAGAAGCAGCAGTGAGTTATACAAGTGAATGAGTGCACATTTTTCTCTTTTTAAAAAAAATCAGACATTTCCATCAGGATCAAACCAAAGATGGGTCTTTTTATTAATTAATTCTGGTAACAAGTGAAGGAGATGGCTGGTGATATATTTCTACTCTACTTATTTCTATTTCTATTATCTATTATATCACATATAAACAAATGATACATAGTGACCATGGGTATTGAAGCAGTACAACAATAAATGCCAAGTATTTTTTAATTCAAGGAAATATGGACCTGTGAACACTGAACAATTAAAACTGAAGAATTCCTTCCTAAAAGTGATCAAGACTGTGGCTGTAGTCAACAAACAAAATATACAGGTATGCCTGGTAGCTTTGATTACCTGTGATGTTGACTTACAAATTAGAGTTACAGCTCGGACAGTGAAAGCACAGTGTTTGGTTTAAGAGGGGTCATAGTGGCTTTTGAGAGGCTGTGATTGGTTGAACTGTTCTTGTGCATTCCTGGGTGGGAAGAAGACGGCCTGCGCTCTTTTTTCAGTCAACATGATGTGTGGCATTCCTGAAATTTGATACATTTGTGGCTCTGTTCAGTCCTCAGTATGTTGTTTGTGTTTACACTCTAAATTTACACCTCTAGACCTTTTCGTCATTTCTGCTAGGACGTAACGTCTGTGTCATTTAACGCCACAATACAGCTGTGATGGACAACATGTTGCTCACTCGAGGCGCTCCTGTCTCCTGCTCAGTCTGTGTGTGTAAAATCACAGCACTGTTACAGCCCCGAAAGAGGAAGCAAAGAGGGGTCAAGTCATTCCCTCCATCCTGTCTCTGGGATCAGTCGGTCAGTCGGTCAATTGATCCAACAAAATTTGTGTTTATAGCAAGTGTTTTCCCAAAGGCACTTTCCAGTTGGCTGAAACAAACTCTCTATTTTACAGATACAGATATATACATATATACATACATACCTGATCAAAATCTTAAGACCAGTTTAAATATTGCCAGAATATTGCACATTTAAACCTTAATGAGATTTTAAATAGAGCTACAATATGCAAAAGCAAGAAGGGGGAGTGTGACAAAAACTACTTTGAAAAAGTAATTTATTGAAAACAACAAGTAAACTGAAATAGACTGTTTATCAGCTGATCAAAAGTTTAAGACCATCGCTCAAAAAATTACAAAAAACTTTCCAAGCCAGAACAAAGATGTTTCTCAGCAGGACTCAGTAATGAGTCGCTCCACCATTCTTGTTAATCACTTCTAAAATTGGTTTGGGCATGCTTGATGTGAGTGTTTCCAGGAAGCTTTTGGGAACATTGCTCCAAGTGGTGAAGATGGCTTCATGAAGGGCATCAACTGTCTGGAACTGATGGCCATTTTTATAAACTTCCCTTGCCATCCATCCCCAAATGTTCTCTATGGGATTTAAATCAGGGGAACATGCGCGATGGTCCAAAAGAGTGATGTTATTCTCCCTGAAGAAGTCCTTGTTCAAGCGAGCATTGTGAACCGCAGCGTTGCCCTGTTGAAAAACCCAGCGGTTACCACACAGACGAGGGCCTTCTTCCACACAGATGAAGAAGCAGCCCAGATCATGATGGACCCCCCCCCCCCCCCCCCCCCCCACTGTGCCGGGTAGAAAAGATCTCAGGTGGGATCTTCTTGTCATGCTAGTAACGTTGGAAGCCATCTGGACTGTCAAGGTTGTATTTTGACATTTGTTTTTGTTTTTGAAACCCTTTTCCCGCAGGTGCCATCTGATGGTTATTGCGCTGCAGTCGGCACCAGTACAGGTCTTAATTTGGGTCGAGGACCACCCTGTGTCTTGACAGACAGCCAATTGGATCCTCCGGCTCAGCGCAGCTGTCATTTTTTTGGGTCTACCACTTGACTTTTTTGTTCCATAATGCTCAGGATCTTTAAGAAAATTTAGAATGACTGTCTTACTCCGTCCAACCTCAGCAGCAATGGCACACTGTGAGAGGCCTTGCTTATGCAGCTCGACAATCCGACTACGTTCAAGAAGAGAAAGCTTCTTAGCTTTAGCCATCAGGAGGGCATAACTGTGTGAATGCCTGACAGAAAATGAAAATTTTGAGCGGATTTTGGCTTAAATAGCCTGTGGTCTTAAACTTTTGATCAGCTGATAAACAGCCTATTTCAGTTTACTTGTTGTTTTCAATAAATTACTTTTTCAAAGTGCTTTTTGTCATACTCCCCCTTCTTGCTTTTGCATATTATAGCTCTATTTAAAACCTCATTAAAGAGGACATATCATGCTTGTTTCTCCTTTTCACTATGCCAGACTAGGATGCCTGTAAAGCATTTCTGCCCTCAGTACAAGTCATTTAGTTCTTTCATTGCCCCACAATAGCGTTCTCAATATCCTCATTTTAGGCCATTATCAAGCTCTTGTTGAAACACTCGGTCTCAAGGATGACCTAAAGTTACCTCGCAATGTCACAGCCCTTTGTGCTCTGATTGGTCAGTTCTATCGGGGGTTGAGCCAGCCTGTCCTTCTTCTTCTACTGTATTTTCCAGCAGGCTCAAAGCAGCAACCGTGTATTGAGTCCCCCTACAGGCCAGAGCTGGTATTGAGGAAGTGTGAGCGAGGGAGCTTTATACCCCTGCTGCTGGATGTGTTCCTCGGTGAGGGTTTGGGGCTGACGGACATCACAGAGGAGGAAGTGTTTTATCAGATTACTCCAATTAAAAGAAAGTTACCTTGTGATGTCATGACGTTTGAAATCTCGCGGACATCTCGCAATGACCTATTTTCAGAGGCATCAAATCTCGTTCTAGGATATCAGAAAAAATACAATATCTAATTTTTTGAAAATTAAGGGGGTGTAAGGTCTTAAGGGTGTAAGGGTTTTCAAATTTATTATATTATACGTAAGTATTAAATCATGCATCAGCATGATATGTCTCCTTTAAGGTCCAAATGTGCAAAATGCATATTCTAGCAATTTTTCAACTGGTCTTAAGATTTTGATCAGGTCTGTATATAAAATACACAAATAAACGTAAACACACACATACATCCAAAACCCAACATGAATCTATAATGATCAGAGCACTGGGACAACCAATTTGGGATGTTTACAACAACAGGATGTTAATAATACAGCTTGAGACAGCAGTATGAGTTGGGCTTCATATGCCCTTTCATAAGTTTAACATGTCCCTTATGTGTGTAATAGCACTTCCTTGCACAAGACAGGAAGTCCATAACATTAGGACAACCCCCCTGTATACAGTGGCAGTAGCTGCCCGAGTGAAAATTTAAATTATCATAAAGGGTGTGGTGACAGAGCAGTGCTGTTTTTTCTTGAAAGGTCTCTTTACAATGGAAAGCCTGTTTTAAAAATGAAATGAGAGTTGTTGTACTGTTAAATGTTTATTTTTTTCTAAATGAATTTTTTGGGCGTTTTGTGCCTTTATCGATAGGAATGAATGGCAGTGGATAGGCATGTGAAAGGGGGTGAGAGAGTAGGGGAAGGCACTCTGCAAACTGGCCACAGGCTGGATTCGAACCCAGGCCAGCACAAGCATGTACGAGGGACATGCCTGATTACTAATAACTCCACCAAACCAGAACCCCGTGCTGTTGACTGTTTTGTCGTTGTTGTTTTTTAAATTTTGCATCATTGTATTAGCTGCAACCTTGGCCAAATCTGTCTCGTAAAAGAGATTTTTACTCTTAACAGGACTTCCTAGTTAAATAAAGAGAAAATAAATAACAACTAATGAGCATGTTTTTGGTCTGTTGGAGGAGACCTGAGTGCACAAGGAGGACATGCAAACTCCACACAGAAAGGCCTAACTGATATGGGGATTGAACCTGCAACTTTCTTGCTTCGAGGCACATGCTGTACCACCATGCCACCCTGTACTCAAATGGAAACCAGGATTTTCCTCTAACATTGTGATCATACTCTGGCAGTAATCAAAAATGAATATATAAACCAGAGTTTGTGTAAATATCATCTCTGTATTATCATCCTGTAACACTGCCTCCAGAGGCCAATCTACAGTGACTGCCATGCCATGATTGTTTTTTTTAACACCCACTCACTGTGGCCTCTACAGTCCAGCTCAATTCAACTTTTGGGATGTAACTGAATGGGAGATTAGCCTCATGGATGTGCAGCCAACGAATCTGCGGTAACTGTGAGATGACGATATGATGTAAATGTGGACCTTGTCTCGCAGGAATCTCCCAGCACCTCATTGAATCTATGCCACAAATACCAACCTGATACTAGAAGGGTGTACCTGTGGCTGGGAACAGTGCTGTGGTGAAGAGCCAAACATCATAAAATTCTGATAGCAGAAAAATCTCCTGACGAGGTATGCAAAAAAAAAATTATTTTCGTGTCTTGCCTCACTCCTGAGTCCATGACAAGCAGATAGACACAATTTTTGGCCATGCATGAAGTAACAAGGGAGGGAAGGGCAGAGGTCACCCATCGCTACTTAGCTTAGCTCAAACACAGGGAGTCAATGGGTAGTGTTAGCCTGACTCTGCCTACAGTCATCAGTTAAACTCTTTAGCAACTCTAAACGGTCCTGTGGGCTTGTTTTGACTTGTCCTTTTTTTTTTTTTTTTTTTTTTACCAAGGTATGTTACGTTATTTATTTTTGACTAAGATGACTTAATGTAATTTTGAAAAGGAATTTATCTGAAACAAATGCTGCGTTCCATTAACTTTGGAGCTGGGAATAGGGAAGTGGGAGTGACGTCATCTCTGACTTATCATCGTTCCAGTTACAAAGTCAGAAAAAACGTGCTGATCTAGCAGGCTATTGCTAGCTGTTGTGTTAGCCGTTGTTTGCGTAGATCACAACTGACACATGCAGAATGTAATTAACACTATGGCAGCATTTCCATGAATGCAAGTTGAACACTACAGTGTAAACAGCTGATTTAATGCAACAAACACTAGTCAGAAGTGCAGATAAACAGAATATTAAAGGAGCTTAATAGCTGTTTACGCAGGGGGAAGCTATCATAGATTGTCAACTCGGGGGTGGTGAAGATTCCCGAGTTCTCAGTAGGAAATTCCAACTTTGGTGGGTGGTCCAGTTGAAATTTCCCACTCGGTACTCGACCTTGGTATCCTGACCAGTACAACTGGAATGCAGCATAAACCACAGGGCATATGCGCAAACCATTTTCAATGTGGTTCCAAGTAGCAAAACAAAGTACATTCACGGTGGTCCAAAAATAGCTAACGTGCCATAATGCAGTAACAACAAGCACACAGGATTGTTTAGAGTTGTTTAAGAGTTTATCTGATGAGCATAGGCAGAGGCATGCCAACACTTCTCACTGACTCTCAGTATTTGAGCTAAGCTAATTAGGGGTGTGTGAGCTCTGCCCATCTCTGCTACTTCACACACAGTCAAAAGAATGGACATGACAAGGTCTATTTCCTTGTCATTTACTTTGGAGGGAGACAAAACACAAAAAGAAAAAATTGTTGGGGTTTCCCTATAACTTTGCATGTAAGAGTTAACTTATTGTGACCTCCAATACAGATTTAAAGTAGTGTTTCTCTCTAATCTTAGTCTTAAAACAAACTTTAAATAAACAAACACAAAGCCCCTCGAGTCCTCACAATCCCTGAAGTGTCAAATGGCTTAAACCTATTTTAAATACAGAATAATAAGGCTTAGTGGGAACAACAATTGACCTTTAGGTTGAAATAGCAGTGAAAGCACAAAGATCATGAGTCCGCTGCAGGGATCTTCACGCTCTCAAACCAACCAGGGGCACAAATGCATGGGAGCCCCCTCCTCCAGAGTAATGGATTATTTTAATGATTTATCTGAAGAATCAGCTGTCATCGATCCCAAAACAAACTTTCCCTTTTCATTCAACAGAAGCAGTGATTCTCCACCTGTTCCCATAAAAATGGCTAATGCCCCCACCCCAAAAAGCCCACCTGCCATGTTTGTAAAAGTCAGTGTAGCTATCAGGTCGTTATATAATCCCAGTCCCTTTGCTATCCGTCTCTTTGTCCACACACACACTGTGCCTGTCAGCGTGCACATACACAACTTAAAATAGAGCTGGACACATATGAGTTGCCCGTTTCGTCCAGGCGTGTCCTGTGTGGGCACAGCCGGTTCTGGTTACACTTGAGGCAGAAGAGGGCTTAATATTGCACAGACTCAGGCTCAGGGCTCCACACTTCCCTGCTACAGTGGGTGCAGCGGCTGACCACCCCTCTACCCTCTACCAGTCCTCAGGGAGCGTTTCACTGGAACACCGCCACCATGCCCAAGGTTCAAGTGCCAGGTGAGTAAGGGCAGAATGATGCTGGGTTTGGAGGTTCTCTGCTTTGGAAAAAGTTCGGACTGGATTTTTAAAAAGGTTGTTTAGAATCAAGATGTGAAGACTTTAGAAAGATCTATCATGACTGTCCAATGAAATTTGATGACAAGGAAAAATACAACATTAAATGCACTCAGCCACATTCACACATATAAAAAACAGCTTGTAGAATTACGCTTAGATAAAACCTTTAAGGGAAAATCTTAGGAAATCAGCGCACAGCATTTCATGTTCACATTAAAGGGAAAAATGTTAATTTGCACATTATTTATAACAGATTTAAGATAATTTGAACATTAGATGTTTTCATGGATATTGTACATGAAATACCAAATTAATCTAAAAATCTCTAAGAAAGGAATTTCAGTTTTGCCATTCTTATTCTAGAACTATTATGATCATTAATAAGACCATACAGCAAAAAATGTTGCAGATTTAAAGCTCCTGTGAGGAAATATCAGTCTGCATTGACTTTGGTGCCCCCTGTGGACAAAACAGAACATCATATCTCTGCTAATTCTCTCTGTTTATGCTTATTGTTTTCAAGCAAATAAATGCAAAAATAAATACAATCAGCCTGCTGTCTGTTAAGTTAGGTAAACATTGGCAAGAATGTGACAATATGAAATGTATGGTGCACAAGGCGGATGATGGAATATGTCAGTTTGTACAGCTCTGAGTAATAGGGATGGCATGAAATATCGTTTGGCAATATATCACGATACAGTACGTGACTAAATGCATCGAGTTTAGAAAAAATGGATAAAGACGTCACGTCTGGTAAAAGCGCATGTGACCAGAAGTGATGACAACAAACATTAGCACCAACTACCTTGCCTCCAAAAAGCCGAATAATGGAGTCGAATGAGGTCGAAATTGAGGACGCTCCGCCTGTCTGGCAGTATTTTGGCTTTCTCATTAAGAAAGACGAATACAGCGAAAACGAGCCTACCGCTCGTTAGCATACTCTCTCTCTAACCTCTCTAGGGTTAGAGAGAGTGTTATTGTTTGTGTTTGGCCTGTTAGGCCTTGTGTTTTCCTGTGTGCAACTCAAACAAAAACAAACAAGTTGTAATTACACAGTAACATCTTTTCTTTTTTACTTTTTTGATATTGTATCGTGACGTATCGTATCGTGACTGGGGCATATTGAGGTGCAGCGTATTGTGAGTTTAAGTGTATCGTCCCATCCCTACTGAGTAAGGTGATACATGAAGATTTTTGCAATAATGGAGAGCAGGTTTCAACAAACAGGGTCTTCAGTTTCAACAAAAAAAAGAAACCACAAAATGGGCAGTGATAAAAGTGGGTCATTATCAGTATTTTAACATTATTTAGTTTTAATCATCTCTTTTTTGTTTTGTTTGCGAGCCCTTTGTAGGCATGTTTTTACACCATAAAAAATTGTAGAATTAAAAGCACTAAAAGAAAGCAAGAACATTCAAAATGAAATTTGTGCAAATACTAAAATGTTAGATGAAAAACAACGAAAGTGGCATTAAGCAAAAATTATAAAAAATATTCTAATCAGTGCTGAACAAACCTCTTCTTTTCTGCAGCTCCATTTTTCAATAGAGGAATGAAATAAACACGTAGTACAGCTTTTTAGCACTCAGTATCCAGATTGGAAAAATGCCCTTGGCTGGTTCGTCCCATCACTCACAGCACTCTTTGTTCAAAACAGATAGAAAAAAAGAATAAATGATTAGACTGATCTCTCTCCCTTACACAGGGATGAATATTGATGAGATGATATTGATACCAATGCTATCGATAAGCTTTCAGTCACATGACCTGCAGAGAGGGCTGAAGGGGAGAAACCATGTCAGCTGGTATTGACTACAAACATGTTTACATCCCATTAAAACCACAGAATAACTCAGACATTAAAGAAAAATACATACCTTAGGCAATTTGATCCTTGGAAAGCACCTGGGACATTATTCAAATCACTAAAACAGCATTCAAACCATATCGAAATCTTTGACAACCACAGCCTGGATGAGGATCCATTTGGGCAGTTTTATGGTTTTCCAACATTTAAACCAAGAATTATCAGCTTGTTAATGTTATTTTTTTAAATTTACATCATTATCAGCTGTTTCTTTCACTATGAGATTTGTATACTCTGGTCAAGGTATCTTGTTAGTTATTAAGCTCTTGGTGTCATATTGTATAATTCAGCCACATTTCACCTCGGTCTCCAGTCCGTCCTGATTCCTCCCTTCACTCCTTGTCGTTTTTACCGGCTGCCTCTCATGAGATTGGGAAGGAGCAGGACTATTGACATCTGGCTATTGAGGAAAATGGCGAAATGGAAAATGGCTGAACTAATTGTTCTAGGGAACAATTTTAAGGCCCACAGCTGCTGCCAATGCTAGGACATAATTCAGTCTTTATAAATCATATACTATTGATATTTCCATGTGTAAATATTAAGCACACAGAGCTGCTTCAAATGACCATACGGAGAACTCAGAGGAAATTGAAAGTCAGCTTTTTGTAACCTGCAGCACTGAATTCAAGAAAATGAGGTTGAAAATACTGCTGACACAGGTTCTTATGGTCAGTGTTGGCAAAAGCTACTGGTAATACACAACTAAAGTGTAATTACTATTATGAGTAACAAGTTAGAAAGGGGACAAAAATAAGGATCTACAGATCCTTTCATATGTTTTTTTTGTTTGGTTGGTATTTTTTTGCTTTTGAGCCTCACAATATTGATTTCATTTTGTCTTATAACGGGCTAAAAACACCTCAGAGGAGCTTTAACAGATGCCATTTGATACATCAGCGTTCCCACAGACCCTTAAATCTTTAAAGCTCTTACATTGGGATAAAAGTCTTATGATGTCTTTTAAAGTTGTATTTTTTCTCTCTAAAATGTTTTATCTCATTAATGAGATAGCAATCACATCAACATTATTGTAAAGTCTTATATAGGCCTTCATGATCATTAAATAAAGGAGAATATAAAAATGGGGAAATGAAAGTTTAAGGAAATTTTCTTTAAAATGTCAAAGATTACAAGGTCTGATGAGAGATGTGCGTAAACATTAAAGCCTCAATAACGGAAGTCAAAGACACATACACCAAAAATAGGTGTTTTTGTATATATTTTTTCTTTTAAAAAGTATTAAACCTCCCAAACATGCTTTTAAAATGTGTGTGCCAACCCTTCTATTTCAGAAGAGTCACACTGTGCTGAATATCAACAACTGTTGAGGTCATAAATTCTCATGTTTATGCCAGTGTTACATACTCTGGGCACGCCAATGGAGGGCACTGACAGCTCTAACGACAGGTTCACTGGGTTAAAAATCACACAACTCCAAAACAAAGTCTAGACAGGCTTATTACAGACAACATAACAAAGTCCTATTACATATATATTAACAGTTCTGAATTTCAGTTTAACCCTGTGATTTTACCGGCACCATGTTGTTTTAGTTCATTTTTATTCACAAATTAAAAAAGTTGATTCCAACATCACACAGGGTTCAGACCACAAAGTGTTTAATTTAGATTTTGTTTTTCAGATAGATCAATACAAAAAGCAGCTAATTTTACGTGTGTCATATTGTAACATGTCCTTTTTTCTTTAAACTTCAGCCTGTGCCGAGTCAAAGTTTGCTTTGGTTCTCTGGCATCACACCCTTATCACCACTGCTGCTAGCGAGAGCCCTCATAGGGTCACTTGTACAAAAACAAATCACAAAACTGCTGTACATAAGTTAAGTTTTACACATACTAAATCATTACGGATAAATTCTTACACTTACAGGCAACATGCATAAAAAATGGCTCACTCACGAGTGCGAATCACTTCTCATTGTTCACTTAAAAGAGCAGTTTAAAAGACTCGACTTGTTTGCGAATGTCACATCTCCACTACGAAAACCACAGCGGAAGTAGATCAACAAAACAAAGCCTCTGTTTATGAGTAAAAAGATAATACTATGATAGTAGAAGGTAACGTAAAATGGTAAAAAATTTGTCACAACAACAAACTAACAGGACCATTTAGAATTGTTGAAGAGTTTATCTGATGACTGTAGGCAGAGGCAAGCTAACACTTCCCATTGACTCCCAATTTTGAGCTAAGCTAATTAGTGCTGACCGAGCTTTGCCCATCTCTTCCTTGTAAATGCACTCAGAGTTGAAAGAACGGCTTCTATCTACTTGTTATGGACTCAGGAGTGAGGCAAAACACAAGAAAAAAAATGTTGGTGTATCACTTTAAGTATAATATTCTCATATTATTACTTAATCATGAGTAATTATTCTTTTATTCTTTTAAAAAGTAAACATTCAGAATATACGTATGCACAATTTAAATTAATTTGAGTTGAATTGTGCACTTTTATATCAGTAAGAAACTTTAGATCAAACAGGTAGCACTCTGTAATACTCTTCATCCTTCGATAGCTCTCAGGTGCAGTGAGGTTGTTGGGCTCTGGTCTAGTGAGGGCTCTGATTGGCTGTGAATGTCACATGATGAAGTTTGATGGATGTGAGCTGTCAGTACAGACTAAGAGTCAAAGTGTAATTCAGTCATGCAGGGCAGCTAAAATGTCCTGATATGATTTTTGGACCATATTGCTCGACCCTAGCTGGAGGGATCAGCTTCCCTCACGTTTCTCGTTGCAGTGCATCCCTCAGTATCACTGCGACTTAAACGCTGAGGTAATGATCACTAATCATAGTGTCACCTCTACCAGCCTCCAGACAACTGGCATGTCATATTATGCCATGAGAAGTTTTTAATAGAAGTGCAACAGTTTCAACAGCTGCTGCTGGAGAAGCTCTCGTTAACGTGTAACAAGGGGAGCTGGTGTGATGGTTTAACAGGTGAAGCTGGAGAACGTGAGCGAGACTGTTTGCACTAGTTCTGATATTTTGATGTTATTGAGGAAATTTCACACCTGTGTCATCCAGGAAGGCCGTGCAGACATGTTTATGATCTGTTAGTGCGGAAACAGATTTATTAACAATCATTCAGACAGTAACTGAGTTAGATGCCCAGTTCATCACTCAGTGCGTCCACATGCACAGTTAAAATATTTAGGTTGTTTTCTTTAGTTAAAAACGTGGTTTAAATTCTACAAAAACTACAAATTCAGTAAGTTAAAAAAAAACAATTATAACTTCAAAACAGTTCTACATTTAAGCTCATCAACACTGACACTGAGTCAGTCCTTTGACATTGGCATCATGCAATTATATCGCTAGTGCCCAAACAATTAGCTTTGGTAGGGGGACAAAACAGCCGCTTTATCTTAATTAAACAAAAATGCTGTGTTTAACCACTTATTTGGAATAAAATAACCTCTCCACAGGTCCTGTTTGGGAAAATCCAGTGACAAACTGTGTCAGATAAACCTGGGCCAATGTTGAGAAATCATGAAATTTCCATGAAAGTACGATCTCGAGGTCAATGTTGTTGTGTTTAATTTAGGTTGACTTATCTAAAGCAGAGGGAAATGTTGTGCTGGTGGAGTATGATGTTTCCCAATGGCATTTGGCAATGCAGAAGTTACATACAGGTAACACATGCACTGAAGAGAGTGCTGGCTGTACCTTGGTCATTACTTTAACACTCAACAAATGCCATTTAAAGAAAATGTGGATGCCATTTTACCACATTAGATGCCATTTTACCACATGCAGCAGCAGCTGGTCTCAATATTCTGGAGTCCTATGTCCTACAGGTGGCCCAAATGTTTGCCAACAAACATGAATGCTGAGGGTAGCAAATAAAAGCAGAGGTCCATTCTTGCTGCCGTTTACAAGATCAAATATTGGAAATTTTTTAAGCATGTGTAAATTTTTTGGCCAACTTGACAAACATGATGTTAACTTTATGTTATTTGGCCTGGGGGCTTAACAAGGCTTGATATGTACATATATGTGGCCAAAGTGTCAGTACGGCTAAAGCTAATAGGCTAACATACTGCACAGTTACATTATGATATGTTCAAGGTCAGCTTAAAAAATGACAGTTGGGTGAATTTCATTGAAATATCACCATAATTTATTTATATATCAGAAAAAGGTAAATGTTTTTGGTGAGAAACTTACATAAAGCCAGTTTAAAAAAGAAAATAAAAAATACTAAGCTTCTAGTCAGTTTTTGATTGCCATTAGTGGATAAAAAATAAAGCTATTCTGCCTAGATGCTCTAACATTTTATTAAGACACATTTGAACTAGTACGAATGTGGTTGCCCTGAGATTTCGGCCTGATCTTTGGTTCCTTTTCAATAAAAATCCTTAAAAACCATTCTGGAAACAGAAAAAAATATTTTTTAAAACTCACAGGGAATAATCATCATCCAGGTTTATTTTGGGCTAGTTTGATTTTTGAGTAAGGGGTGCATTCAGCTTATTTGTTTCCTTGAACTGTTTCCATAACACATAACCACACTTGTTTTGTTTCCCTCTAACCCGGACTGTCCCGCATTAACTGGGATTTTTACTTACTCTACAGGCGATGGAAGTAAGTACAGAGCAGAGACACTTCAGGGAGCTTGGGGAGATCGAAAGCATTTCAAATGCATGTTCAGTCACAAAAGTTCATCTCCAAGTGCATTTAAATACAACCAAGCAGCATGGAGATCAAGACTTCTGAATATTATCCACTTTAAGACCATTTATTAGACGTAAAGTTCACATTTAGCTTTGTTCAGTGCTTGCTAAATGCTTCACACAGGGGCCATGTTTGCCACCACAGAGCTGAAAGTGAACATTTACACTGATAAATGACTATGTAGGTAGGTTGTAGACTCTTTTATTACAGTATGGAAATGCTCGTTCATTAGCAAATTAGCACTCAAACAAGGATTACTCCTCTTATAGACCACCTTGTTTGATCCATCAATGATGTTCACAGGTGATGCATCTGCAAACCAACACGTCCAAGTGAAGCACAAAGGGGTCCAAGTGGAGTCTAAATGGGTTACACCAGGGCCAATATACTGGAGTATTTACCAACTGGGGTCCAAATGGGCTGTTCATGCTATTAGCCTTTAACAGGTGCAATAGCTGTGTCCCATTTCAGGGGCTGCATCCTCAAAGCAGGTATGGGCAACTTTATCCTCAATGCCTGGGAGTTAGTTATGCTTGCTGGTTATTTAACATAAAGGACAAATACTATAAAGCCATCATCACAACTCATTTTATTAGCATTCCTACGAGTCATCATTGGAATATAAGAAGAAATATTTAATCTAAACTAAACAGAATTCATTTCAATATTTGTTACTTTTTAGATGCACGTTTATAAGTTATGTATAAAGGGAGGTTTAACAATAAAAATTATGAGTACTTTGTGAGCAGACACCCACTAAGACATTTGTAACAATGTTAGCTGAATTATAATTAAAATGATGAAAACCTGGCCTTTTGTACAATGTAAACAAATCCTTAAATTAATTGTTGGATGCAATTGGATAGCAAAAACATAATCTCCTTGGCAGAGGCAGTTAAAGCAAATTATAGTCTTATAGTTTTCTACTGTTTATATATTTATTTGACAGGTCAGGTTTAAGTTTAAGAAAAAAAATGAATCTCTGTTTTAAAGATACATTTACCTTTGGCAAAATTTGTTGCTGGGGTGTTAGCTTATATTAACAAGCAATTGTTTGAAAAAACCTTTATGATGGGAACAGCTGTTCATGTAAATGGGACATCATCAGTTGACCAAATGGTATATTTTCAATTTTGCCTGAGCGATGAACTCAGACTATAATGAATGTTGGCTGAGTCATTCAAATGATGCTAACCCTGAATTGAGACAGAGCTAATGATCTGTGAATTTAACCCAGGTGGGACCCATTTATTCTCTTGTTTGCTGTGTAAATGTTACTTTTGTTATAGCTTTATGGTGTGTTCCAGTTGATCTCAGAACTTAGATTGTTCAAGTTGAAAAAAAGTGCCGTTTGGTACAACTTTCTCACTTCAAAGTTGGAAGTTTTTTAGGGAAGCCAACTTTACCAGCTTGTAACTGAAACACATTGACTGGGATGTGACATAGTTCCCACTCCCCTTTTTCCCCAGATCTGATGTTAATGGAACACACCATAAACCTAAATTACCAAACCATTTCAGAAAATGCCGGATTAAGGTCTGCTTAATCCACAATGGGCCCATTTAAGCCACACTTGGACATGTTGGAGGCCACATGAAGATGGATCGGACCATATCAACAGATTTTCTTCTCTTTTGATTGGGGCTGGGCAATATATCAATTAAATAGATTAATTTGAACTATTTATTAGAAAAATTAAACAAGATTTTTCATGACTGGCTCTTAATATTTTTTTTATTATTTGTCATGATGTTTAAAAATATGAATACTGAAAATGCAAAGTTTTAATGACAGTAGGCTCTGCCAGGTTTTCCACAAGCATATGTTTAGGCTGGTATTTTTTTTTTTTTAAATAACCTTGTCACGTTAAAAAAGCTGGGAAAAAAGCTCAGCTTTTAGTGCTTATGTAGACAAACCTGCCTATGTTTCACCTGCATAATCAACATGTTTATGACAAAATCACAACATGCACTTTAACCATAAACATATGATATTAATGTCATTTTTGTTTCACTTGGAGTTTTTTTTTTTTTTGAGACAGAAAAATCTATCAAAATCATAAATTGAGTTTTGTGGGAAAAACAATCAGAGATTTTATTATGAGGCCATATTGCCCAGGCCTCCCTTCGATTCAAAAGATGTAAAACTATCAGATTAGTCTGCATGTGTTACGAGGATGGTTTTACAAATTATTTGTCAAGTCACTGTCTTCTAATATGGATCAACTTTGTGAAATTGTTCATTTAGAGTGTTGAATAATAATCATCCTTACATTGTATGGTAATGTGATCCATGTTTCCCTTTGTAGAAATAGTATGGAAGATTCATCATTGCTCATTTCTCTGCCCTCTACCGTTGCATGCATATTGATCCAAAGTTCTAACTGTTGATATATTACCAAATTTGTAATTGTCTTTTTTCTCTTTTAATGTTTCCTATGATGGTTCCTTTTGAAAGCTAAATACAGCTAATATTTCTATGCTACTTTTCTGTATGACCAACTCTAACCATTTCTTTTAAACAATCTCTTTCTTGGTTTTTGCTCCGGCTGCTGCCCTTTTCTTATAGAGAGTAAGTACGGGGATGAGAATTAAAATGTTTAGTGTTACATGTGATAATAGAGCTCTTGTTTTAGAGTAGAGGGCTCGTTCATGCATGTTAAAATGTAGTTTTTAGGCAGGAAGCAAAATGCTGTCATTGTCTCTCATGAAATCTGACTGCCTGTAGAAGTACTGTCCGGTAGATAGGTCCAGAGCTTCAGTCATTTTGACCCTTGACTCTCATTTCCTGTCATGTTCAAGATTTTTAGCCAAATCCTTGAATGAAAGTTTGAAAAACTGTGAAAATTCAGAAAACACAAAGACAGATGAACAGAAATCAGGGTCAGGAGGTCAAATGACATGAAAATGGAGGATCTTTGTCCACGTGGATCGAGCTGTTGTGTTTGTTGATTTGCCTCTTCTCTGTAGTTCCTGTGTGCATGAGACTGTGTCTGCAGCTCAAACTGGAGGTCAGGGCTGCAGACTTGTAGTGTCTGAGTCAGTCTTTGGTCAGGCATACGTTGCATGCCCTGGAGTCTGTGAACGAGTAAGTAAAGACGTGTGCCCCTAAATGTCACTGATGCTATGTGCAGCATTCTGTCCTCTCGTTCATCATATTCATGCAGCGTTGATAATAAACCTACATTTCACCCTGCCACTGCAGCAGTAGTTTAGTTTACTGCATGATGTGACAAAAACAATAAAGGAATTTGAGGATGATTGCATTTTTCTTGGTCTGACAGAGACCGATGACAAGATGCGGGCCTTCGCGGAGAAAGTCTTTGCGTCTGAGACCAAAGATGAAAACATCCGCGATGAGATCTCCATGTTTGATGTGGCTGAGGACTGCCCCATCCTGAACAGTGAGCTGGCCATGCATCTGCAAGAGGAGGATGATGCTGTGAAACGGTGAGGCAGGAGTCGACGATAAATCAGATGCTTCTAGGGTTAATGTTCTGACTTTATAAGAACATTTGAGAGGTAGCAGGAAGTTAGCATTGTGATGGTTTCCTTGTCAAAAGCAGATGGGATTTTTCAGTTGCTTTTTGTATTATTGCTCGTATTAAGCTCTGTGGTTAAAAACAGGTTAATGAAACCTGCACAGCTTGTTTGTCATGATCATCATTATGAAACAACACTCTTGATTTTTTGGTCTGAGAGGCAAAAAGTTACTTTCATGCTTTTTTTGAAACCACAATGTGACTGCATCTCCCTGCGGCCACAGCTCTATTAATCCATAGTTTTCACCCCAGTTTGATAATAAGGTTTTAGCAAAAGTTTATGAAGAACCACAGTCAGTCTCCCCCTCTAGTGACCTGATTTGCAGAATATCAGACCTGGTAAAATCTGCAGAATGAAAGCATCCTGTTCAAACAAGGACAGTTTTCCCACAGAGGTGGCAAACTGAGTTTTAACTTTAAGAGGCACAGACAGGAAGTGAAATCGAACAGTTTCTATCTCTTCTGTGACATTCTACCACTGTGGACAGACATCCTCGCAACAAGCTTGAATCAAATTAGCAACTGCTTTTCCGCTCTTAACAATATCAACAACCCAGAAAGGTAATTTTAAAAGACCAAGAAATTAACAGTTTTACCTTTGCCAATCCACAGCAAGAGGCACCAGCGCTGCCGCACCATGGCTGTGCCTGTGGCTGCTGCTCAGGCCACCACAGCACCTGTGATGTCAGTGGAGGTGGACACGCCCACTTACCTGGAGGTGCCCGACTTCCAGAGAGTGGCCATTATTGGAGACTACGCCTCTGGGGTAATTGTTCAGTTTACTTTTGAAACCATATCTTTCATTTAAACAAACCCATAGGGACATTGTTGTAAAATCACATGAATACTGGCATAATTACAATTTGGTAATTGAAGATGGAGTGTCTGAGTAGAGCCTGTGCTGACGCCAGCCTCAGGACATGAGAGTTAGTTTATTTAAACCATTAAACGCCTCAAATGTAGAACCACATGTTGACAGCATTGATTGCTGTGATTGATCATACTATGCAAAGTACAAAACCCAAAACCAGTGAAGTTGGCACGTTGTGTAATCGTAAATAAAAACAGAATACAATGATTTGCAAATCCTTTTCAACTTATATTCAATTGAATACACAGCAAAGACAAGATACTTAACGTTCAAACTGGTAAACTGTGCTATTTTTTGCAAGTATTAGCTCATTAGGATTTTGATGCCTGCAACATGTTTCAAAAAAGCTGGCACAAGTGTCATAAAAGACTGAGAAAGTTGAGGAATGCTCATCAAACACTTATTTGGAAGATCCCACAGGTGATCAGGCTAAAGGCTCATTTATGCTCAATGTTAAATACAGATCCAGATACCGACAGAGCTCTCTGTCCGTGCTTAGCGTTCTTTTCGTCTGTATTTCTGCGCATATCCTTGAAGCTTACGGATATGGACCAGACGGAGCAGTACCACCGGAAACCGCGGGGGCAGTGTTGCTACTGTCACTCTGATAATCATCTCTAGAGTGAAACAAAGAAGAAAATGGCAGGGCTCTTCGAAGAGAAGTTTTTTGTCAGACACTTTTGACTCTGGCCTGCCCCCTGGTGAATGCAGTGGTCAACATCCATTGCCAACGTAAAAGACGCATGGGAGTATGTGCACAGTGACAGAACCATTGTTTGAAACGGACGTCTACTTTTTCATGCGTATGACGAGCATAAATGAGGCTTAATTGGGAACAGGGGGGTTCCATGATTGGGTATAAAAGCAGCTTCCCTGAAATGCTCAGTCATTCACAAACAAGGATGGGGTGAGGGTCACCACTTTGTGAACAAATGTGTGAGCAAATTGTCCAACAGTTTAAGAACAACATTTCTCAACCAGCTATTGCAAAGAATTTAGGGATTTCATCATCTACGGTCCGTAATATCATCAAAAGGTTCAGAGAATCTGGAGAAATTACTGCACGTAAGCGGCAAGGCCGAAAAAACCGACATTGAATGCCCGTGACCCTCGATCCCTCAGGCGGTACGGCATCAAAAACCGGCATAACTGTGTAAAGGATATCACCACATGGGCTCAGAAACACTTCAGAAAACCACTGTCAGTAACTACAGTTCGTCTACATCTGTAAGTGCAAGTTAAAACTCTACTATGCAAAGCCAAAGCCATTTATCAACAACACCCAGAAATACTGCCGGCTTCGCTGGGCCCGAGCTCATCTAAGATGCCAGAGGGAGAAGCATGATTGGTCACTCCAGAGAACGCGTCTGTACTGCTCTAGAGTCCAGTGGCAGCGTGATTTACATCACTGCATCCAGTGCTTTCCATTGTTACTGGTGATGTGAGGCTTGGATGCAGCTGCTCAGTCATGGAAACCCATCCATGAAGCTCTCTGCTCTTCTTGAGCTAATCTGAAGGCCACATGAAGTTTGGAGGTCTGTAGAGATTGACTCTGCAGAAAGTTGGTGACCTCTTTGCACAATGCGCCTCAGCATCAGCTGATCCCACTCCTTCAGTTTACGTGGCCTACCACTTGGTGGTTGAGTTGCTGTCGTTCTCAAACACTTCCATGTTCTTATAATACAGCTGACAGTTGACTGTGGAATATTTAGAAGCAAGGGAATTTCACGACTGGCATCCTATCACAGTTCCATGCTGGAATTCACTGAGCTCCTGAGAGCGACCCATTCTTTCACAAATGTTTGTTAAAGCAGACTGCATGCCTAGGTGCTTGATTTTATACACCTGTGGCCATGGAGGTGACTGGAACACCTGATTCTGATTATTTGGATGGGTGAGTGAATACTTTTGGCAGTATAGTGTATCATGCAACAGGTTTTGCGACAGAATTTTGATTTTAAACATTGAACTTTGAAATAAATCTGTAGTAACAGCAGCTCCCCTCCATGTCACCGAGAATCCTGTAAAGGTCCAAAACTGTCCTGGGTCAGGGTGTTAAAGGACACAGAAGCTGCTGACTTTGAATTTCACTGACACCGTGTCTTTGAAGGTCAGCGCCCCCACAGCTTCTCTCCCATGAATGGAGCTCATCTGAGAGGACGAGCAGGTTCAGGTTTCATGACTCTGACTTTGACATTTACGAGGAGGGATGCACTCTGCAGTAGCTTTGTTATTTTCGCTTCAGTAAACAAAAATCATACTTGTAGTAATACTGAATACACGGATCAATGGGTGATGTTAAAGAGAAAGAATGGTGGCTTCTGTGGCTAAAACCACTATCAATAATCATAAGAATTTTTTGATAAAAGTGCCTTTTGTTTGGCATTTGTTCAAATTGTATTTAGCAAACACAGTTTGTCACTGCAGTGGTTAAACTCATGACTCGTCTATGGCTGAATGTACATGCATTCAGGTTATGATGAATATGAACCCAGCTTCTTTCTCATCACTCTGGTTTTTATTTGTTCTAGACATTTTGTTTTGGTGTATTTCTTCATAAGTCATGGAAATATCCCTTGTATTTGGCATTTAGGTGACCATGGATGACTTTGAGCTGTCCTGTAAAGGTCTGTTCCGCGCGTTGACCATCAGAGAGAAGTACATGAGGCTCGCCTTCCAGCGCTTTCCCCGCACTGCGTCTCAGTACCTGAGAGACATCGAGGGAGAGAGCTTCAAAGTTGAGGACCAGGTGCAGCCAGGTGAGTATGTATGGAGATGAATGTATAATTTACAGGTCTCATACAGTTGAAAAGACCATTATAAACATTATTTATACTAAAACATATTTCCATGGCATGTCTCAGAAAAAAACAGTTTGTTTGATAAATGTCTCCTAATGATGTCATGAAGGGCTGCACCACCTCCTCAAATGCTTGGTGTTTGAACAGTGAACAGGGGGTTTCAGTAAATACATGTGTGTTTGCCTGTAAAGCTAAAATAAACAACAGAGCACAGCATTTAACCCTACAGCCATCCTCACGTCTTCAGAGAGGCGTTGTCAGATAACAGCTTATTTAAAGCGACAGAAACTGAAACAGTCTGTTCTACGCAGGGCTGAAACATAGGGGTTTAGAGGCATGCCAAAGTCCATGATCTGAGATTACTTTTGACAGGAAATTCCAAAAACATGTTCTGTTATCAGTCTAAACTTGTTATAAGGTGTGAAATGTGTCAACTTCAAATCTGCATCTGTTACTTTGTGTATCCATATCATCTGATATATTTTTTGTATTTATTCATTTATTGTTTTACACAGTTAAAGAACCACAATGCACATAAAAACATTTAAAAAAAGGTGGATGTGTTGGAGTGGTAGAAGCCTGCAAATGAGACAATGGAAGGTAAATACTGTACCACCAAACATAAATATCAAGCATCAGTTTCATACAAAGAAACAAAGGGTGAAAAAAGAATAGAATAGAACAAGAAAGATGCATATGATGACAAATAAATGAACAGGGACTTGGTTGCTGCTCCTGTTCAAGTTGAAGTCCACAAAAAAGGTTTATGTCTATTTTTTTAAGCGGGTGATGACACAGAGGGAGCATTTATATGAATGCATTTATTGCACATGATAACTCCCTGATATGTATTTGAAAACAGACAAAGATTTTTTTTTTTTATAAGGGAACGCTAAAGTTGTTAGCTTGCCTAATTGAATAATTATCACAATTTGAATTACTGAAAATCATTTTGTAAACAAACTGGTAAATTTGGGTTTTAAAATAAGACTAAAAAGACAAAAATGCATGTTTGGAAAATGTTAATGTTATTTTTACATCCATTCTTTAGTGTTCACATCTCCTCCAAGCAACGGCGAAGACCCCTTTGACACGTCCAGCTTGCCTAAGGATCTCGGTTATGTGGCTCGTATGAAGGACGGCCTCATCTACGTGTACAACGACGCTGCAGCTGCCGACAAACACCAGCCCAAAGACCTGCCCTGCCCCGACTACGCCACCTTCATCGATGACATGAACTTCCTCATCGCTCTCATCGCACAGGGCCCAACGTGAGTCTGGAGGAAAATCAATGACTCAGTCAATCCAACAGCTTTATTAACTACTGAATGTGTGGTTGTTCAAACAGCTTGTGGATGAAAACAAACAAAAAAAAAGGTGCTCTGGGGAAGGTCCTTGAGAGGCCAGAGTCCTCCACGTAGGTGGCCCAGGTTCAAGTCTGACTACAGCAATTAAGGGCCAGTTAACACAACAAAAACAGGGAGCTTTTATGATGTTTGCACCTTCTATTTACAAAGAGGGACTAAATATGCAAGCTTTTAAAAAGGAGAACCAAAGTGAGAAGGTTAGAAAACGTTTTTCATTTTTGTCTCTGTGGAATCAGGAATCTCTGTGGTCATTGATAACAGTGACGCAGTACTCTTTCAAATAAAGGTAGGGCCCACACTTAGCAACTACAACAGCAGCTATGGCCAACTACTATGCAACATGTGTGCTCCAAACTGCACTATATTTATTTACACTTCAACAAAATGTGGATTTGCTGTGTCAACACTCTGACCAGCAGAGACGCATTTGTTATATTTGCCAAGGACTGACATTATCAACTACTGGAAGCATGCATGCACGCATTATCTGTCATGTTTTAGTGGATCCATGTGGATGCATAGGCTTATAGTTATGACTCCATCTCCGTGTGAACGCAAACAATTTGAAAACATAAAGAAAAAAACTTTTCCATTCCTGTGACAGTGTCTTGTAAACGGGTAAAGTTGTTCCATTTCTGATAACAGTATTGGAAATTGCTCCGACTGCTGAAAATGCTGGTATTGGTATCAGCGAGTACTGGAGTCCAGGCACCTTCTGATTCCACGTAACTTATTAAATTAGTAATCTATTTACTGCTTAGCACCGTTAAACTCTCACAGTTGTTCTTTGTGGCTCTTAAAACAGTAGAGCTGTGCGGCAACCTGCAGGCACCTGGAGGAATTTGTCACGTGACACAGAAACAACAGACACACAGGCTGTGTCCGAAATGGCATACTAACGTCCTACTTATCCTAAGTGTGACGTCAAAATGAGTATGTAGTGTGTTCACATTAGATAGTATGAAAAGTTTGAGTGTGGGTGAAATACCCGGATGTGTACTATATTGGAAAAAATTTTAAGTATGCGAGGTGGGCATATTAGTCACACTGAAATGCCCCATAATGCATTGCGAGCCCCAAAATGCATTGCGCCATGCAAGACCGACCGGCATTCAGCTAAAAATCGGCCACTAGCAAACTTCCTGTTTCAAAATAAACACATCTTTTATTATCTCCTTTTAGTTCTTTAACGCTTTTGTATATGGGCTCTTGTTTTGGAGCCTATCGGAAATTTCTTCGATAGCATAATGGCGCGCATAACAGAATGTCCGAAATGCTGAAATGAAATTTGTATCCGTGCGTTTTATGGCTCAAATGACCACATTTTGGTATTCTACGTGGTGACTTTCTCACCTAAAGTGATCTCTGAACTTTCAAATGTGGCGAATCAACAGAGATATTTGATAGCCTGGTGTGCTTCTGATTTTTGTCGTCGGAGGTTTGAAATGCATCATGGGAAACTTAGTAGTACTACTACAGTGTGAACGGTTGGCATCCTAATCATGCTTATAGTATGTACTAGTATACAGTATATACACATGAGTTTGTAGTATGTAGTACGTTAGTGTGCCATTTCGGACACAGCCACAGACAGGAGCCTTGGAGCTAGGCTAACTAGCACAATCATGCTGCATCATTGCTGTATTTATTCATGTTTTACAAAGGGTTTGGCCTGAGCCAGGCCCTACCACAATGACAAACATATCACAGTCATGCAGGCTTAGTATGATAATTTTTTTATAACATACTGGTGTCAAATCGGTACTCGGTATCGGCTGATACCCACAGAACAAGTATCGGTATCAGGAAGAATGAAATGGTAATGGAATATCTCATCATAAATAAGGCCTAAATCTAAATCTTACAAAAACGGTGTTCAAAGACATAGGACCTATAAAACCCTTGGTTTATGATCAAAATACTAAATCAAAAAATATATATTGACTCACATTTGCTCCACAGTTTCTAGCGTTTTTGTTTAAAGGTCTGGGTATTTCTGTAATCATGTGTTTTCTTTCTTATCTTTATTATTATAGTCATCATCACTGTTATAATTTTCTCTTTTATAAACTTAAAAAAACATAATCAGTCATGTTTTTGTCAAAGTCACATGTGCCATCACCTAATTGCATGAAAACTGTGTGACAATACTTTCCTCTCTCAGTGAATCTTCACAGTTCTTTCTTTCTCCTCTTTCCACAGTAAGACCTACACTCACCGTCGTCTGAAGTTCCTCATGTCCAAGTTCAACGTGCATGAGATGCTGAATGAGATGGAGGAGATGAAGGAGCTGAAGATGAACCCTCACAGAGACTTCTACAACTGCAGGAAGGTAACAGCACTAAGCATGCATGTCTACATTTTATGTTAGTGTCATGTCAGATGGAGTTTTGCTGTTTTCTAACCACTTCCTCATGTGCAGCATTATTTGGTTGGCGTTCTCTAGTGGTAGGACAGAGTTACTACAACACTGCAAATAAATCTCTACAGCAAAATTTATACTTAAACAATCATAGAGTGCTTTCGAGACTGAAACAGATATAATAGATCACTGATATTAAAGGACATAAAGACATCAATTTTATTTGTAGTATTTTAAAACAAATACATTGAAAATATCAAGAGCAGAAAGAAATAAAAACATAATTCATCATTTAAAGAAAAAAAAATGCAAACTAAATAAATACAAATATTTAAATTATATTTTTACTATTGGAAAATTGAAACCTTTCTCCTTTTCTCTTCTCACTTCTTTACTTTTCCCAGGTGGACACTCACATCCATGCTGCTGCCTGCATGAACCAGAAGCACCTGCTGCGTTTCATTAAGAAGTCTTACCGCGATGACGCCGACCGCGTCGTGCACTGCCTGCAGGGCAGAGAGGTCACCATGAAGGAGCTGTTCCAGTCCTTGAACCTGCACCCCTATGACCTCACTGTGGACTCCCTGGATGTGCACGCTGTACGTCACTCACCTGTGGCTGTTACATGTGAACAAAATAATGACAATGAACTTACAACAAGACACATGTTTCAGGAAATGTGAAGTTTGTGACTGTTAGAGCACAATGTTTATGATTGTTTATTAGTAGGGATGCACAATATTATCAATATTGGTGTTGGACGATATCAGCCTAAAGAGTTAAGTATCGTATTGGCCAATTTTTTTTTGCAGATATTTACAGCAAATATATCGGCCACACATATCGGCCATATATTGGCTGGAATTTCGGCCAATTAAAAATTGTTCAAAACTAATGCGCCGTCTCATCACTGCGCGTGTACATTTAAATATTGCAGGTTTCATTTTTGCAAGAGTTAAAAGCTGATTTTTCTTGTTTTACATCTTTTAATGCAATAACATGCTGTAACACTGAAAGAAGCTAGTCCATTTCTATTGAGCACAGAGCTTGTGCTCTTGACCTGAAATATCGGTATCAACGATAGTGAATAAAAAAATATTGGCATATTGGATATCGGCAAAAATCCAATAACGTGCATGCCTATTTATTAGGGTTTGCATTAGCCTTTACAAGAGGCTGCACCCTCTCTAGGGTCAGTCAAATGATTTACTAGATTATAAAAAACTGCACACTCTTCCAGAACCGAAGGCATCAACATTTAAATTTATTTTGAATATGTCTTGTTCAACAGAAAGAATCAATGCAGCTGACTGGAGCCCAACAAAATCACACAAAAGTCAAAGTTAATCAGTGATAAAATCCATCAGTCCGTCCATCATCTGTATCATTTATGCCCTGTGGGGTTGCAGAGGCCTGGCTTGATGATGTGGGGTACACCCAAGACTGGTCGCCACCAATCACAGGGCCAACACATAGAGACATTCAACCATTCTTGCTCACAATTATACCTAAGGACAATTTAGAGTCAATAGTCAACCTAGGTAGCTTGCTTTTCATCTGTGGAAGAAAACTTGAGTACCCAGAAATAAAACCCACACATGCACAGGAGGAACTTACAAGGTCCACACCGGAACGCTCCAGCTGGAGAATTCTTGCTGTGAGGCAACAGCACCACCTTCTGCACCACCATGCAGCCGAACACAATAAAGTTCTAAATGTTAGAGCTAACTGCATAATACCTCTTTTATTTTAAGCATAAACTATTATAGATTAATCATATTGTTTTATTTTCTGATAATTTACACAAACATTTTGTGGATTTATATTTATGTGCTCATATGTGATCAAACTACACTAATGTTGATTAACTTTTTATTTTTAATTCGAGAAGGATTAAAACATTGCAAGTTCAAAACTATTCATTATTTAAAGATGCTATGAGGAGTTTCTAAGTAATTACAAAAAAGTCTCACTTATAGATGTATGCCTGATCAAAATACACGCTTTAAGATGAGTTTTATAGCATCAAAATAGGTTATCTATAAATGCTGTTCCTTAGCTTCACGGTCGGGTTGGACAGGGCTGGACTAGCCTGGATACTCAACTTCGGTAACAAGACAATTAAAACCAGAGCAAATTTATATTATTCGGACACGTCTTAGAGCACCGGACTGTAAGTAGCGATAATTATAGCCGGCTATAAAACTACGATAATAAGTTTTCCAAAAATTGCATTTTATCACACATCAAAAACTACCGCTACGTAAGTAGAAAGAGATACATTACCTCATTGCTTTGCATCCTGTAAGTTGTTGAAAAAAGAAGTTGTAAAGCAATGCAGAGTTCTGAGGAAGGTCAGAGCTGCATTCATTAACATCACAACAAACGCACGCTTTGGCATGGGTCACTTCATTACGACGGTTGCCACGGGTGCTCATGGGCTTTATGTCGCCTGAAACAGATTCTACTCATAGCACCTTTAATTTATTGTGTGATTCTATGAAAGTTAAAGCACTGTGCAAATAGACTGGCAATGCAAAAATGAATATTATTATAAATCTGTTTTTTAAACTTTCAGCTTGATCCCAATCATGCACTGTTAAAGACTTTACTTTAGGAAAATATTTATGTTTTGCCAATTAATTCTGAATTACAGGAATCTGCCTTTGTCTGATGGTGTAATGGTACATCTGATGCTATCAAAATCCCTAAAAAGAATGAGGCCATGGTCATTGAAATAAATGAAAAATTAAAAGCAGGACCCCACTGTTTGTACAACAAAAGTTGTTTTAAGTTTAAGAGATCCAAATGAAAGTTCAATATATGTCAAAATGGAACAAACAAAAAATAAACCCCACAAAAAGACACATGGAGGAAGAAAGCTACTGAAAAAACCATTGTGAAAATTTCATAAGCAACAACAGAGGAAAGATGCAGTTAACTGACAATTTGAGGAGAAAACATAAAGATGAAATACACAGAGTGGGCAAACACAGGACGGATAATATTCAGCTTGACTGCCATAATGTAAAGATATGAAAACTATTCATTCGTCTGTAATTTGTCTTTTTTTCTATATTTCCTTTCCTCCATCAAACTTCTTACACTTTTCTCCTCCCTTTGTTGTTTCACTGAAGGGTAGACAAACCTTCCAGCGTTTCGACAAGTTCAACGCCAAGTACAACCCCGTGGGAGCCAGCGAGCTGCGTGATCTCTACCTGAAGACTGAGAACTACATCAACGGAGAGTACTTCGCCACCATCATCAAGGTCAGCGAAGATGTTTTATGGAAACTTGGAACACAGACGAACAGTGGTGAAAAAACAGCTTTATCACTTGAGTAAAAGTACTTGAATATTTGTATTTAGAAGTAATTCAGTATTAAAGTACTTGAATAAAACTCCTGAGTATTATCTGTTGTATTTTGACAACACATGAGCACAACACTGAACATTCTGCTGCTTTAAGTCCGATACATGGACTGCTCTGAACCAAACTTAAACCTGATCTGCCTCTGTGTGAACCAGGAAGTAGCCAGTGACCTGGAGGAGGCTAAGTACCAGTACGCTGAGCCTCGTCTGTCCATCTACGGCTGCAACCCCAACGAGTGGAACAAACTGTCCGGCTGGTTCGTCAAGCACAGAGTCTTCTCACCAAACCTCAAGTGGATGATCCAAGTGCCCAGGATCTAGTGCGTCTTCATTCATGTTAAATAACTCAAACACTTCTCGAGGCTTACTATGAGCTAGTGTCTCTCTTAACTGATTTGTATTGGTTCCTCTTCTTTCTCAGTGACATCTTCAGAGGCAGGAACTTTGTGCCTCACTTTGGTAAGATGCTGGAGAACATTTTCCTGCCCGTGTTCCAGGCCACCATCAACCCACAGTCCAACCCAGAGCTCAGCATCTTCCTCAAGCATGTGAGTCTAACAGCTGAGAGGGAGGAGTGGAGGCTGATTTAAAATGTGAGTTGTTGTGCTGTTTCATGTTTTCTTGTTGTTTATTGTAACATCTACCTTGGCCAGGTCTTTCTAGTAAAAGAGATTTTAAATTTCAATGGGGGCTTCCTAGTTAATTAAGATAAAATAAAAGAAGGAAACGTTTTAAAGGTGGTAATATGGATTATAACAGCTATATCAGAGCTCCAAAAAGACAAACTTTCACCAAAGCATTTCCAACACAGTCAAGTCAGTAGTTATCAAGGTCACCAACAAAATCAGTTCACTTCCTTCTCGTGACGTGACGTACATTCCCTTAAGATTTCATACAAATCTGCTGAAACTGTGTTGAGTTGTTTTACTCACAAACATTACCAAAAACACTATCTCTTTGGCAGAGGCAGTTAAAGCCAATTAAAGGTCATATTCCAGAAAGTTTGCTATTTTTTATGTTCCCATGACAGAGTTTGTAAAGTTTCTTTTTGTTTGTACATTTGACGTAGGTCAGGTTGAGGCTTGAAAAACCCTGTGAAGATAAACTTACACTTGGCAAAAGTATGTTGTTAGCTTCCGTTTATGATCCATAAACTCCTTTTATGATGGGAGCAGCTGCTCAAGTAAACAGGACATCATCAGCTGATCCAGTTATTTATTTTTTTTAAGTTTTACCTGTATGATCTATTTAGGCTGTAAAATTTGGATCCTATCATTGCTGAATCATTCAAATGATGCTAACCCTGAATTGGGACACAGCTAAAGGCCTGTGAATTTAACCCAGTTGGGACTCATATATTCTTTACGGCTTTATGGTGTGCTCAAGTTGACCTCAAAACTTGGATTGGACGAGTTGCGGGTTAGATATCGTCACTGGGAACGCCCCCTTTGGTAGGACTTTCCCACTTTCAATTCCAATCATTACTTTGTGAGATATCCTGTTAACAATTTAACAAACACCAGCGAAAGTTAAACTTCCTTAGCAGAGGTAACAAGATAAAAACTCCAATCTTAGGTTAAAAAGAGGACTCTTGATGTGAAATAAGGGCAACCTGATAAATAATCATTTTTTTCTTTTGTATAGCACCAATTCATAACAAGTGTTATCTCAAGACACTTTACAATGGAGCATAAAGCTCTTCATCTTATGGATACACATATATGCATACATAAGTATAAAATATATACATAAATATATTTGCACAAATATATACATCCAGCACCCAGCATCCATGAATCCACATGGCCAATCATGAATCCCTCCATCATGGCGGCAAGAAAAAACCTTCTGTTAAGCAGCAGGAAATCTTGAATGTGGATCCCAGTCTCATGATGAACAGCAAATCCACACAATGCTGTGTTGGATGTGAGGGCAAAGGAAGGGAGGTAAGAGGAGACAAGTGGACTAAAGTAAGAACTAAAGTTAGCGACAGATCCATGGACCAATCGAATTGAAACTAACTTTATTATCTTTGGTCCTATTTTCTGAAATTTGAACACACTTATTCGCACAAATATGTTGGCAGTTTTTAGACAAGCAGGTAACACTGTTGACTTGTCCAAAAATTTCCAAGCTTTGCCAGTTAAAGCAAAAAGTGACAAGCGAAAAAATCCCTTCAGTATCATCTAACAACTAAGTTCTCTTCTCCTCCTGGATGTATGTAGGTGACAGGTTTCGACAGTGTGGACGACGAGTCCAAACACAGCGGTCACATGTTCTCCACCAAGAGCCCCAAACCTGAGGAGTGGGACATCGCCAAGAACCCCTCCTACACCTACTACATCTACTACATGTATGCCAACATCGCTGTTCTCAACCAGCTCCGCAGGTCAGTCACTTTCTCCCTCAGGATGATCTTTGAGTAAAAGGACAAACAGCAGGAAATCAGCTACTTAAAGACTGTTATTTATTTTGATTCTTGTTTCTCTTTTGTCTTACAGGCACAGAGGGATGAACACATTCACATTCAGGCCTCACTGCGGTGAAGCAGGTGCCATCACTCATCTGCTCGCTTCCTTCATGACTGCTGACAACATCTCCCACGGACTCAATCTGAAGAAGGTAAGCTCTCCAACTAAGAGGGAAAAGAAGAAGAATTTAGCATTTCACTGTCTGTTAATTCACTCTAACCAATATTTGATTTTGTCTCTGACATACTGAATTTGATTTACATCTTTGCTGTAAATCTGTGTTGTCTTTACAGAAAGCTGTTTGAGCAAAACTGAAATCAGTGATATCAAGCTTACTTCAGTTCTGCTTGTACTCCAGTTAGGAGTATATTTTGGCTAACTCGTGCATGAGTGGACTATTAGAGAAGCAAAAATTGTCACTAGTACAACAAGTAGACTGTTTTAAAGCTTCTTAGCTTTTTGATTTTACTAGTAAATACTTTTTTATGTTTAAGTGTACTAGTGCTACTTGTAACTCAAAAATAGTTCACTAGTAGATGATTTTGCTTTACTCGTTAGGTCCATTTGTGCTTTTAAGCAACAGAAGCTTTTACAAGATTGGTGTAATAACCTTTAAATCCCCTCCTCCAGAGTCCTGTCCTGCAGTACCTGTACTTCTTGGCCCAGATCCCCATCGCCATGTCCCCCCTCAGCAACAACAGCCTGTTCCTGGAGTACGCCAAGAACCCCCTGCTGGAGTTCCACAAGAAGGGCCTGGTGGTCTCCCTGTCCACCGACGACCCCATGCAGTTCCACTACACCAAGGTCAGGGGGAGGGTCTTTGGTCCTAATGTACACAACGCTGAATTCCTCACTGTGTTCAACAATATGATATACAAAACATGGTTATTTTTTACATGTTTGTTTACTGATCGAGCAGAAAACTCTGATTTCAGCAGAATCAGACAGAAACAGAAGTGAATGAATGAGCAGTGTGAACACAGATGAGCTCAGAGTAAATGAAGCAAAGTTGTTCTCAAACTGTGGGTCACGACACGACAGAAGGTGTAAGTGACCCAGATAGGAGCATCACCAGAGACATGTGGTGCAGTCTGACCCCCTAAAATACTGTGTTGTTTGTTTCATTGTTTGTACGGCCGGAATAATCTATTTGTCTTTCTTCAAGATGTTCACTTTTCTACAAACTCACTCTGCTTGATATCAGTGTAATTCAAAACTGATGGTATCTCTGTGATACCAACCATAGTTCAGCTCCTGTGTTGGGAGAAATGCATTAAAAAAGTAATGTGATTACTGGAATGCATTCCTTTTAACTGTAGTGCAGTAATGTAAGGCATTACAAAAAAACCCAGTAATATTTTACTTGATACAAATGTCAGTAATGCAACTAACAATGCATTTTTAACTTAATTTAATTTTAAATTAAGAGTTTTTTTTGGTTTGTTTGTTTAAATACAAATTTGTCATTTTGTCAATTTGTCAAATTTGATCTCTTTGAGATCAGCAGAGGAGAAGAGTCCTCAGCTAGGCCTAAAGCTACCGTATCTTTTAACACAATTTACCAGAATTTTATCTTTTCACTGTTTTTGCTATGGTCGTTTCTTGTATTGTGCCATGAAACATCAGTGTGGCTATTATATTCTACTGTTTTTAGCCTTTAGCAGAACTCAGTCATAGCCTACCACATCACCTTCCACTGGATGTGTAATGAGCTTTTTGGACGTAATGAGGTACATTTAGAATGACAAATCCATATGTCCTGTTATTTTGACAAGAGTAACTTAAAAGTAATGTGATAATAATGTAAGTGTAATAGTTATCAAATTCAACAACAAATTAACGTTTTGCTTTTTTGTTTACTGGTAGTACTAATAAACTCAAAATATCTAGCAGTACTAGTAGACTCTTTTAAGTGTACTCGTAGTATTAGTAAAGCCAAAAGATTCACTAGTTGTTCCAAGAGACCTAATGCAAATAAAGTAGGAGGGATTATAACCAAATCCAACACTCTGATTGGTTGTTGTATTTTTAAAAGCCAATGTGAAGCCTGAATTTGCCCCTCCTTTCTTTAGCATATAAGTAAAACTAGTAGTAAGAGTGAATATTTTTAAACAGTGAACAGTCTATTATTAGTACTAGAGAACTTCTTTTTATACTAGTACTAGTGACAATTTTTGTTTTACTAGTAAAGTCTACTCACGCTCTCGTTTACCAGAATTGAGTACATGTACTCCAAATGTGAGTACGAGTAGAGCTGAATGACAGTTTATATCACTGATATCAATCCCCATGATAACTAAAGAAGTTGTGGTTATTACAAAGCAGAGGTTGAATCTGAATTACTTTTAACCCACAGGAGCCCCTGATGGAGGAGTACGCCATCGCTGCTCAGGTGTTCAAGCTCAGTACCTGCGACATGTGTGAGATCTCCAGGAACAGCGTGCTGCAGAGCGCCTTGTCTCATGAGGTACCAGATTCATGAGAACAGACTGTCTTTATTGTTTTTAACCCTTTAACTACCAGCTCAACTGTTTGGCAGAGGTCATCAGTAAATTCAGGAACATTTAACGTTTTAAACAACCAGAACAAATAAAATCAATGATGTGATTCAGTTCACATTTCAGGGAACAGAGAAAACTACAAATCTTTTTAAGCAATCAGAAAAACTTAAAATAGATGATAATATATTTGTGACACAAAAATGTTTTTGATAAATAACAGATATAATAGAAATAAATCATCACATCAGTAAGGGGTTCAGTATTGAAAATAATAATTATGGTAATTCTAATAAAAACTGTTACCTTTTTGAACTTTTAAATCCTAAACAAATAGAATTTCAGTTATTTTGGTGTATCCATTTTTTTCTGTATTGTAAAAAAACTGACTGACTTTTTTTAACATAGATATTTCTGAATTTATTGACCTCTGCCATGCAGTTGAGCTGGGAGTTGAAGGGTTAAGGTGGTATTGTCTTTACTGTAAAAAAGGTGCTATGACTTCTGTACTGTTTGATGCACTTTGTTAATTCTTGCAAGTCCAATAATGAACAAACATCTCCACAATACGGTTCCTTGCGGCCTTAAATATTATGAGAAAAAATTTAAGTGTGCAAAAAAATGTAATTCATTTAAAAAAGTTAACTTCAATTCTTTTGAGAAGTGGCAGGTGGTCATTTTGTTCTTGTTTACCTTTGGCTGCACCTGACTGGATGCTACCGCCATGTTAGTTTAGTTTAGTTTAGTGTTTAGTGTTTTGTTTATTTCATTCATACATCTGAAATAAAACATTTTCACACAAACATATAAGTATTTAATTGAATGAAAAGGAACAGAAAGAAGAAAAATCTTATATTATCTGCCCCTTTTAGACACTTAAAAAAATATTTCAAAAGCAACAAAAAAACAACAACAACACAATGATCAACATAATTCACAACAATAATAATAATAATAATAAAATAAAACAGCCGTCGTCAACACTAATCTATAATCTATTATCTAATAATATAACTGCTATTTTTTTTAAATCAACAATTAAAAAAATAAGAAATTATGGATTTGTCACGGTGGATCCATAAATATAACCCTTCTAAAATAAAATACATTTCAAATGATAACAATTATAATAAAAACTTTATTTGTATAGCACTTTTAAAAACGGAAGTTTACAAAGTGCTTTGACAGCAGGCAGGAACATGAAGTCAGCAAAACACAAGAGCTCAAACACAAAAGAAAAAACAACCGATTAGGTTAATTAAATGAAAGAACAGTTAAGACATACACAAAAGGAAAAATGACATTGAGAGAGTTCCACAAAACATGAAGGAAAACTTAAACTCCAGAAAGTAGACACAACAATCCAGACCCAATCTCTGGACATGGACACAGATGAGACCCTGATCCCAAACTGAACTAAAAACTTTTTGGCAGAGGAATACTAGAGCCCCCCCCATAGACTGGCAAAAGTTTTTTCCCGTAAATACTCGTAATAAAGGTCCAGAGATGTGATTAATCGAGTAAAAGTTACAGCATTAGGTGATCCCGTGGAGTTCAGAGGGTTAAAACACTCCTGTGGTCTCCTTGTGTTCCAGGAGAAGGTTCACTTCCTGGGTCCTGACTACCTGAAGGAGGGTCCCGAGGGCAACGACATCCGCAAGACCAACGTGGCTCAGATCCGCACGGCGTACCGCTTTGAGACCCTCTGCTACGAGCTGAACCTCATCAAGGAGGGCCTGAAGACCGAGTAAACACTCAAAAATCTTACCTTAGCTCTTCTCTGAGGTGATTCAGAGAAACTTTTATGTTTGTTTTTTCATAGAAACTCTTAAAAATGAATCTTAAAGGAAGTGACCTCTTGTGCACTGATGCTCTCTCCTTCTGAGGACAAAACTGAAAATGTCTTCACTGCACTGTAACTGTAATGCATGAATGACGGAGGGCAAACATCATGGAAAAGAAAGAGAGGAAATAAAAATGCTTGTTAACAAAGGCTTTTGGATATTTATTAGCTGATCAAATCTTTGTGCTTTTGAGTAATTTGGGGTCAAAATATTTAATTACACTCATTTTAATTCACAACAGTACATTTCGGTATACTTCACAACATAGCCTGAGTTACTGAAGATATATTTAAAAACTATGTCTGCCTAAGAAGTTAACTTTTTTTTCCTTTCCTTTAAATAAGGTGGTTTATCTGAATAAGTTACAGTACATCACTAACAACAAGGAAACACTCAGAGAGTGCAGACCTCCACCAAGCAGCCCAGTTCTGGCAGTGGCTTTTCCACAACTCCTGTAAAAGATCCTGGATCACCAGATCCAGACTAGAGCCAGGATCCAGATCAAACTCAGCACATACATTGAAGCTGTTATCCTGTATGAACACAACAAGTTTTGGGAACATCACTGATTTTTTTTTTATTTTAAATTAATTTTTCGATTTCTCCAATGGGATTTCCCATTATAAGGTTCAGTGTTTTTGTGGCATCAGTCTGGATCAGATCCAGATGAAATTTCATTTGATGATAGAGACAATGACTCCATATTATCCTGTGAAATAAGCAAATCCATTTAAAAATGACAGTGGTGTAATATTTTTAAAATTCCACCCAATATTAAAGATGCTATGAGGAGTTTCTCAGTAATTACAAAAAAGTCTCACTTTTAGATATATGCCTGATCGAAATACACACTTTAAGATGAGTTTTATAGCATCAAAATAGGTTATCTATAAATGCTATTCCTTAGCTTCGCGGTCGAGTCGGACAGGGCTCAACTTCGGGAACAACACAATTAAAACTAGAGCAAATTTATATTATTCTGATAAGTCTTAGAGCACCGGGCTGTAAGTAGCGATATATATCCGGCTACAAAACTACGATACTAAGTTTTCCAAAAATTGCTTGCTGTCACACATCAAAAACTACCGCTACGTAACTAGAAAGAGATACATTACCTCGTCGCTTTGCATCCTGTAAGTTGTTGAAAAAAGACGTTGTAAAGCAATGCAGAGTCCTGAGGAATGTCTGAGCTGCATTCATTAGCATCACAACAAACACACGCTTTGGCTTGGGTCACGTCTTTACGACAGTCGCCGCGCGTGCTCATGGGTAGCAGAGTCTTTGTGTCGCCTGAAATCGATTTTCCTCATAGCACCTTTAACTAATAATATTTTCTTAAATCTTTTTGACAAAAATACTTTTTTCGCCACCAAAATCCAATATATCTCCTTCTAGTGGTTGTTGTGTAGTCTTGTCAACAAATAGAATAACAAATATAAACTGGCAAAAACACAACTTTCTTGGTGGAGGTAATTGTGGCCAGTTTGCCAGGAAGTGTCGTTTCAATTAGCCAGTAATGGGTTAATATTCACTAATGGGCAATTCAAGATATTTTTATATTGTTGAAAAAAAGTTTTTTTCAGGCATACATAGATCAAAATATTCAAAAACAGCTTTGAGAGGAGGGAACTGTAAGTGCTGACAAACCCACTTGTGGTGGAAACCCTGAGTTTATTTGTACATATTTGCCAGGAACAGTATGATGGCAGGTAGCTAAATGAAAAAGGGGCTCATAATGGTCTTTTCCCAGGAGCAGAAAATAACTAAAACCGCCCCTGGCAGTCTTATTCAATAAACAAAGGATTAAAAAAGGGGTTGTGATCCATTTTTGTCTGTATCTAAAGGTTAGTATGAAACGTTTCCTCCCTGAAGGCCAAAGTTTTGTCTGAGATCCTCATTTTGAGCCTCTTGTGTCTTCAGTTCATGAGATCCGATCAGATTTTGGCTTCTCTCCAGAGTTTTATTCTAAAGTTTCAGAGCTTTCCTCCACTCTCCTGCAGTAAAACATCGCATCTGCGCTTTAATGAATGAAAATCAGGTCCCAGTGGCCTTCACGGCCCGTGGAGCGGCGCAGGTGCAGCTCATGAGAGAGTCCATATTTCCCAGGACACTTGAAGACAACAGCATTTATTCATCGATGACAGCTGCAGGAGTGGACGTGATGACGTCTTCTCTTTTGGACCGAGAGCTTTCAGCCAAACTTTCTCACAGTCACCGCTGCTCAAGGTGCGGGAACACACCGAGAACAACACCGGAAATGGGGGACTTCTTTACAAAATAAGAGCAGCTGCTGAGACAGACTTATAGTATGTCATATAGGTGGAACTACTGTTACTGTATATCTCCTAAATTACACAGACATCATTCATGAGGGTCTAATATGACCAGAAATGCATAACACTGAAGGTGGAAGCAAAAAGGCAAATTTGGGTTATCCATACAGTATATGGAAGATAGTTTGAAGTGGTCTATAATGTGCATTTAAGCCTGTATTTGTTAAACACACATAACACACAGAAAATTCAGCTCTTTTATATATTCTGATATGTAAAGTGTGTTTTTATCATGCAGAAATATTGTCCTTGTGACCAATTAATCACAATTTGGACTCTATATAGCCTTATCAAAGCAGGTTTTACTGTGATGTGTGTATTTTATATATTTTTTCTTGTTTAACTTAAGTTAATTTTGCTAAAATGCCACTCATGTAGACCCACTTTAGTGATATTTCTTCCATTTCACTGTCATATACAAGCTTATTTCCCCCCCTCTTCATTCAACCATTATCAACTTATATATACATCAAGCACTGATTTTAATATAGAGATACACTTTTATTGATATACCCAGCTGATTCATATTTTGTTCACCTTTTTGTGCAACTAATTTATTCAATTATTCATATAACCATATAGGAAGTCATTCATCCATCTCTACCGATGTTCATCTTCTTTTTATTGTTTGTTCGTCAGATTTTACCCTTGCCTCCCTATTTCATTTAAAGGTTTTAATACTTTACTTTACAAATATGTTACCGAATTGGCCCAATAAATTGATATTTCACTGTTTTATTCTGCAATTCTTTTACCAGCTTATTAATTTTAATGTATATATATTATTTATCTATTTGTTTTGTGTTTTTTGTCACTCAACAATTGATTTAGTCGTTCATTTGTCCATGCTTTTTGTCTGTCATATATTACTTGCAGTTTTCTGTTTTGTTTAGACTGAGAAAAAATATTTCTTCAAACATTGATGAAGACAATGGCATTTTAAATTGCTATAACAAAATAAACGATGGAAAAGAAAGAGAAGAAAGGAAAAGGGGGTTTAAGGTCACAACAATATGTCTAACAGATGTTAACAAGATAATTCTCTCCAATCCGCTATGTGATCTTTTATTTTGAAAGTCATAACCGGAAGTCGTGTTCTTTCTGTCCACCTTCACACCAACTGTCCGTGGCAGGAGGGTGAGGAGTGTTCTGCTTTAGTTTTCTCTTGTCTGTGCCCTCTTTCTTTGTTGTTGTAATGTCCCAGTAGAAGAGGAAACACGTTCTGACTCCTTTTAAACTTTATTTTGTCCAAACTTTACATCAACGGGAAACGGATTTTAACGCACGCGGAAACATTTGTAAACGGCCAACGTTAACCTCCAGATTTAAAACGATGATCAGAACTGGATTTTGTCTTCAGTTTTTAGTTTTATCTGAGAGAAAATGAAGAAATAACCTACAGTCATCTATAAAATCTACGAGAGGTAAGTCGTGAGCCGTGCTAATTCATCTTAATGTGTTGCTTTATGTTTCAACATCATATAGCAACAATTTCTCTGATTTAACTCTCTCTAAATCTCTCTCTTTTATGTCATTATATTCAAATTTGACTTAACGAGTTGGCTTAATAGCTGTAGTGTAGGTTTCATATATTTATGTATTTACTTCCATTAAAAATATAAAGGTAAAAGTGCTGGATTTCTCGTCTACATGCCACATTCTCCATATAACTGTTAGTGAGGCGGTACGAAAACTCAACTGAAAATCTTGCAAGTCTTGTAATTTCATCATGCAGATATAAAGTTTAACTGTTATATTGCTTTAAAGTGTGTTTTTGTCTATATACAGCCTTGATGATGAATTCGGCATGCTTCTGAAAACTTTCAGGTTGCTTTAAGGTCATTACATGCTGTCAGATTTAACGAAAATCATGCATCTCCTCTTGGAGTTACTCAGACGGTTTGACGTGTTGGATAGATATGCAAAGTATGACATTTTGCAAATTAGGTTCCTTTATTACCTTTTTTTCCCTGCCGAATAACAGTGTAGTTTCTTCTTGGTAACTGGGACGAGTGAGCTTCATTGTTTTTCCAAAGACAGACTTAAAATCAAGGAGGAAAACATAAATTCTTTATATTTTAAGGGACATTGGTATGTACCCTCTCAAAGCAACAGTAAAGTTTTCCTTCTTGCTTCCTGTTGCTTTACAGCTGTTGGAATTTTGAGTACACAAATGAAGCAGCCATAAAATGAATTATTCAGGTGAAAGGTTGACCCAAAGCTAGTGGCATAAATTGCAGAGCATTCCTCCTATACAGGAATCTGCTTCTGTAGTTGCAAAACACTGGGAAGACAGTGGAGTTAATGAACTACTGACCCTTTTGCATTTGAGATGTAGTCCTCTTATGGCCCTCTTAGACAAAAAACAGCAACACTAGAACCACTTCTAATGCATTGATGTACGTATTACATCTCAAATACTTATTTTCTGAGTATTTATACTTTGCTAAAGATAATGAATTAAATTAGAAATACCTCAACTTTTGAATTAATGTCAGTACTCTTTCTAAGAAAGTATGGAGAATATTATTGATATTGATTTTGTGTAGTCATTGATTCAAAAACAAAAGATGCCAAGCCTACTTTTCAGTAAGAAAGAACCGTTAAAAGGCAGAACCATTATTAGTAACATGCTTACAAGATGACTCATTATAATGGTCATTCTAAATACAAAATTATATTGGTAATTTTATATTGTCAAGTGGTGTTCAACTCATGAAGAAGAATCAAACAACAATACCTGATTGGTTCTTCATCAGCAGAACTAATTCTAAGAAACCAGTTTAGTGTTTTTTAGTAGGAATGCACAATATATTCTGAACAATATCTGTGTTAGTCAAAGTTGGTTACTGGCGTCAGCAGATATTAGATTCTTTGTTGATACTTTGTGCGTATGTAATCCATATTGACTGTTCTATTGGCAGAATGCTACAAATACAATAATGGTTACACATTTGTTACTGGATGTCCAATTTCTTTTTTTTTAAGTGTAGTTTTTTGAAGACCCATATATTGTTTTTCTTTACTCTGATTCATTTCTAATAAAAAGGTTGTCACTGAATGATAATGGTCATTCATGACTAAGTGGAGGCTTTGTGCTCTCGACAATAATGTTAATACTGATAGTTTGGAGTCTAAAAATATTGGCATATCAGGTATCAGTAAAAATACAACACTGTGCATCCCTAGTTTTTAGTAAACAAAAAACTACCAGTAGACTTAGGCAAGTATTTAAATTGTAGAAATACATTTGCCACATTTAATCAGCCATATTGAACTGGTAAAGAGAGGGCTTTTCCAGATGTTGCCAATATATTTGTACCATAGATGGTGCTTGCCTCTTTTGGTTGAAAATATGACTGAATGTGATTAAGTGTAAGTTCTTCGGGTGCTCAAAATCTTTAAATTGGAAGATTATATTATTATTTAAACACATGGAAGCATTGAAGTACTTAGACTGCTATACTGTCATTTTTTGTACAATGTAGAGACTGTTTTTAAAGATATTTTTCTGCTTTTTTTAGCAGTTAGAATCAAAACATCGATCTATATGTGGATATCTGGATCTTCCATTTTTGTTAAATTCATATTTATGTCATATTTAAATTTCTTCTGTAATATCAATCAAAGTTTGTAGTTTTGGTCTTGTAAGCACAATATCTACAAAATATTCTAAAATATAGGGCTGTTAGATTACGGCAGAAATAATAATTTGTCTTTAATTTGATTGATTTTGAGATTTGAGTTCATTGAGTTTCTCATTGATTTTACAATATCAACTTTCATTCGTTAAACTTCAGCACTTTAAAGACTGCATTCTGAATACTGCAAAAGAAGCAAAAAAATGAACATTTGTGATTGCAAAATGTAAATATGTAAAAAAGTATTGATGTATGGGAAAAAAAGTCAATACTTGCCCAGTTAGCACAGACCTCTGCCAACATTCATACCTGGATTCCTGGATCTGTACCCCGATTAGGATCACCTTTAAATGGAATAATTTCTTCTTTGGGGCATGACGAACATGCTCAGAAAATTTTATCTTAATCCGTTGATAACTATTTGAGTTCCACACCCAAACAGACAAAAACTGGAAAAAACCTTCCTGCCTCAAGGTAGCAAGTCCAGTAAGTCATGAAGCACAATAATCTTTTATTCCAATTTGTTTATTTTAATAATAGTTGGAAGCAAACATTTTAAGAAATATATTTTGCTTTGCTATTTCAGCACAAAAAGGTAGATTTATGTTTTATCCGAGTCGTCCAGGCCTTCACAGGTGTATTAGCAACAGCTAAAACAAATATCACCTTATAGAAGAACCTTTGCTTTTTCAATGGTCCACCACTCTTTCATCAGCCCTGTTTAAATTAAAGTGTACTTACACAGCAGTTCTGTTAGCTGCTGATGGATTGGTCATTTTAAGACACTTCATCTCCGAGTGTCCTTTTTATGTTGACATTTAGAAAACCTACATTTTCCTCTTATTATAGCTTCAGCTGTCACTGTTCCTGTTGAACCGCAGTCGCACTACACTTCACCTTAAACGTGTTGAATCATGTCCTACCTCTGCGAGGGCGTTTTTGTGGCGGTTTTGAAGGTGCAATTAGATTTAATTTAGCTGCCAAGTGATGATGGGGTGTTTCAGCTTCACAAGTTCTCTGTCTGGTTTCTGCAAAGGTGAGTCATAGAGTTTCACTAGAAAGTGCATGGATACTTTTCTGCAGAGTTGACAGACTCATAAACATAACGGAGGATCATTTTGATTCTCCCTCTGGCTTTGACACCTGATATCACAGAGCCTCATAGTTTTCTCTCTTGTAGTAACAACATAGGGCTGGTAGATTTCTCAGGTTTTAAGATTATTTATTTTGAAATGAGATAAAGAGGAAGACACCTATGTTTAAGTATTGATAGATATATTCTTATTTTACATTAAAATACTATAGAACATTTTTCTGACTCCATCCACAAAATACTAGTGATGCACAGTATTATCAATATGATTTTGGTTTTGGCAGATAATAAGTAAGCTAAGTATTGGCAGTTATGCAGTCTGTACTGATATTTACAGCCAATAATTTGGCATCATATCCCACATACTGGCTGTAATAGTGGCAAAATGTACGGATGTATGTAGATGATGTATCTCATCATCACTGTCCACTTTAATAAATCAAAAGTATAATTCATTACAGATTGAAAATGTTGTTTTTCTTGGGTCATATCTGCTCATAACACAGACTGTCTTCATGAAAGGAACAGACCAGTTTTAGACCCTCCTCATAGGAGGACGGCCCCGTATTGTCTTGGCGTCGGCATCAAAACATGTATTGCTGTTTACACATTGTATTGTGCATAGGCCTGTGCATTTACATGACCACGCAAAATTGTCGTGTTAATTAAACCTTTATTTAACCAGAAGAACCTCATTGAGATCAAAAATCTCATTTGCAAGAGTGCCCTGGCCAAGACAGGCAGCAGCACATTTACAAAGTTACAGACATGAAACAATTTCAAACACAGATACAAACAGATCAACCAACGGTTGCCCGTCTGGTTCTGCTCCGAGGTGGATTCCAGGTCAACAAATGTGCATGCGCGCGTAATGTGCTGCGTCTCTGCATGAGCACTTGTTGCTGTTGTTGCCGTAGCTGTTGTTGTTGGTGTTCTGTGAGCAAATGTTGGTATATAAATCGTAGCAATATTTATAGCTGCTGGAACAAAATCAGAATCAGCCCGGCTGCCGCCATTGTTGTTGTTGTTGGAGTGTGTGACAACGTGGGTTGGGGGGCGGGGAGGAGGAGGGGTGCTATGAGGTCGCTGTCATTTTCCGGACTTATCTGTTTATACCAACTACAGCATGAAGACGAGTACGCAGATATCCACTTGCAGACCCGTTTTCAAAAAAGATGCGGAGTCATGGACAAATACACGTCTCCGTGTGTCAATATCACCAGATCGATAGTTTATTTTACCGGAGTCTTACAAATTCGTACTCATGTAAAGCCCACCTTAGTCAAATGGAGGCTTTGTGCCCTTTACAATAAAACAGGATTGATATCAGTATCAGCATTCATGAGCTTAGAAATACCGGTGAGTCGGATATGCACAAAAATCTAATATCATGCATCCCTATAGTAACATGCCAGTCCTGATGCTGTTAAAGTTTGTTTACATGGAGAACCCTAAACAGCAATATGCAATATTTTAACTCAAAGATTTTAAATGTTTATCTTAAATGAGAAAGTATTTTGTCATTCATTTTGTTAACTTAAGAAGCAGTTTCTGATCTTAGTAAGTAAAAGAAGATGATGTTTGATAAAAGTTTGACACTCCATTTTCTTTACTGCATACCCCTTCATGAGTCATGGGGGGCTGGACCCTATCCCAGCTGACACTTGGCAAGAGGCAGGGTACAGACAGTCATTCATGCTCTCACTCATACCTAAGGGCAATTAAGTGTCACCAATCAAACTAATGAGCATGTTTTTGGGCTGTGGGAAGATACCACAGTGCCCAGAGAGAACCCATGCATGCACAGAAAGAACATGCAAACTCCACTTAGAAAGGTTCCGACCAATGTGGCGATTGAACCAGCAACCTTCTTGCTGCAAGGCTTGCACACTACCTGCTGCACTACCACACTGCCCTTATTTGGTATTTTTTTCATTTTAAATGTTGAATATTGCACACAAGCTCCTGCACACTTTTTTTTTCACAAAATCCATGTGCAGCACCTTGATTAGAAGGGATATATTGACACGTCTTTTCAGTTTCATCTAAGCTTAACTCTTTACACACTGTTAATGGCTACCTATAGGGATCTACAAATTGAAAAGTGGAATATTGGTATCACTTTATCAGAATTTCTATTCATTTTGAGATCTTGGCCACACATATTCATCATATATGCCATATATTGGCTGTAATACCCACAGAATGTATGGATGAATCACGAAACTTCACGATATCACACACAATATTGCTGAATGTTTACATTTTAACAGCAATAGCGTCTTCTGTTAGAGAATGAAATGTTGTTTTCCTTGGTCCACATCATTTCTAACTCAAATACACTATCACAATGACAGGAGCAGATCAATATAGTAAAGGAGATACCTCGTACTTTTGCCAAAAAATATTGGTATAGATATTTGTAACAATCATTCTGGAGATATCAGCAAAAATTCAACACGGTGCATCCCTTCTTTCCAGGCTTGAGCCTTTTGCTTTGGCACAGATAAACAGCAGAGCCTCTTTCTCCTTAAGGGACACTGACTGGTCCTCCATTCCCTCACATGGAGTTTGCAAGATGGATCTGCTTGGTGTTAAACATGAACTGCTCCATCTTCCTTGTAAGGCTGTTTTCCACCATTCAGCTGAACTAGACATCAAGATATGCTTTTTAGTCCATACCACCTAGCCTTGCAACAACATTTAACTGACTATAAACCACTGGAAAGAAGAGGTAGCTAACAGTTTTTGACATGTATTTCCATGTTACCCCAGCAGCTCGTAGTTCAAAGACCAAGTTTGATTATTATATATGATCCAAACATAGCTCAAAACATTGGTTAGTGCTGGGTGCAATAGTCTCTGCTCTATAATTATGGACAGTCTGCTGATCCGTCTTCCTGCATGTCAGGAAACTCAACTCATGCCTTCCTGTTCGACATACTGCACACACAGACAAATAACACAACTGGGTCAGTTTTGGAAGCTGCATTGTCATAGTACGGTCTGGCACTGATGGAGAGGCAGCGGTCCACATACATTTTGATTTAGGTCAAAGTGAACAAAGGCGTCACTTTGGAGACTGACTGGTGGACTGTCTCTGGTTAAATTTATTCCCCTCTCCCCCTCTTTTTGAGGAATGCAGTTCATAGAGTTATTATGATCATGAGCTGTGTGTGTGCGTCCCCCCTTCTCCACATTCCCGCAGTCTAATGTGCAACGTGTCCAAATGGTTCGGTTCCAGCAAGCCAGGAGCTGTGAGTACACAGTGACTGCATTGATGTCCGCCCGGGGAGTACGAGGCAAGCCGAACGCTGCTGCAGGAATTTTCATCAGGCTCTGTGTTAAAAAGCTTTTAGTAAGAGGAAACAAGTATCCATTAAATCATTAAACCAGGCTCTATCTGATTCTTGCACAAAGGCACAGGTTTATCAAACCTAATAGCCCTGCATGTGCTTTCCTGAAAAAACTCCCATTTTAGGAGCTGCAATGTGTTGATAAGTCGTCAAAAGGTTTTTAAGTCTTTCATCTTGATTTTCTCCTTAAGTCTGACGGAGAAATTAATAATTAACAAACGTTTCCTCATTACAGATATTTATCAACATCTGAATTAGTTATGAGGGGTTACAATTAATCACAAATTTATTGTTAATAGAAGTGTCAGTGCTTGTAACAAACACACTGCAAAGTTCAGTTTGTATTGCTGTAACTAAGGAAATATGAAATATTTAACAAGCTGTTCTTTCTCACTAATGTGTACATTTCACAAGCTAATTTTCACTTAACTATTTTCATGCTGTCACAAACAAGCTATTTGATACTGTGGGTGATAGCAGCAAATATGATAATTAGAAATAAAACATAATTTATCTTAGATCAAGAAAAACATGCTGCAAATAACATTAATTTGTGACTACTTCAACTTCAGCTTTATTATCATTCTTAAAGACATTAGGTTGGCAGCAGGCATCAGTAAATAACAAGTACATGAGACAGACATAACATACAGGCATGTGGAAAATCCTGAGCACAAGTGGAGAGCATCAATGCTTAAACCACATGAGCCAGAGTATGAAGGATCTCAGCTCAGTGTGCATTCGTTTATTAAAGTGCTGTGCAGCAGACTTAATTAACAATAAACACAAATATCAGAATCAGAGAATCAGAAACTCTGTTAATCCCCAAGTAAAGCAGGAGTATCAGATAAAGACATGTAAATGGATTAGAGTATAATCAAAATTAATTAGGCAAATATTACAATGTGCAGAATTTTTAAGATGTGAAAATGTTTCCTTAATAAAGGAAAAATATAAAAAAGTGAACAAGGCCAAAGAACAAAACTATTACAGGACAGGTTGACAGTGCGGATATTACGCTGGATATTGCTTTTGTTTAAGGAGGATGTAATCAATAGGTCAGTATATAATCAAGGTTTTGCAGATAAAAGAGAAGAAATAAATAAATAATTAATAGTCAAGTGTTACAAACTAAAAATCATTCGAGTCCACTTCATCTCTTGCTCACTTACAGTCTTGTCAGCAGAAACAGCGTGTAGGGTAAAGATGGGAGTAAAGCCACTGAAGAGGAGGAGGCCGGAGGGTTAAATGAAAAAAAGGGACTCTATGGTTTATGTTGAAGACTGTAGATGACTGGCAGAATGATGCCAAAAACCGTGGTGAAAAAAGTTTGGGCATGATAAATCTTTTACAAAATTCACAAAGTGCCATATATCGCAGCTCGATGACTTGGTGAAATGTTGAGCTGCAGCATCAAACCTCTCGCTGCTGTAGCCTTCTGCCTCCAAAATATATTAATAAATAAATACAAATCCAAGTTTAAGCTTCATTAGCCCGTTTTTTAAAAATTGTTTTTCTGGAAGAAAATATCAAGGTTTATCAAATTATGCTCATCTAAAAGATTTTGCAATATAACTTTTGGTCCTTATTGCCCAGTCTTAGTTATATGTTTGAATAATTCATGTATGAATAGGGATGGGAATTGATAAGATTTTGTTGATATATTGTGTCCTGTGGATTTTTCTGCGTGGGCCAAAGCTGCCTAACACAGGTTATCATTGGCACCAATGTCTAACCCCAGATGAGCATCAATCAGTCAATCAATCAATCTTTTTTTGTATAGTGCCAGTTCATAATTTGTTATCTCAGGACACTTTACAATACAGCATAAAACTCTGCATGTAATGGATACACATGTATGCATAGATACATGTATACATACAGTATATGAAATACACATATACATAAATATACAAATATCTACATCCAACACCCAACATGAATCCATATAGTCAATCATGAATCCCTCCATCATGGCTCAAGAAAAAACCTTCTGTTAAGCAGCAGGAAATCTTGAATGTGGATCCCAGTCTCATGATGAACAGCAAATCCACACGATGCTGTGTTGGGTGTGTGGGGGAAAGAAGGGAGGTAAGAGGAGACAAGTGGACTAAAGTAAGAACGAAAGTTAGTAACAGATCCATGAACCAATCATAGACCCGCCTGCTGGTATTTATTCTTATTATGATCAGTGATATTCAATATAGATGGATGCTTTTGCAAGTTGTTGCTGCATCCTTCTAGGATATTATTCAGTAAATTAAATGTTTTCAAAGGGCGGCACGGTGGTGCAGCAGGTAGTACTCGTGCCCCACAGCAAGAAGGTTCCCGCTTTGATTCCTGGTTTAGTTCCCGGGTCAGGCAGGGGCCTTTCTGCGTGAAGTTTGCATGTTTTTCCCGTGCATGCGTGGGTTCTCTCCAGGCACTCTGGCTTCCTCCCACAGACCAAAAACATGCTCATTAGGTTAATTGGTGACTCTAAATTGCCCTTAGGTATGAGTGTGAAAGTGAATGGTTGTCTGTCTCTCTATGTGGCCCTGCGATTGACTGGCGACCGGTTCAAGGTGTACCCCGCCTCTCGCCCGATGATAGCTGGGATAGGCTCCAGCCCCCCGCAACCCGAAAGGGATAGCCAGGTATACAAATGAATGAATGAATGAAATTTTATCAAAAACTAGACCACTGTTTTGACCAGTTTTGCCCCCAGAACGCTGATTTTTTTACATCTTTGTTAAATTTCTGCTGATCGCCTCTAATGAGAGCATGACGTCCTTTATTGGCAAGAAAGGCAGAACAAAGTGGAAGGAACCGAAAAGGGGATTGTTAACCAAAAAGACTAATGATATTGATTCTACTCACTAGTACTGATAAAAAAAATGAAATCATTATTTTTGCATAATTATCATAACAATGGTTATACTAATGTACAAGGCACACCTGAACTTGGCTCAAGTTAAACCAGTGAACCCAGACACACCTTTTAAGAACTACCGGTTTCAGGTACACATAAGGATCAAGATGGAAGAATTGAGGTCCTTCAAAATCGTTAAAACTTCTTTTGAGTCATTTTTAAGAACACTAGATTGAACTAAAGTCGTTTTAACATTGGCATTTTGCACTTACAAATGCTAAGGCAATCTCAAGGAGACCAAAATTTGCCTTGGGCTACAGGAGGAGGGTTAGTTAGCCTAGGCCACAGTCCACAGCGGCAAAAATCTATGCTTCCTTCGTTCCTGTCACTGTCCTGCTTTTTTCTAGCTGTATTTATTTTTGGCTTCAGACCCTGACAGGAGCTTATCCTTCCTGCACTCCCATCTCTCTGTCCCTTTCCGACTGCCTCAGATGTGTGCCGTTAAAAAGTAAAGGCTTGAGTTGCCTGTGAAGTATCCCTCTGACGACAGTGTTTTGTCTGGGCTTGTTTTTAAGTGCTGTGATTGATGAGTAATTTTCATGCCTTGTCTTTTCTCTTTAGGTTGTTTACAAAAGAAGCCAAGGGGGAAATGACGCTCTGCTAACACAAAGAAACGTGCATAAAGAGAAATAGGAAAAGCTTCAACCGTAACTCGTGGCACTCCTGTTTTTACTCATCATTTCTGGATTAATCGAAAACAGATTCCGTGGTTTTCCTGTCCATCTTTGCGAGGAAATTCCTGATGCATTAATCAATGGAGAACTGAGGGTGAGCTGACACTTGCTCCCCTCCCAGCATGCTAGCTCTGAGGTTGGAGCAGGGCAGGCGAGGGGGTGGCGAGGTCGACCGCCTGCAGAAAGGGGCCACCGTGGCTTGGCAGGGCCGCCAGTCAGGGGGGCCCCGTTCTCAAGAACGTCGCATCAACATCAGGGAGAAGATCTCCCAGTGGGAAGGTCGCAGTCAGCAGGATGCCGGGATCAAAGTACACCCACCGACTGTATCTCGGAGTATGTCAGGAGATGTGTTGGGTAATGGATGCTCCAGCGAAGGGCCTCATGCTAAAGCTAAACTCTCCAAGGCAAAGAGCTTAGATTTTCGGGAATCCCCCTCGTCAGATGAGCAGACTGTTGTTAGGAAGTCAGAGCCTCTGCAGAAGTACCCAAAAGAACTTTCAACCCCAGGAAATAAACCACCAATTCCACAAAAAAAGTTTGAATCCCCTAAAGTGGAGGCTGACATCACTAACTCTACAGTGAAACAAATCTACGCCGCTAATGGGGGCCACAAAACGAAACGAATCTTGGACATTGAAGTAGTTCATAAACCTCTACCTCCGTTAACCGATGACCAAGACGACAGCATGCCAGCCGGAAACTTCTACACCTCACGGGGTTTCTGGCGTAAACTTGAGGGGGACAGACTGCTATGGGAGAAAGGCAGGGAGTCTCCAGGTGAACCTCAGCCTCCCCCAAAACCTCTACGCACATTCCAGTATCAGGGATCCAAAGCAAACAACAAGACGGAGCACACAATAAGCTGGGACAACAGATCCCCCAGTAACAGCCACACGAGCGTGAGGAGAGGGAGCAGGAGGGTCGCCCAGCCACCCAACTTCCCTCCTCCTCCATGTCCAGGAGCAACGCCAAACGGGCTTTCCAGGCATAAAAAGAACAGGTGAGCCAATGCCTACTGTATATCTTACATAATTTATAATGTACTCCATTTATTGCAGGGATTCTTTGCCCTAAGCCATATATGTAAAGCTGCAGTATGCATTTTATTTTTTCAAAAACAATGATCTGCCAGAAACATGTTATTTGAGCTGCCATGGAGACTTTTAGATGTCTGCACAGTATTCAGCCTTCAGAGAATCTAACAAGGTACACCTGCTTTTCCACCAATCAGGGAGGGCAATCCAAGCATACTTACATATGCTTAGTAATCGAAAAAATGGCGGACGTACTTGTCGGCAAAGTAGCTATATTGAAGGGGTGGGCAACTGGCGACCCGGGGGCCACGTATGGCCCTCCACCTCACTAAATGTGGCCCGCCAGTCATTTTCAAAAATCAGCAATTGTTAATATGAAGAAAACTCAAATATCTAATTAAAATAATTCTATATAATCTTGACTGATATTTTTATTGGCTTTTGTAAGCTATTTACCTTACTTTGCTATTATAGTGTCTCTAAATCTCTTTCATGATGCATTGGAACATTATATCAAGTATTACTCAATACTATACTTAAAATATGGCAGCAGTAAAATCTTTGAGCTTTAAAAGTTTTGGAACACTTATCATTTCATTGATTTGATTCCATGTATTTTGGCTAAATTTGCTTGAATTATATGTCAAGTTCATTTAATTATACATAATAACTGTTACTTATGATGTAATATAAAAATATTGGTATGCTGGTATGCTAATTTTAGGATTAATTAATATTCTCCAATGGTATTTATCCAGCATCCTTTTCCCCTGGAGAATTTCTAAAAATGTGTAACAATGTGGCCCCCAGCCTGGGAAAAATGGTTTTGTGCAGCCCTCTTGCTGCTGTATTGACATTGGCGGCAACTGCCTGCACATCTAAGCAACCCAAGAAAAGGAAAACAGAAGAATAAAATGAAGGTAAATGTCTTTACGGTGGAGGCAATTGTGCAATGGCATCGACCTGAAGCAGGACCAAAGGTTGGCAGAACTTCTTGAAGACAGATGAGCTGTTAGCATATTTTCCTTGTCACTTCTAAAACATAACCTGACACACCAGAATGGACTGTCTAATACATTTCACCAGTCCATCTGGGAAAGAGCCCATAGAAAGTGTTTGGGGAGGGCAAAACCTTTCAGAAGCATATCCAGCAGGTGATTGGACGATTGTTCAGTCAATCACATTCACTACAGGCCGATCAGATAGTGTTGTAGGCGGACCCTGCTGTGCTACAGAACATGAACCATTTCATATATCAAACCCTCATGAAAACATATTGTAGAATGAAAATGTCTTTATTATACAGAAGTTTGTAGTGCTGTTATGTGTTTTTCTTCAACAAATAAATGCGGTAAAAAATCGGATAAAGCTGATACAAAAGCTGTTAGCATTTATGCTCGTCTCTGTATGTGCAGTCACTTCCTGCTGTCCACCCGCTCGTAGCAGATATGACTACAAACTCCAATTCTAATGAAGTTGGAATGTGTTAAAGAAGTTTTCCTGTAGATTAGGGGCATATTTGTAGCAAGATTTTTGGTCACAGTGATTTTGACTGTGCACCCTTCAAATAGGTTGAGTTTGTCTTTGAGTCACATGAGACATTTGTGCAAAACTTTGAGGAAATCCAGTTTCCTCAAAGTGATAACCTTGATTTGCATCTTTGACCCCTGATCTACTCAGTTCACCTGCAAGTCAGGGTGAGTAGTTTTTTAAAAAATGTAGAGAAGATTCCTAAAATTCTCCAGCCCTGGCTACGGCCAGAGCAGAGGCATAAAAACGTGTCACAGCAGTGAGTGGATGTACTAAGCAGTGTTTTTAGGGCAGTTTTGGGGAGGGGTACCTTGTCTGAAGCTGGCTGGGGTCCTGGTGTGATGTCACATAATATCTGGCAGCATTGTTCTCTATTGTTTGCATTTGGCCTAGTTCCTCAACAGCAAAACACACTCTCACCCCCACTCACTGTCATTCTCTGACAGCTCGACTGAAAAGGACATAACTGTGTAAACTTTGTACAGACTTCACTCTGGACTCAACACTTGACAAGTAACGAAACACAAGTCTGTGTTACTGACACAGTTAGAGGGGTTGTCATAATACCAGAGGTTTAATCTCTGACATGACTATTAAAATCCAAACAATAATGATTCAACTTTCAAAATTTGACTCACTTTCTTTCTTTCTTTCTTCCTTTTTCCTTCTTTCTTTCTTTCTTTCTTTCTTTCTTTCTTTACTTATTTACTTGCTTTACTGACTTTTTAACTTGCTTACTGACTGTCTTGCTTGCTTACTTACTAATGAACTTACTTAACCATACCTACTTACTTTCTTGCTTATTCACTTACTAACATACTGTCTTATTAACTTAATTACTCAGCTGCTTACTTGCTAAGTTACATACTTGCTACTTACTTATTATATATATATATATATATATATATATATATATATATATTATATATTTTAACCAGCTGTTTATACTCTGTCTTCAAAAGCCTGGACTGCATTTACAAATGGCTTATTAACACAGACTAAAATGAAGCTTTTAAATTCGGAAAAATATATATTTTTGATTAAAAAAAAAGCAATTTAAAAATCGTCAAACAAAAAATCCCGTTACTTATGTGAATCGATTTCTTCTCCTACCCCATTACTTACTAACATATTTACTTGCTTATTAACTTACTTTCTTACTTGTGTACCTACTTATTAACTAAGTTACTGGCTGACATATTTGCTTGTTTACTTGCTTACGCACTTACTAACTTACTAACTTATTAACTTGCTTATCTACTTATTTATTTACTTACCGACTTATTTACTTACATTTTTACTTACTTATTTACTTGTTTATTTACTTACTGATTTATAACTTACCTTTTTGCTTACTTATTTACTTGCTTGCTTACTTACTTATTTACGTGCTTATTTATGTGCTTATTGGTTTATTTATTTACTTACTGACTTATTTACTTACTGACTTAATTACCTAGTTACTTTCTTATTTACTTGTTTATTCACTTATATATTTACTTACTTATTTACTTACTGACTTGTTGCTTACTAAATTATTTATTTACTTATTAACTTACTTACTTATTTACTTGTTTATTAACTTTTTTATTTACTGACTTCTTTAACTACTTACTTATTTACTTGCCATGACTTGTAATCAATGATCAGTTTGAAGAGCTCAGTGCGCACTTTTGCTGACTGTAGTAGTTTTTGGCAAAAAGTCTAAAGATCTAAAAATTCTCAAAGCCTATGTGCTTTTCAGTTCCATCAGTTATTAAAACAAATTGAATTGTATTGTTTTACATTTGGTTTCAATGTGCATGTAAAGGTCTCATGTCCTGCAAAATCAGTTTTCCCTGCTCTAAATGTTGTTAGAAGAGGCTCAAAGAGCAGAGGAACAAGAACATCTTTGACTAAACTCTCAGCTCATGGAGAAATGCAGAGTGTCTCTTTCATGAAAATGGCCTTTAAACACTTAATTTATCTACTCTGAGGATTATCTAATAGCTACACAACCTCCACTTGCATGAGTGTTTTCTACTCATCACAGGTAGATGCAATGACTATTTTTATGTGTCTGCTCCATGACCTGTGTGACCCCTTCTCTCTCTTCCATCAGACATCAAAAAGGTAGCCCATCAGTGCAGAGCTTAATTACATAGCTCCCCGTAGCCTCGTCATCCCATCAAATTTCAAACATTTCCAAAGATAAGGGAAAAGCGCTGCATCAGATCCTCTACAGAGATTTTTCTTTCTTTTTTTTGATTAAAGGAATACTACACCCAAACAACGATTTGGCCTTATTTTCTGCTCACCCTCATGCTGAACAACACTGTGGAGTAGTTTTGGAACATCTAGGATGCAGCCGGAGATCTGGGGGGATCCTCGCTGTCCACTGACATTGATATCATGGAACGAACAGTGTCCTTAAAAGTCCACAAAAAGTCGGCAATATTCCTCCATACTGCTCGCTGTAATCCAAGTGTCCTGAGCAGGTAACGTCCACCATTTACTCGAAACGACATCATTTAGCACATGTTTATAGCCTAAACAGCACTACTTCGCATTTCTATGATACAGTTACGGGTGCCTACGGGAGCAGCGGCTGACCAAACAAACGAATGAGCACTCTGCAATAACTAGGAGCGTAGAAGAAGAAATCCCACATTCTGCTGTGAGCAACGGAGCCGTGGACAGGCACAAGAGGGGTCAGCAGAATGTGGGATTTCTTGTGTTCTTGTTTCTTGTTCTACGCTCCTAGTTATTGCAGAGTGCGCGTTCCTTTGTTTGGTCAGCCGCGGCTCCCGTAGGCACCCGTAAGTGTATCACAGAAATGCGAAGTAGTACTGTTTAGGCTATAAACATAAGCTAAATGATGTCGTTTCGAGTAAATGTCGGACGTTACCCGCTCAGGACACTTGGATTACAGCGCACAAGCAGTATGGAGGAATATTGCCGACTTTTTGTGGACTTTTAAGGACACTGTTCGTTCGGGCTCTTACCTAAGTCATGATATCAATGTCAGTGGACAGCGAGGATCCCCACAGATCTCCGGCTGCATCCTAGATGTTCCAAAACTACTCCACAGTGTTGTTCAGCATGAAGGTGAGTAGAAAATGAGGCCAAATCGTTGTTTGGGTGTAGTGTTCCTTTAAACTTTAACTTTAAATCCTTGCTTGATAGACACCCATAGACATGATGTAAGTATCAAAATATGGACAACAAACACAGCCACAGACAATATCACCTTAAAGTCACCATTTTACAGGGTCAATAATTGAACCATTACACCAAATTTATTATTTCTAAAAGTTTTATCAACTTATAAAAGACAAAGTATATACTCAGCTAGATCAACAGACATTTACGTGTCTCTGCAGCCTTGATAACACTCTGCGTAGATATTGATGATTGTGTAGTTTGTAGTTTTAACCACTAACCCTATCGATCATGTTTTGAGCTGAAGCTAGGGATGAGAATCGAAAAAAAACAAAATAATTCTGACATTATTGCCACTTAAAACATGTGTAGGCCAACTTTTGTAGACAGAGCATCAGCTGAATTGATTAAGTAACCGTAAAAGAATCAGATAAGTAAACAGAGTCATTAATGGCATTGGTATCAATAAAATCGTACCAATTTCCATCCCTAGTGTTGACTCTGTAACATCTCCTCTGCTTCACCACTAACCCTGCAGGCCATGTGATTTCTGCAGCATTAATTTTGGAGGAAATAAATAATCGATGTGTCATGTGTTGAGTCGACTCAGGGGAGTAACTGCTCACACATTTGCTTAGTTAAAAGCAGGCATATTTCCAGCATTCGTGTCCCATCAGTCTCATTTATTCAGTCCCTTTAAAAAAAAAAGTCACTTGGCTTGGAGCTCCTTCAGGTAATCGCGAGTAAAAATATAGCTCCAACATTTTTGTCATTAAAAATGAATTATGGAAAAACACACAATCCATCAACTCTACAGCAGAAGATAATTCATTTAAAGCAAATAAGACATGAGAAACCAGAGAGTATCCTTTCTAGCGGTGTTTGGCTCTAATGCCACTTTTAACACAAAGGTATTAACTGCACTGCATAATAATATGGAAAAATACCTTTGAATGCATTAATTATGGTAAAATGTTACCATGATGCTTCTTGAGTTTGCAGTTTTACCTGTTTGTCTTTATTTTTGAGTTTCTGCCAGCAGGTTTTGTTCACCTGAAGTCTTCCTGCATGTCTGAACAAAGTTAGCATAGCTCTGCTGGCTGGTTTGTTTACTAACTTCAGAGGAAGCCACCAGCTGTCCTACACTCCTGTGTATTATGAAATACCTTCATGGGGATGGGTATTACATCACACCAAAAATGATTCAAGCCGCAATCAGTCTGAAGCACGGAGACACAGTGTTATGTACAAAACAACAACAACAAAAAAGATCAAATCAAACTTGAGCTGAGATTTCACAGCCGTATTTCAAAAACTGTTGAGACAGTGTGAATGAGAACAGACTGTGATGAAGCCATTGTTTCTGGGAACAGTTTGTTGCCACATTGACTAATGACAGCTGCAGCTCTACCGTGTCAAGGGGAAACTGTGTGTCGACCACGTTAAAAAAAAAATTATTCTCTTCTCTGGGCCAAAGGTGATTTAAGATGGGCAACTGGCAGCCCAGAGGCCTCATGTGGCATCTTTACCTCACTCAACGAGGCCTGCAAGCCCCTTACAAAAATCAACAACAATGTAAATAAGAAGAAAACATGATGGTATCTGCCAAATGTGATTCGACCAAGGACACCAATATACACAACTTACGATTTGGGATTGCAGAATTTACTTTTTACATGATTGTTTTTAAATGTTGTATTAGAATATTGCATGAGATATTGGTAAGTACTAAATTTGGGATAGCACTGTTTTGTTTAAAAAAATAAGCTTTAATTTCTGAATTTAAGTTACTAAGTTCTGCATAAAAGCAAGACCACGTGATACGACATTTAAAAGATTACTGGGGAAAACACAAACAAAATATATAATAAAATAATCAAATATGTTGGAGACTCTGGTAATAAATTTGTTTGATTTTCTGACCAAATTCCTGATCCACTCTCAAGTCGAGAAGCTGATATGATGCACTGAACTTTTGTTTACTAACTTCCAATAAAAAACAAAGAAGGAAAATAAATTATGATTAATTAATTGTGCTTGAGTTAAAGTATATCGTGCTAGTAAAGTTATTATTTTAGAAAGCTTTGTGTTTGCTATTTTTACCTCAGTCAAGGAGGTTATGTTTTCGGGAGAGTTTGTTTGTCTGTCTGACTGTGAACAAAGTAACTCAAAAGGTTATGGATGGATTTTGATGACATTTTCAGGAAATGTTCAGCATGGGAAAAAGAAGAAGTGATTCAATTTTGGTGTTGATCTGGATCATCGTCTGGGAACTGTGCTGCTTGGCAGAGGTCTGCGCTCTCCGAGTGCTTTTCTAGTTGTGTATTTGTTTATTGAAGTGTAAATCTATTATGCCAGGTCTAAAGCGAGTTCATGTTCAGAAATAATGTGCTGGATTCAAAGAGGCATTGGAGTATCATTTGAACAAGATGTTCCCCAACTACTTTCCTGGCCTTTTTGGTACCAGTTGAATTCACAAGTACTCTACATGCAAACAGCTTGGGAAGCCGACGCTGAAAAAGCCTAATTATCCATATGGAAATAATACTGACTGTTATCAATCATTCATTTCTAATGTCGTCACTGCCACTGGACTGTACCACCTTCTGTATGTCTACAAATTCTCTCTGTGAGAAGGAGACAACAGCACCGAGTCTCAGTTAACTCGGGGGTTTTAATGTTTTATAACCTTTACATTCTGTTGTTATTAAGTCTTTCCACATTGCCCACACTTTTTAGAAACTAGGGTCGTGTTTCGACCTTGCTGATAAAAGCCATAAAGATGTTGAACAAAACAAAGCTGGGTCTTCCCTCTGAAGTATGTTTCTGTGAGGAAAGCTGCACTGTGACCTAATTTTTACTGACAGTGGACATTGTCATATTGCCAGCTGCTATCTCTGTCAAAACTCTGTCAAACTGTTTCTCCTCGCTTTCCACTCTCACAACTGTTGTAACAATACGCTCAGTCATTTCCTCTCCTGACAGTTTATCTCTCACTCTGTCCGTCTTACTGTATTTGGTATCAACAGAAGGAAAGCTGTGGTGTCTAAGTTTAGGACAGCAGCCTTAGCCGTCTTTCTGACTGTGTCTCCTTCCCTTCCTTCTGCTGCAGGAAGTCTTTTGAGTACGAGGATGCGGCGCGTCTGACGGCCAAGACTGGCACACTGAGAGAGGGATCCAGGAACTCAGGCCTTTACCATGCCTACTCTGATGACAATATTTATGAAGACATTGTCTGTAAGTCCAAGAACCTGACTCATATAAACTGAGGAGGAACTGAATTAGGATGAAGCAACCAAGATAACACTTCAAGTCATTACAAAACATTCAGGTTTTGGTAAAGAGATAAGGAAATAAAGTCATTAAGACTGTTGGATATCTGAGTGTACACTTCTACCTTAAATCTGCATTTTAAAATGGTTCACGGAGCCAGATATAGAGATGTTCTGATACCATTTTCCCCTCTCAATACTGAAAATTGGGTTGTGGGTATCAGCCAAACCTCGTACTGATCCAGCACCAGTATGTTTAAAAAAAAAAAAATCATACTACGTCTGCATGACTGTGATATGATTATCATTGTGGTAAGGTCTGACTCAGGTTAAACCCTTTGTAAAACTAAACTTTGCCAAACAGTTAATAGATTTCTAATTTTATAAATTACGCAGTATTGGATGGTGCCTGGACTCCAGTACTCTCCGATCCTGATACCAGCATTTTCTGCAGTATCGGAGCAATTTCTGATACTGCTGAAAATTAATTTAATTTAATTTAATTGAAACAGAATATCCTTCAAATGTTTATTATGAACTATTTATGTTTGTTTTACTAATTCCTGATATTTAAAGGGACTGTGAGGAGTTTCTAAGTAATTACAAAAAAGTCTCACTTTTAGATATATGCCTGATTGAAACACACACTTCAAGATGAGTTTTATAGCATCAAAACAGGTTATCTATAAATGCTATTCCTTAGCCTTCTGGTCGGGTCGGACAGGGCTGGACTGGCCTGGATACTCAACTTCGGGAACAAGACAATTAAACCTAGAGCAAATTTATATTATTCAGACACGTCTTAGAGCACCGGGCTGTAAGTAGAGATATATAGCCGGTTACAAAACTACAATACCAAGTTTTCCAAAAATTGCTTGTTGTCACTCATCAAAAACTACTGCTATGTAACTAGAAAGAAATACATTACCTCATCGCTTTGCATCCTGTAAGCTGTTGAAAAAAGAAGTTGTAAAGCAATGCAGAGTTCTGAGGAAGGTCCGAGCTGCATTTATCACAACAAACACACGCTTTGGCTTGGGTCACGTCTTTGGTACGTTCCAGTTGTAGTCAGAAGTAGGAATTTCCGGGTTCCAAGTAGGAAACTGCAACTGGAACGTTCCCCGAAGTCTGAATTTCCTACTGGGAACTCAGTGAAACCTCGCCAACCCCGAGTTGACAGTGGAAGATGGATGCCCCCAGTGTGAACAGTTATTTAGCTCCTGTAATAATCAGTTTATTTGCACTTCTGACTGGGGTGTGTCGCTCTAGATCATCTGTATACATAGTATTGTTAGACTTATATTTACAAAAATGCTCCATAGTGATAATCACATTCTTTATGTGCTATTTGTGAACAACAACGCAGGGCGTGCTAACAACAGCTAGCAATAGCCTGGTAGATTGGCTTGTTTTCTTCTGACTTCAACTGGAACGCAGATAAGTCGGAGATGATGTCACTCCCAGTTCCGAGGTTACTGGAACGCAGCATTACGACAGTCGCTGCGCGTGCTCATGGGTAGCAGAGTCTTTATGTCGCCGGTAATAGATATTCCTCATAGCACCTTTAATGATGAAACAATTAATACTGTTGTTGGACTGCTAAGCTTCTGCAGCCTGGTGTATATGCACTATGACTGATTTGACACATTGTGAGAAGTTAATAGGTTTATGATTCTACTGAAAGAAGTTTGATGCACAGTTTAAAGTTTATAAAACCTCGGTGTTTTTATTATTTTATTGACTAGTTTGCACTTTACAGTAAAGGTGGAAACATTAACAACATACCTCCTCCACCCGAACAAGCACTGCAAAAGCCAAACTAAAAACTTTTGAATACATATATTAATCAGGGAAGCTCTTAAGCATAGGTTCACCATCAGTATTGACCAATGTTGACCCATTTTACAAACACTGACTACTTGCAAATGAATTTCGGGTGATGGAATATCAGTTACAGATGTTTATTTGTTGTTATGCCAGCTGAATGTGGATATATAGCACACCTAACTTCTGATTTAGAAATCAGCTTTTTACAGGAGTATTTCGATATTTTGATGTAGCAGTAAATGTCAACCAGATTAGTAACTGTTTAAGAATTGGGTGGTAATGCAGCGTGACTGTATCTTGTGAGTCACATGGCACTGTGCTTTGGAGCTATGGTCCACCCGAAGTCATTTAGTAACACGGACCACTCGTACTGGGAGCTTCAGATATGTTCAGAATAAAAATGCTGTAAATCTTGTTAATGGGAGAAGGGATTCGATTTTGATGATAAAAAGTGGCAGTTTTCCCATTTTCACTAATAAATCAATGAGTTCTATCTTGATTTTTATGACATTTTCAGGAAATGTTAGTCATGGTACAAGAGGGAAGTGATTTTGGTGGTGACCTGAATCTGGATGTGGATCCATTAAATTTCTGAATGATTTGTTAACATCGCAAGATAGGACAGTTGTCCGCCTTTTGCCAGCAACTTGGAAAAAAATGGTGAGAAAATGCCTTGGCCGAGAATTAAAGTCTTTGAGCACTTCTAGTTAACAAATCATAAGAACATTTAAACTCTGATGTCTCAGTGAATTTCTCTTCCATGTGACACATTGTCATAGGCGGTGCTGCTTAACATGTCCAGGAAGATGGAGGACATTTTAGTAAGGTTGGGTGCAAATCCCAACACCCCAGTCCAACCCACCTACAATCTAAACAGGAGATTTTTCTGTGGGAAATGCTGTGAAGTGTTTCTTCTCGGTGTTTTTAAAAGCTAATTGATAAAAGAACAATTCCAAAGAACTCTGAAGTGCAAAATGTTTAGTAGTATATTACCTCGTGATTTAGCTGCACCATGGACATCTTTTACTGTCATTGTGAGATCTTTTCCTGCAATTATCTCTCAGCTGGAGTGCAGACACCGTCTTCTGAGTGCCCATATTGTTTGCATATTTATAGGTTATTAATAAGGCATTCAAATCAAATCAAATCAAACTTTATTTATAAGGCACTTTTCATACTTAGAAGCAACACAAAGGGCCTCACAGAGGCTAAACACAACATAAAAACAGAACAGAACCCCCCCCCCCCCACACACACACACAAATACAGAGACATATCCAAACACACACTTGCAGACATCAACATGCGCACACACACATTCATACTAGCTACAAAGAGAGACAGAGAGAGACATGGCTGTGCACCGAGGACTGAGGCAAGGAATAAGCTACCTTTGGGGGTCATCAACACTGAGGAGGGCTCCTGGCCCACGAGGAGCACAACCAGAGACTTCCCCGCCCCGCACAGACACGAGGCCCCACACCACAGTGCAGGGACCTCCGGCCATGCAGGCAGAGCCATCACCCGGCAGTGGCCCCACAAGTGGACCAGGAGCAGTTCCCAGTGTGGAGAGCCCCCATGAGGAAACACTGGAGCTAAAAACCATCATACTAAAACAATAACAAAAATATAAGAAGAGAGATAAAATAACATAAAATGGATAACTGAAATAACGTAAAAAATTAAGAATTAAATATGATAAAAAGTTTGACTACAAGAAAAAATAAGTTAAACAAGCAGAACTGGCCTTTCTTTTTCAAGAAGTGCCTCCTCAACCAGGATGCAAGATATGTTCAATAGACCTTTGTGTAAACACTGCAGCAGTGATAACACACACAGCAGTCAGAGTTAAGCTGAAACCAAACTTAGGACACTACCAGAGTACACTTACAAGGCTGGGGAAGAACTACTTAGCTCAGACTTGTGGCATAAATGTGCTAAATTAAAATATGTGCTGATTAAATGCCAAGAAGTTTGCAGCCTAAGTAAATTCAGATGAGTTTTTGACCCATTTGATGTTTTTCTGCATTCTGCACATTCCTGCTGAGTACAAGATCGGAAAACATGCTGAACAAATTCTTTTTTGATTCATCTCATAATTAAATCCGTTTCTCTCAGTTTTCCACAATCTGTTCTCAATTTTAAATTGTAAAATCAAGTGATACTTACTTCACATTGAGATTAGAAGAAATGTCTTGACAGTACAAAGCTTTTTGATAATAATGGTCTCATTTCTTTAATTAACTTTGGCTTGGATCATTAATTTGCTTTTGTGCATTTTCCCCTTTTAGAAGCAGGGGAATAAATGTTAGTTACATAAACCTTTACAGCAGTGGCTTTAAACTGGTTTATCCTCAGATCCGACACCCCCCTTAATGAGAAATCTCAGCAGTTTGGGATTTGGATGGAACACAAATTTTGACTAAAGAATAAGATAGAAGCACTTTATTAGAGCCGATGGGTGGACGTGCATGCGTACATGATTTAACTCCTCGACGAAGGCAACAAAGGATCAATACTGGCAAGAATCTGGCATTATGCTGTGTGTAACCATGTAGGAGTGACAAATGAAATATTGCAATTTGTTTCCAATTAGTGTTGTTTATATAAAACATGGCCACTGAAACATGGATAAACTTGACTGTCTGTCCCAGTGACAGAAATGACAGTAAATTGAATAGAGTAATGTTTATGGTTACATTCTTGCTGCGAACTGGCCAGAGACTGAATTACAATGCAAAACAAATATCCAGGCTTTCTATGAGTTATAAACTGACATATACTAACATTAAATGTTGGTACCACTAAGGGATGATATGATATAAGCATCAGCAGATAATTGCTTCAAAAGCTAAATTTGATTTAAGACATATATTAACATTTCTGCCAATATTTCCTGCCATTATTTTAGCCTTGTATATATGCATCAAGATTGTGGAGTTTTTTACACATTGATGTTGAATTGAGAGATTAAGCACCACAGGTTAGTAAATCAGTGTTATGGCTTTGAAAAGAATTACTGTGAAGTTTTCAGAGGGGTAAATATGACACCTTCAAACTGCAGTAAGAATTAAGTTTTGTCATTTCAATTTTCAGCACAGGTATACTCAATGTCAATATTTTCTACCATGCCTGATCAGGAAACAGATCAAAGTTAAAAACCAGGTCATATTTTATCGCCTAACAAGGAAAAACCTTAATCAGTCAGTGGTTAGCTAAGCCTGATGTCAGAATTATACTGATATGACATAAAAGATAAGCTTCTGAAACTGATATGTGTTCATCACACATTCATTTGCCAGTTTTTGTTAAAAGTGTGGATTTCTGTCTGTGTATCCCTGTTTTCTTACTCACACAAGTTTTGTCTGTTTTTGTAGGAATTCAGTCGTCATGGACTTAACTGCTTTTTATCTTAAATACAAGAGATAAACAGACAAATGTCCTTGTTATTATGGAAAGTGTATTTGCCTACTTAGGGCTTCTGATCATTATCGACTTTTCCAGCAGTTTTTCCAGGAAGTCTTTTGCAGCCCACTGGATTCACATTTTAATCTCAACCAACTGAGAGCTGCTCATATAAAACTGTTCAGCCAGCCTGTCTCATCTTCCCCATCACTCTGTCATCACTCAGGTGAACCAACCAGGGACAATCCCTACGAGGACGTCAAGCTGTCTCCAATGTGTCTACCAATTTCAAGGCCTCAGCTCCCAAAGGTATCGAGTAAAATAAGAATATGTTTCAAAATCATCACCAGTCATCATTCATTGAATGAAAGCCTCTGACTCAGATTCTAATGAAGGAAGAAGGAAGTGTTATAAATTATGCTGCGTAATTATCTCTCATCAAGTGACAATCTTATGCTCCCCAGCTGCCTCCTAAACCCCAAACCATGCAGGGCTACGCTGGAAAAGTGGAGAGGAGGAGGTTCCAAACTGTAACACCATCCAAATCTACAACCCTCGCAGAGCCTCCCAAACCAGCTACAGCCCGGCGCTCAAGCACCCAGAAAATACAGAGGACTCCTCAGGTAAGAAGGAAATGTTCATCAATTATCAGTCTGAGGCTTTAAGACGGCCTGGGCTGCTTCTTGTGTTGTCATACGACTGACATAAAACATGGAATGCTGAATGGTGAATCATGGGTCACGTCAGAGTGGAAAGAAGGAGGCGGAGCTTAGCAGAGCAGGAAGAGAGGAGAAGCAGATAGTGGCAGAGCAGCATGTATGAAAGCTTCAATAGAGTTGAAAGATGAGTTTAAATAATCAACAAATGGACGTGGAAAAAGTTGAGACACCGGAGACCTATGAAAACAAGGTACAGTGAAAGAGTAATACATAAATTGATAACTAGGTGACTTTTAAAAGCGAGTAGCATGGCAGGATAATCACTTTGTGCTCCAGCAGGTTTTACAAATACCAGTGCTATATTTAGATCTCTTTGTCGATCTGGTTACTTCTACGTAACTTTTGAACTTTTTAAAGTTAATAATGAAAACCTGAAAAGAGACCAAAGCTTGAACAGAGATGCAAAACTTTATTTAAAAGTTTTTCTTTTTTAAAACTGTATTTAATCACATTTACAAAGATCAGAGAAAAAGACCAGTAATGTATATATCATGCTTAATTATGTGTTTTTCTGATTATTGTATTAATAACAAAGCAACAAGGCTCTTTTTGTATCCTTACATGCAGTCATCTATAATTTTTGCTCCTTTAAAGGCAGAGAAAAGTCTCATCTTCCTGTATGTTGATGTCTATTATGTAACGCTGTCTGAGCGTTGTGAAATTAATTCAGTTTTTAAGAAAGATTGATGCATATCTTAAGACATTTTTTAAATAACTGTATTATTTATTATATATAGTTTAACTCAGATGTCAAAGTGAATAAACCCTGATGGTAGTGTCACTCTGTCCAGGAAATGCTGTCAGAACAAATGTGTCAAGTGAAAGAGCAGATAGTCCAACCATACAGAAATACTGATTAAGATGTAACAGTGGAAGACTGTTTGCTTCCAAGTAGTAGCTCACAAAGCTGTCATCACACACAGTTGATCTAAGCTGTGTAGTCTTTTTTTATGTAATGTTTATTTAACCAGATATATCCTATTAAGATCAGGATGTCATTTACAAGGGCAACCTGGCCAAGAGGTCAACAGGGTGCATCATAATAAATACAAACTCAAGAAAAGATTTTGCAATAAATCACAAACAATAAATATGGAAAAATTAACAATTTGACAGTGGGAGTGCGACAGTTTTGAGGATTAAAACCACAGGTATGTACACCAGATTCTCGCTGCCTTGTGAGTAAAATGGATCGAAATGCTTTGACTGACAGTTCTGATATTTTTAGTTCTGTCTGTACAGTGCTCCAAGTGGTGGGGCCAGCATAAACAAAAGCTTGATTCCCCAATTCAGTTCAAACTCATGGCACATTTAGGTGATAACTTGCAAACTGTGGCCCAGGGGTCAAATGCGGCCGACTGCCTTTTTGAATTGGCCCCTTAAAGGAGTAGTCAGTGATCTTCTAATCTTCTAATCTAATGCAGTATTTGTCAAATTCACCGTATTTCTCCTCTCCATCCACAAGATGTCACCACTGACAGCATGTTAAAAAAAAGTCCAGTTTCAATATACAGCCTTGGCTCTGAATTTCAGCAGGTAGATACTGTGGCTCAGGCCGAGTTACCAAAACAGAGTACACCCCCCACATCCAGGGGGTGATCATACTCATGCGCAGATCAGACAGAGGGGGGAGGGGGAGTAGTAGGTTGCGTAGCGTGTGCAGTTAGCGTAAGAGAGAGATACAATATGTGCAGTAGCAATGGCTGAAAAACAGCCCAAAAGAAAAAGGTCAGAGGAGTGAAAAGTGAAAAAGAAGGGCTATGACAATGAAAGAGCGAAGGCCCGGGTCAACATTGGTGTTGCTTTCCAACGGTGGAGGGAACTCCGCCAATGAATGACCTGAAAGCAGACGCGGATGTCGTCGTCTGTCTGCTGGATAGGTTAGCAACATTAGCTTTGTGGTGCTTCACATAACAGTAACAGCCGTCAGGCATTCATCTTATTGTCTAATCTGCCAAAATGTACTGTTGTCGTGATGTTATCAATATTATCAGTCGAGTTGTCTGACGAGTCGGGGTTACCTTAGCTACGTTGGTCAGCTACGCAGTTTCTACGACCGTTTCCATGACGATGCACGTCCATCAGCTTTCGGGGGTGGAGCCGAAGGGAGGTATGAAGGGAGAGGCAGGTCTGAATTTGTTTATAAACAACCTCTCCACTTGTTTTCTCCCACATTGCTGACTACACCTTTAATCGGTTGAATGAATGAAGACATTTCGATTACAGCAACAAATACCATCAATCATGCACATTTTCTGCCAGATTTACTTTTTCAAAAAGTCTCATTTACAAAGTATATTGCAATTTTCCCTTCAAGCACCAACATTCTTGCAGTTTACTCCTGTTTTGTGTCTGAGAGGATAAGATAAGCCGTCAGTGTTTCCCATCTCTGCTGTTCAGAAGGTCATTCTTGTCCTGACTAGGTGTGAACTGGGTGATAGCCTGGGTTACAAGAGCCCCTTGACAGTTGATAACCAACCCTAATTCCTAAAACTTTAACTTAATTATAATGAAAGTGAGGTGCAGCAGTTGGCTCAGTCGTCCAAGTTTTCCTCTTTATGTAGCCCTCGATGTAAAAAGTTTGGACACCCTTGGCGAAAGGCAGAAGTGCTCCTCGAATTCTGCTGAAGAGGACATAAGTAGGATGGAAGGTAAACTCCTGCTGTCTATAGAGCAGGCAGGGGCGGATCTAGAAAAATATTTATGGGGTGGCAAGAGGGGGGCAGAAATTTTTTAGAGGTGGCAACCTACATCAGATGCATATAAACTGAAGCAGTTATCGTAGTTTGATGAGAAATAGACAATTAACACTTAAGTATTCCTGCTTGCAAGACTTAGTACATAACTTAGAACATACTGTATATTCCACATGTAAGCAGCATTTGTACAAGAAAAAAACTGTCCTAATGGACTGTAATATGGTCAGCAGCATAAATACACAATGGAAACCAATGGGTCATGGCACTTAAACAAGACACTGGACACAAACCTGAATAGAGATCCCATATGAATAAATTTAGCTTCCAGTCAGAAAAACTACAAAAATATTTTGTAACTATGTACATACAGATTGTTTCTGTACAGTAATATACACAAAATAAGAGCTATCAAAAAACAAGAACAGCAAAAACACTGCTTCATGTTCAGCAGAATCTACACCATTTACACTGGTGTCACATTTTCAGCTCTTTATTTTTAAGGTTTTATCTATCAGATTTGCTCAGTAACCAAAACAGAAATATGGGTCATTCCGCCAAAAGAGTGCAATTTGCTTGTTGTAACGCTACAAAAATAAACTTCATTTTTCATTCTGTTTCAAGATAGAATTTAGTAATATACGCATTTACTCATTTAAAATGAGTACTGGTCAATCTCAGACAACTTTATTTAATTTATTTCAACTTTCGACAGTTTATTATCATTGAAATTTTTTCTCTGCTGTTACCAAAACTCAAATTTTAAAAACCGTTTCATTTTAAAACCAAGTTTAAAAGAATAAAAACCACATACAATGTTTTCCCTTAGAAAAAGAGTTCATCTAGAAGAAATGGTTGGTTATATGATGAATATACTAATATTTATGACAAAAAATGATTTTTTTTTGCTGTTACTCTTTATTTGAGTAACAGCAATGAGGGTAACAGCAATGATTTTGCAGAATAAAATTGGCAATTGTGTGAAAACCAGCCACTTAGCATCTATGCTAGTAGCTTGAGCACATGGAGCACATTCTTCAGATTTAATTGAATATTTTACTTTTGATATCAACAAATGTTGTCTTAGAGATAACTTAGGTAACAGGACTGAGTTTTTAGATTGACCTTCTCTAAAACAGCTAATATATCATTTAAATTTAAGGAAAAATAAAAGAGAGAACTTACTTTTGGTCTTCCCATGACTTGTAGAAGACAAGAGGGGAATGTGTTTGGGTAACAGGAGTGAGTGAAAACCTGGGGACAGCACTAAAATGTGAATTTTAACCAAAATATAAGGACTTTTTTGTACAACTTTTGTTTTAAAAGTGTAGATAGAATATGGAGTCACACTTAAATGCAAAAGAAAATTTGCTTTGGAAGGATTTTGTTCATGATGCATTGTAGTAAAGTGTAGCGTTTGGCTGTGGGGACAGGCAAGAAATGCTATGTATAAGTGTTTTGGATGCCATTTTAAAATATTTTTCAAAAAATATACATGTAATTTCTACAAAGATCAATGTGTCAATGGACAGAAATTTCACTCTTTTGGTGGAATCGCCCATATTCAGAAATTTTAAGAGCAGATTTAATTTACAAGGTTTCCCTTTACAGAAACTATATCAATATTCAGTGTGTTTATAAGCTATTTAAATGTTTTATTTAAATTTTGAATGTGTGGATCACTGTGTCTGTGTTTATATGTGAGCGAGACACATGGGGCTGGTTTCGGTTCGATTCGGTGGGTTTTTAGCAGAAACACGGCCACTTTTGACTCTGATTTTTCTTCCTGTGATTGTGTTTACAGCCTGTAGCATAGCTTACACTCACACACACACCCAGCCCCGTTATTCAGGTGAGTAGCAGAGAATTGAGTCCGGACCCGGACGGATTATGAAGAACACTGCACCAAGCCTGCGCGCCTCAAATACTAGATTTTGGTTTTTACCTCTTTCCTCGTGCCTTCCTCCTCGACTCCCGACTGGCTCTCTCTCGCTTCGCGCCCACAGACTGTATGTTTTGTGCTGCATTCACTGTCGTCGGACATCGGAACTTCGCGCTCGTAACTGTTAAATTTTTCTATCAGTTCATTGCTGCCAGTTGGGGTGGCAGTAGGGGTGGCAAGGGTTTATTTTAGGGTGGCATTTGCCACCCCATGCCATCCCGGTAGATCCGCCCATGAGAGCAGGTATTCATTGCCTCCAGAGTGAACTACACTCACTATTGGTTCTTGGGTTCAACATATAAACGTACAAGTTCATTGTTCATCAGGGGACACACATTTTTCACTTACAGGCACAACACTGTGGAGCAGCATTCATCAAAATGTGACTTTTTCTTCACATTACCCAGCTGTACTTCATTACTCTAATTCACTTTGTTCGACTATCAAACTGACTGTGCTCTCTCGGGTCATAAGAAAAAAGACTTGAGGAATGTAGGCATAAAAAATACTGAAAATCTTTAATATAATTACATACTTAGTGGCTGTTCTATCGGGATAACATGTTATCATGATTCTATAATGACTGAAATTATGCGTCTGACAAGTACCTGTGTTTGTGTGCTCTTCTTTGCAGTACGTCAACAAGATTGAGACCATCTTTGATGACAAGCGAGGAAGGAAGAGAGTAAGGAACCAGGGATTTTCAGTGCGAGGTAACACACACACAAGTCCACTCACAAACATGTACAGAGTGTCGCAGATGCCCTCATGTCCCCTTCATCAACACTTGAATGAGATTAAGTTGAGCCTCTCGGTGGAAATACCCTCCTTTTGATGGTACACGCAAGGCAAGCAGCACTCAAAGCTGCTGATTATGAAACAAAGGCTGACTGTCTGCATCTGATTATGGCTTCTCAAGTTTGTTCCATTCCACTGGTCCTCCCTAATCTCTCCCTCCTTTTATTTATATCAACAGAGGAGACCAGCGGGACGGAGAGTGATCCTGAGGACAACACAAAAGGTAACAGGGAGTAAATATGCAGCGAAATGCTCAAATTATGTAAGAGGTGCTTTTCAGGTTAAAGAAGCCAGTTACAGATGTTTCTTTGAGGGAGGAAATCTTCATCGGCCATTATTAATTATTAACACTCTGAGTATAATCTGTGCTGTGTCACATGAAAAAGAATCTTGGAGGAATTATTGGTTTGGTTAAACTTGTCGTCTCTCTGAACAGCTGTTTGAAGCTAGATGAGTGACATGCTTTCATGATAGATCATTATGCATCTAATTATTAAAGAGAGAGATCAAACAAGTGTGAAAATCAGTGTGGTTGAATCAAATTGCTTAATTAGTTTGACTTTTTCATTGCATTGAAATCTGTATTTCAGTGAATGTAATTCTCCCCATAGCCAGATAGGCTAATCTGATAGGCTGTCCCAAATTCTTCAATAATTGACGATTCGCCTCATCAAGCCACTAGTGAAAAGCCTCAATGTCATCTGTTTTTACATTACATTCGTTGTACTAACTTAATTACCTTTAATTAGGGATGTAACTAAGGTAGTGGTGGGGGTTAGAGGTGGAGGGTTGCCTTTCACTATGACAGAAATACGCAGTGAAAGTCAGTGTTAATAACGCAGCAGCAGAGCAGACCTTTTTATTTAGGGGCCATTTACATGGAGCCAAAAACGGTCAAATCCGATACGTTTTCGTTGAGTTTTGGCCTTGCGTTTAGATGAGAACCCGTTGCGTTTCCATCTAAAACGCAAACTTTTGAAAACGAGCTCCCGAGTGGAAAGATTTGAATCCGCTCTCCATGCAGCTCCGTGTAAACCCATATCAGAGCGTTTCAGGGTGAAACGCCAACGTCCCCGCATGCGCAGTACTCTTTCACATGAAGGCTGCGTGCGCATACCAGGAACAACAACTGCTTTGTTGTCCAGAAAAGAAACTCCTGCTTATCTGTGCGTCTATTCACCATTGTTGTTTGTGAAAGGTTTTCTTCTTCGTTTGTGTGTTGTAGCAGTGCTGCCTCTCTGCAGACCTACACCGCCATCTACTGAACCGGCATGCACACTACAGCGGATTTACAGGGGATTAATTCGTCTCCAGCGTTGTCATCTGAACGCAGAAGAATTTGAAAACGCAAAGGAAGAATCTTTGCGTCTTTAAGTCAGGAGTTTCCATGTAAACGGCCCCTTAGAATTACAACAGCATAGGCAAGAGTTCAGAGGAGTGTTGTGGCACACAGTTTCACTACATGCACAACTGTTACACCGGAGAAAGAAAGAAAGCTGCAGTGTTTAATCTCCTTATAATACAGCAGTGTTAGAGACCCAGTGGTGATCGTTTTAGAGCAGATGTTCTACAGAACCGCCAATGTTCAGAGTGCGTGTTTCTATCCTTGTAGTAAAATACAGCTCCCCTCTTACAGCAGTGTTTTTATCCATCCTGTCAAGGCTTCCTTTTCCAGTTTGGCTCCTGTTGCACGGGATGATGTCATCAGGCCTACACTGCTGCTCACTCAGACTAAACAAAAATACTATAAAGTACTATAAAATACTAGAGAGGGTTAGGAAATTACACAGGTAAAGAGCCAACTTTACAACCGTTAAAATGGAATGTAACTAAGAATGTGACCATCTTTATATTTTTTGTATATTGGCACTTGGTGAGATGGAGAAAAACCTCCTGCCAGGATGAACAGGTCTGACTGAAGTCTGGATAATTTAGGTTTTGTTTGCAAATCTGGTGGAGTTAAAATGCCAGTTCAGTTTAATATCCACATCAAGCTGCAACTGTTGTTTGCTTAACCTTGCATGAAAAATGTGTTGCATTTCTAACATTTTGATTTTCATTTTTGATGTTATAACTGCAGTGTCACAAACCAAGTATGGTCGGATGAAGGCCCTGGATCAGTGAAGACAGAAATAGACATGTCCAGATCAAGCTTGGTTTTGCCATCTTTACATAAAGACATGCCTGGTTAATGTGGTTACTGCAGTGCGTCCACAGAAAACTTAAACACAAGACAGACACACCCAAACCAAAGATACAAGTTATAGAAAACTGGAGTACTGAAACTGTCCAACAATGGAAGTGATTTTTAAATGCCTGATGCTCTTTTGTCAAGACAGCCATGGACAGTCATAACCGGATTGTCTCATTGTGTGGTGTTCAGCAGGCTCAAGAAGATCAGTTTACAAACAGTCAACACTGAAACGCCGACCAGGCTACCGCACCCTGGAGAGAGACCTGATCCAGCTGCAGCAGCAGGAGCTCTTCCAGATCTTTGTGGTCGTGTCGCTGAGAAAAAGCTCCTCGGGAAACACCTACTCCCCTGAAATCACACAGCAGTTTCCAAAAATGGTAAGAAAGGAGCCTCGTCCATAACTTCACACTTCTTCTTTGTCATATCTGTGCTGTTATACTAATGCTAATCTAATTGGTGTTCAAGACGGACTTTCCAGAATATAATCTTGTTTGGCAAATTAAGTGAAGCTGATTTTTCTAACACATGGAGGGGGATTTTGGAACTGTCAACCATTTCTTTAAAATTGTTTTTATTATCTTATTTTCCCTCTTGAAGTTTTGCATACTTTGGCAACTGCAACAAATTTTCACATTATTGTCAAATTATTATGTTGTAAAACTTGAACTATTAACTCCGGCCTTTATTATCGTCAGTCTATCAAATGACCCTGTCTTCATTTAGAGCAGGCATCAACGTGAGACAAGCTTTAACAAACCGAGGCTTTTATCCCTGATTTGCTGCATAGCTGTCAAAGCATTCATTTGAATAACATTGATGGAATTTGAAGGTCATTTTTATTCATTATGCGTCTTCTTGCAATAGTGTTTTTCTCATTTTATATCTGCAGGACATTTTCTATGAAGTGCTATGCCTTTCATTGTTTTAAATCACCAGACTAGTTACCAACATGTGTTATTTGAAGTGTTATGATGCACTGAATTAATCTGGTTTCTCCAGAAAACTCAGGAAAGAAATTAAAATGCTTTTACTTATTTGAATTCTCTTTTCTAGTTTGAGAAATCTTCCAGACTCTCCAGAGAGGCGGAGGATCAGCTGAAGGTTATTCCCAAGTTCTGCTTTCCAGACTCACAGGACTGGAAACCCTCTGCACAGATGCCAAGGTCAGCACATGCACCACAGTTATGTTAAAATGACATGTTAGATATGAACGGTAGTAACTGTGGCTTTAAAGGCTTTGACTCTGAAGTATTAATTTAGGACTCTTACTTCATCTTTTACTTCTTCAGGTCAGTAGGCAGTCAACCCAAACAAAACAACTTTTTTTTCTTTAGCCGGAGCCTTGGTCACCCCTACCAGAAAGGTTACGTTCACTCCTGCTCGTTCAGCTAAACGCCCTCACAGGCTCAGTAGTTTTCTGTCAGTTTGCAGCAGGAAGGACACACAGTCTCTCTCTGGTCTGTACTTACTTGCGCCCTCATCCTCACACACGTCATGCCCACACACGCGCAGCAGTGATCAGCTGGACGTGTGTTACGGTAGAAGAGAGCTGCTGTGATAGAGAGTGATGACTGTCGGTCATGTTGCACCACATCTGCATGTAATGAAAATATCGTTCTCCTGTTTTTATGGAAGACCTCAGGTGAGTTATTTGTGCCAAACATCCTGTCAGTTAAAGATGAAAAGGTCCAACTGAAGTGGGATGATTAGGACAAGAGTAGAGATGATGTTTAGAGTTGAAGCCGTGCTGATTTCAAGAGGATTGCGTACATTTACATTATCTGTTGTGATTTCCTGATGGGACTGATAGGATTGATGTTTTTCTTTTCAATACAGTATCTTAATTGACTGAAACAGGCCAGTTGGATGTGCAATCAGCTGGCCTGCAGCCAGGCCATCATGCACAGTTATAATGTCGAGCCCACAAACTGTGTGAATAGGATATTGCTGATAGTTTACATTTCGTCCGTTGGTCATAGGGGTGGGCGATATGGCAAAAATATCATATCACGATTTTTTAAAAATAAAATCACGATTACGATTTTATCACTATTCTTTTTTTAGGTTGATTTTTCTAGACTAATTTGGACGTTTGACAGTTTCTTCTGTATGTTTAACATATAAAACATGTAAAACCCTAAAAGAAAAAATTGAAAATTAAAGCCAAAGAAACTTTCTGAACTGGTTTTAATCTAAATAGTGCAGTTTTTATAAAAATGTGCAATAAATGTAAACATAAAAGGTAATTAGCAACAATATCAACATTATCTCTTAAAGTGCTACAATTTAGACCAAATGTTATCTAACTGCAATGTCTATAACCTGAGTGAATAATACAGCTGCTTTAGAACAGATTTTTGTTCAGACATCTTCAAGCTTTTATCTCTTTTTCTCTTTCGGCCATGGCTTCATGCTACATAACCAAACATGAGATCCCACCATACACTGCGTGTAATGTGCTACGATTGGCTTGTCGGTAGGGCTGGACAATTAATCGGATTTTGATCGTGATTTCAATTTTGCCATCTGACAATCACAAAAACATTATAATCGAAGAAAAACGATTAATATGCCACACAGTGTGGAGTGCCGTGTATGCAAGTTCCTGTGCTTCATAGCGCTTCTGTGTTCCACATGCAGCCACAGCGAGTGTGTGTGACTTATGTGGATCAATAATACTGCATGTGCCACTCACTGGTTCTTTAAAGTTGTGTTTGAATCAATACTGAAGTTTTTAAATAAATGAATAATTGTGTATATTAATTGTGATTTCAATATTACTTAAAATAATCGGGATTCTTATTTTTACCGTAATCGTCCAGCCCTACTAGTCGGGTGTGCGTCAAAGTCTCTGCGCCCACACAGACGATCTGACAATCTTTATGCTTTATGCTTTATAGTGCCTCGACTGTTCCCCGGTTACAAACATCATGCAGATTCAAATATAAGGATGCACAATATTATTGGACCAATATCAGTATCAGCAGTTATTTGCTTATAAAAATGCTGATCAGTATCGGTGGCAGATATGAACATTTTGCTGATATTTACAGCCAATATTTTGACCACAAAAATTTACAATGAATATTCCATATATTGGCTAAAACATTGGCAAATGTACCATTATGGTTAACCTCATCATCACTGAATGACCACTTTCTTAGATGAAATACATAATTTACTAAATAATAAATGATTTTTTTGTTGATTCATTTGTGTTGCAGCCCAACACAAACTGGCTGGTGGTCACCATGAAAGGAATAGGTCAATTTTGGTTAAGTGGAGTCTGTGTGCTCTTGACACCAAATATCAATATTGATATCGACAATGATAAGTATGGAAATTCAGCATCTCAGATATTGGCAAAACCCAATATTGTGCATCCCTACTCAAATATATTTACAGCTACATCCAGAGCTCAGCTGGAAGAGTTCATAAGTACATTATTTTAAACACAAGTTGAACTTTTTCATTCATCACAGCAGTGACGGAGTCAGAGGGCCTGTCTGTAAAGTCGGCTCTGTCAAGCTAATCGGGCGGATGTGTAAGCATCCAATCATCCTTTCAAAATAAAACACCCTTTGACCTCCATTTTTCATTGGTTACTTTCTTTCTTTTTTAATCTCTCTGCGGCATGTAAATGGTCTGCAGCCCTGTGGTTGGGGATCTTTGCCTTAAAGAAAGTAATGTGGTTTATTTATGACGCAGCCCTTGTGATATTGCGTCTTTTACTTTTACTGTCTGTTTGGCAGACACTGGATTTGTTTGCATCGTTACCATATCGACACCTGTCTCCGCTCAGCTCTCTGATGTTTTACTGTGTGGTTGTTATCTGGGTTAATGTCCTCGTGCACACTGCCTTCCTGGATTTGACGCCCTTCACTTAAGTAGAGCAAACTAACCTAGTTCTCTAAAACCATTTGTGTAATCTGTAAATGCTCCTCCAGACAGTATACAAGATTTCACTCTTTTTCACTTCTATAAAGGGGATAGTTCTTGTTTTTAACATTTTAAAGTCTGTAAAAAGTGCTGTGTAATGACATACAGTAATTAAAATCCTCTGTGTGCTGATGTTTTCTGCTACAGTGAGACTTTTTCCTTTGTCCTGACGGGAGAAGACGGCAGCCGCTGGTTTTGTTACTGCCGGAAGATCCTGGTGAGTGTGCATGTGTTGACATTCGCGTCTGAATCATTGACGCGGTGGCTTATGCGTTGGTGTGTCTGTGCGTCTGAGTGTATGTGTGTTCTGTCGTGAGATCTAGCCATGTGCTTACACAACATCTCAGAGGAGAAGTGAATCAGTACATGTGAATCACAGACCATAAACCACCTCTGAATCAATGACACAGTGCAACAAGAATTTTCCCCTTTCTTTTGCCTCACAGGGAGGGCTGCAACTGCAACTCTGAGACACTTTTAGGAAACATTTTGGAGGCAGAAATGATGTTGTTTAACATCTTCCTGTATTTTGTTTATTACGTATATTATACTGTGACATGCTCTAATTGTCACGTTTAACACTCATTGGCTGTGTGACATTGTGTTTATCTCAAATGAGGACTTTTGTGATCCTGACATGTTATATGTTTGTTTTGTTGGTGTTACAAACCCACTGCTGCTACAGTGTCATGAACATAGACTTTGAAATATTAACTAGCACTTTGTTTGGGCTTTTGCAGGAATGGACTAAATATACCGAACAGTCCATCTGGTTATGAGTTTGTAAATACACTGTAATGCGTCACCTTGCAATCACTAAATCTCTGCATTAAAAACAACAGTATCATTTCAGTTCATTTAAATTCATAACCTTTACTGTAATTGTAAGACAGGCAAACAACAAAATTGAGGTTGCAACTCGTCAAAAGTAGAAACACATGCCAACTAAAATATCAATCAGTCAATAAATAAATGGGTGAACCATTGAGAAGCTCAGAAACTGCTATTCCTAGAGGTTGATGTGCTGTTTTCTGGTTTCCATACTGTTTCTTACGCAGATAAACCGTTAAAATGTAAGGAACAAGTTAAAGGATAAGTTCGGTTTCTGCAGCTTTCACTTTGTTTATAGAATGAAGTAGAACAATATACTCACCCAGAAGGCTTTCCTGATCCAAACAGTGCTTCAGGAGATATTTAGATCCAAAATCGAGCGGCGGACATCCATATAGAGTTAGCGGACGGGGCATGCATAGCGCCGCTCCTAAAACTGCATTCATCGTCCAAAATCTCATTCGTTTCACCAATATTTCATCATGGTCCGCTCGGGCTACTCCTCCACGACAGTCTGGTGTTGCTCCAGACATGTTTTTATGACTTTGCTGACCTTTGAACTGAAACTGCTCTCTGGCCAGCTGTTCTTCTCTTTGCCTCCGCGTCCTCCTTTCGATGAGCTCCTCATCTGTATACTCTGGCTCGAAACTGTAAGGACACCCATCATATTCAAAGTTTTCGTCCACAACATTTTCATCCAATAGATATTCGTCCATTTTGCACAAAACCGGAAGAAGAAAGTTGCTGGCGGTCGCCCCTGAAACAATGAGCCGTACTGCGCATGCGCGGCAGCCATAAAGAAAGTTTTCAATTCAGAGGTCAACACAGTCATAAAGATCGTGCTGTGTGTTGGACAATGCTAGACAGAGTAGTGACTGCAGACAGAGAAGCGGTTGCACCAGTTTATCAGTAAATAAATTTATTATCGGCTGTCGGATTAGAAAAAAGGCCGATGCCGATATGCCTCAAAATGATGAATATCGGCGCAGATAATCGGTCTATCCCTGATAAACAATGTGAAAACTGTAGAAACCGAACTTATCCTTTAATAATAGTTATGGGGGGGCTGTGTACTCTCAACGAAAAATATTTATGTTGGTATCTGAGGTAAGTTCAGTAATAGTAGAATATTGGATATCATCAAAAATCCACTATTGGACATCCCTACTTTTAGCTATGATACTGATATCATGCTAATGTCATTGTAGATCCCTGCTTTACATCATTTTAATCCATCCATCCATTTCTATACCACGTTCCCTTTCAGGGTCAAGGGGGCGAGAGGCACCCAGAACCGATCACCAGCCGATTGCAGGGCATAGAAATACAGATAACCTGTCACTCTTGAATTAACCTAATTAGCATTCATCTGGTCTGTGGGATGAAGCCAACATGCATGAGAACCTACACATTCACAAGAAAAACACGCAAACTCCACACAGAAAGGTCCTGCTGGGGATTAAACTGTCAACCTTTCTGCTGTGAAAGTTGTTTTGATTATATCTTAATGGTCTCATTTAAAGTAGGGATGCTCAGATGCAGTATTAGTATCAGGGATATCAGCCCAACAGATCCTCAGTGACATGAACAGATGTCAGTTGCAGATCTTTGTCTGTTGTGCCACGTTGATTAGATGTAGGCATCAAGGAAACCTAACTGCTGAGTCAGAGGGGAAGTTTTTGAATGAGGCAGAAGAAGTGATCCGTGTGATGATGAAACATGAGAGGTTTGCACGGTGGGAGAGTAACACCCAAAGCAGCTGTGAAAAAAACATTGGCATCTGTGTCACAGTTGGACTCATTTTTCTTTCAAACATTGTGTCTGCCATGGTTTTCTTGATCAGTGTGTCACTAATTCAAAGTGCTTTTTAAAAAGGAAAATGGCCTCTTCTTTGTCCTGCATTTACCTATTACAGTAACTATTCATTACCTCCGCCAAGGAGGTTATGTTTTCGGGAGAGTTTTGTTTGTTTGTCTGTCTGTCCATCCTTCCGTCTGTCCATCTGTGAACAAAATAACTCAAAAAGTTATGGATGGATTTTGATGAAATTTTTAGGAAATGTTCAGCATGGGAAAAGGAAGAACTGATTCAATTTTGGTGTTGATCCAAATCAGTGTCTGGCCGCCATGACGAAAAAAGTGATTTTTGTGAATAACTACTGAACTGAAATAGATATCAGTAGAAAAGCACTCCGAGAGCGCAGACCTCCGCCAGCGCCACAGTCCTCTCCCATATTGTGATTTTCACCATAAATATTAGTCCTACCTTTATTTCATTGAAACATTTAGATTCCTTGACCTTGAAAACATACCATTAGCAACTGGATTCATAATGATATCTATTTTAGTTCAGTAATTATTCACAAAAATCACACTTTTCACCATGGCGGCCAGACACAGATCCGGATTAACACCAAAATCGAATCAGTTCTTCCTTTTCCCGTGCTGAACATTTCCTGAAAATTTCATCAGAATCCATCAATAACTTTTGGAGTTATTTTGTTCACAGACGGACGGACAGACAAACAAACTCTCCCGAAAACATAACCTCCTTTGCGGAGGTAGTTATGAATCCAGTTGCCAATGGTATGTTTTCATGGTGAAGGAATCTAAATATTCAGATGAAGTAAAGGTAGGACTAATATTTATGGTGAAAAACACAAGATGGGTGAGGACTGTGGGTCTGCGCTCTCTGAGTGCTTTTCTAGTTATTTAAATTTGATGTGATTTTAGAAATGTTTTGGTTTCTGTGTTGCCTGCTTTTCACCTTTGAATTTCTCTGTCTTTAAGCCCATTGGAAAAGGAAAGAGGCTCCCTGAGGTGCACTGCATTGTCAGTAAACTGGGCTGTTTCAACCTGTTTGCCAAGGTAAGGCAACTGTACAATCCATCCACTCCCCTGTGTGTGCAGATAGAGGCCTTTACAGGGGCATGAAAAGAGCAGGAGCTGTCAGAGTTCAGCGCTAATCCCCTTGAAGTGTATCAGAGACACTGCCGTCAGACTCCTTGTTTGTGTTTTGATTGAATGAGGCTGCAGTGGAAGATAATCCTGAGCAATCCCCAGATACAAAAGGAACTGTATTCGGACAGTCCCTCCCATTTTCCAATTTGCCAAGGAAAATTTGCGAACAGTAAAGCGTGAATTTTATAGCCTGGAAACTACATTTACATGCAAAGCTGCGTCTTGCTGCTGTTGTTTTGTTTCGAGTTAATCAGCATTCATTCCTTAAGGACACAAACAGTGTTTGTCTGTCTGTCCAGATTTTGGAGGAGGTGGAGAGACGCAGGGAGATTTCCCCAGCGCTGGTTTATCCTTTTATGCGTAGCGTGATGGAGGCCCCGTTTCCAGCCCCTGGACGCACAGTCACCGTGAAGAGCTTCCTCCCTGGCTCCGGCAATGAGGTAACCCTGAAACCAAAAGAGGAAATGTTAATTAGTAGTTTTGTTCTCCTTAACCGCTCCTCTGTGCAGAGTGGCAGTGACTCAATGTGAGGTTATCTGTGTAAACAAGAGGAAAAGCTCTCTCGGCTTAGAGGCGCTCATTTTTAGAAAGTTTAATATACTGCAGCTGTCGTTGTTAATCAGTTTAGTCATTTCTCTGTAGTGACTTAAATAAGCGAAGTAATGACCCCTCCAATGTCGGGAAATCTTACAAAACCATGACTGTTTTTTTGGCTGTTATCATCAGCACCGTCTGCACTCCAGTCCCACAATATTGTCTCAGTGTTACAGTCTAAAGAGTGATCATGTTAAATGGTGACTTTCAGCTGGCTGTGCTGATGGATGTTTTAGCCCAAGCACTAGCAAAAGCAGAGGGTGTTATGTCTGTAGCTTCACTGTGAAGGTTTTTATCACTGTATCAAAAACAATAGTTTATATTATAGGTAATACAGCCCCAGAAGCTAAACGAACAGAAACAGGCCAATGGACAGAGAAAAGTGAAAGCCGCCAATTTTCACAGTCACTAGTTGAACCAATATGACAAATTTATTTCCAAAAAGCCTTTCGTCTTCTAAATGAGCTGCTATATGCTAGGTTAACAGCCATGTTTGTGCCTGTCTGACTTTATTTATAAGTGAAGGAATGTGAACTAGTTTGAGTTGGTATTTAAAACTATAGAATTGTAGTTCATGCTGAAGTCGGCCGTATCTCTTCTGCCTCTACACCAGTGTTTTTTAATCTTATTTTGTCCACAGCACACAAAAATAAAGCCAAAATCTCACATTTATATCTATGACGTGTTATGTCTTCCCATTCTACACCTTATTCTTTCATTTACTGATGAAAAAAACATGTTTTACTCCTTAGATATAGACATAATTGTTTTGTTTTTTTTGTCTTTTTCAGCTTAGGTAAATATGTCAGCCTATGAATATCTATAAATTGACAATAAAACTTAACTGCAAACAATTTTAGAATGAGGTGATTTCACCAATAATTGAAGAGACAGCAAAGTGTTGATCCAATTCTTTAAACTTCAAAAGGTTGTACACCCCGATGGTGTTATGAGTGTTTCTCAGAGTTACAGATTTTGAATGGAAATTAATGCACATAGAGTACTGATGAAGTCATCCTGTATTCTCTCTTTAAACAATTAAATAACTTTGTTTCATGGTATTGTCATGTAGACCTTAAGCAAAACAAAACCTCAAACTTCAAGCCTTCATATTTTTACCTGATTTCCCAATGAAGGCTTGATGCTGAAACACTTTAAAGTTTGTTTTTAAGGTGTACATGACCCCTGCATGAAAATAAAAGCATCTGGGAGCGCCTTACAGTCTTGATAAAAACAGGATTATGTGGATCACATTCCAAAGACCAGCTCAAACAAACTCTTATTTGAGTCTGGATAGCTCTCCTTTTCTATGTCTTTTGACATTTCTGTTATTAAAATATAAAATAAATAATTAAGTAGTTGTAGTGATAACCAGTGGTTGTACAATTTCCCAAGTGTAACTTAACATGCCTCAAGGGAACTCCAGTGTGCAGGTAACCGGTGGTTAAGTCACATCATCAGCACCATCTGCACTCAGGTCTCTCCAACATTTACCTCTGTGCACTCTCATTATTATATGAGTCACTGTTAAATGAGCGACTGTGTCAAAAGGTGACTTTCAGCTTTCTGTGTTTAGACATGTTAAAGCAGAAGTTAGTGTATATTCTCATTTCCTCACAGTGAGGCTTTTGAACATCAGAAAAAGTTATCAGGAGTTCATGGTAAGAAAATACAACCAAAGACCAATGCCAAAACCAAAAGCCTTGAACAAGGTCAACTGAAAGTCCCAGATCTACAGTTATAAGTGGAACGGATGCACCCATTTAATTTTCAATGTAGAAAGCGCTCAGAGCACAAACCGCTGCCAAGGTAGCTCACATATTCCTGTCATGTCTGTAAGCAGGAGCTCCATGATAAAGTTACCATCATAATATGATTCCTTGACCCTGAAAACCCACACCCAGCACTCAGAATCATGTTGATATCATTATTATTGAGACAGTTACAGAGCAAAAACGATCGTTCACTAATGGGGGTTATCTGGATCACCACTAAAATATTATCATTTCTTAGGGCATTTTCACACCAACCACATTTAGTGCGCACCAAAGAAGTTTTGGCCCAGGGTTTGGTACGTTAGTGTCAATGTGAATGCAACCACCGCACTTTGGTGCGCACCAAATCAGCCGGTCTGAGACCTCCATGAAGGGGTGGTCTCATTCCGCTCCATCTCCCTACATTTGGTGCGGCTTCACTGGTGTGAAACAAAGTGGTCCTAACCGATCTTCTTTTGATGCATTACTTCCTGTTAATCCCGCGGTTGAATCTTTTGCTTACTCAATTTGTCGATTTGTTTATTGTGGTTGAGGATTACGATGATTTACAAGGGTCCAGAAGGTTGCTGTTGCTGTCTCAAACACGATAAAAAAGCACACTTGAAAGTGTAAAAGAGAGCAAAACGTAAACATTGGTTGTCTAGTGTAGGAAATGGTTACCATGGTAGCCTCTTCTTCGTTCTCCTCCGTAGCAGGTTTGGTAACCAGTTACATGCATATCACCCCCTGCTGTTTCAAACTGAGTAAATACACAAGTGGGCCCGGGCACGGTTCGATGTTGCCAGTGTGAATGAAAGCCAGCAGGGAAGGGGGAGGGGGGCGAACCGCGCCGCAGCACGGTTCAAAACAAGTGGACCTAATGTGAAAACGCCTTCAGTTGGACCATTACCAACATCTCCTGAAAAATTCAGCAATATCAGTAGTTTTTGCGTAATCTTGCAAACAAACAAACAACAGATGCTGGCAAATACATAACCCTCTGGCGGAGGTAATAAATCTCTGTGACTTCCATGTTTCGGTCACAGCTGGATAAATAGCCATGTCTGTGTACAGCCTTAATAACACATTATATTGAATATATTGTTTATGGACCTGATTATCAGTTTGTCTTTAAACTGTCTGTCATAGCTGCTCCTGCTGTCTACATTGATCCTACCTGTAAGGTATATTCTCGTGTACTGTCGTGTTAATTGGCCGATGTGCACGACTCATGAGCTGCACAGACACGGGGACATGTGGCAGCCGTCTTGCGTCTACTTAGTTACCAGCAAGTGTATCCTCAGCCCAATGAGGCAGAGAAGCTGTAAAAAAGTGGCACCTGATGCTACCAGTAATTTTTATTGCTGTGTGTTTTTTACAGCTCATTTATTCATTCATCCCGTGCAATACAGTCATGTGTAATATAAAATCATGTGTATCAGTCACAATGTGTGCTGTAAGTGTCCTAGAAATATTCAACTATCCTGTGTGATACACTTCTACATAGTTTTTTTAGATTCTTGTAATTATTTATCCTTTTTTCTTATCCTGTTTTAGTATATAGAGATTCTCGATTGCACTATCTTGTGGGATTTCACTTGTATAGTTTTTTTAGTATTTTTACTTTCTCTAACTATTTTATACTTTATTTCTGTTTTTACTGAAAAAGGAGAAATTCTCCTGTCTGGTTGTACTTTGTATGATGACAATAAAGAGCATTCTGTTATATACTGTTCACATTTTAAGCAGCAAGTTACACAAACTTTAAAGCAAACTTTAGACTTTGTTAAGTGTGTGATTGTGGTGGCTGTTCTCACACTCATGGGGATGCACATATTTCACATTTTATACCAGTGTATTGATCCCATGAGTGTATAAGCTGCAGCTATTTTTTTGGATTGAAAATCAGGTGTTAAAAGTGCAGTGTGTTCACTGGATTTTACTTTACAAAATATAAGAAAACAGAAAAATAAAGCACCCAATACTGTATATTTCACTTTTTTTGTAAAGAATATGATTTACATATGATAATGAATAAAAATGCTCCTTAATTAAATAGTAACAAAGTCAAACAGATCATCTTGTGGTCAGTGAGTGAATCCCTGTTAATCTTTTACTGAGCTTGAGGCCTGACTTCTATTTTTAGTAAATCGATAATATCTCCTCTGTCAAACTCTTTATCTTATTTGCACATATATCTGTGTATTTAAAAAGTCGATTTGTTGCCCAGCCTTTTTTTACTCACACGGGTTTCGGGTATTTAGTGGACGCACAAGTGGGAGCAACGAGTGAAAGCAAACACGAGTGATCAGACTGTGTTTGCACAGCAGCCTAACTCCATGTGCTCTCGTGTTGCTGCCAGGTTTTGACTCTGTGTCGGCCCGTGGACTCGAGGCTGGAGCACGTGGACTTCGACAGCCTGCTGCAGTGTCTCAGCGTGGGGAGACTCCTGCAGGTGTTCGCCTCCATCCTGCTGGAGAGGAGGGTCATCTTCATCGCTGACAAACTCAGGTACTGATGTGGTAACACAAAACACTGGGGACACGTAACCTAGTATCTTAATATAAGGTTTGACATGATATTGATATGACCATAATATAATTCAAACAGTATTAATACTGGTTTGATGATTTTTTTTAAATCACTGTCTCACGTTATTTGAGACAGTGATATGATAAAAGTTACGATACAGCTATATCTAAGATACAACTTATTTGTGCAGTTTAGACTGTGTCCGTAAGCTTTCCTCGCATTATTTGTTTGGTTTTTTTTTGGTTTAATTAATTAGAAATTTCAGAGAAACTTTGAAACACTTGAAGTATTGCCCTAGAACCATTTTAACATTACTTTATGCAGAGTTTGTCGTGATTTTATACAAATTTAAATACTTTGAGTTCTAGAGAAAAAGTTTTCCCATTATTTTATTCTCAGTGATAACCAAAATTAAGTACTCTTAAGTGATTTAATATCCAGGAGACAGAAACCATTTGTTCCTTCCCAGTCCTACCCACTAATCTGTAGACTGTGTCCAGAAGTTTTCTTGCATATTTAAATATTGAAATCAAATTAATTAACTGAAATCTGAAGTAATGTGCTTCTATTTCATTTACCTGTGTTCTAAGATATCTGCAAATACAATTTGATTTTTACTACTCTAAAAAATGTGTTCCAATGTCTGTTATTTTAACAATCAATGTATTTAGCATAGGAAAAAAAGAGAAGATCTTGTGTACTTTTTAATATCCAGGAGACAGTAACCCCCTGTTACTTGCCAGTTCCTCTTAAGTAACCATATACAATAGGACTTATTTTTGCAATTTAGACAGTGTGCTGGAGTTTTTCTGTATATTTGAATTATTCCACAAATTAATTATCTAAAATAAGAAGTAAGGTACTTACATTCTATTATTTTAATTTTATTTATTTATATCCTTTATTTAACCAGACAAAAGCCTAATTGAGATTTGAAATCTCTTTTTCAAGAGGGACCTGGCATAGCAGCAGCAGACAGTTACAAATAAATTAAAAATGGATAAATTTAATGAGATTTTTAACTCTTTTAAAGATTCTAAATTAATTACTTAGTCTAATTGTTTTGGATTTTATTGTCAGCAATAACCATGTTTCTGTTGATGGTTCTTAGAGTAAACAATCACTTCATTTAGCAGTTGGTCTTGTTTCATTAGTTGTTTTTTCAAATCAACATACACTGTTGTGATACAGACAGTACTAACTCTGTTCCTCAATTTGATATTATTGTCTTTAAACAAATATTTACTGAAATAAATATTTAGATATTGACATAATATCAAACTTCTTGGTTAGAGATAGAGACTCTCCACTGATGTGTTTCTTTCATAGCTGATGCTTGATTTCACACAAACTCAAATCCAGCAGCAGCTCTTAGTGTGAACTTTTGCTTCATTGTTAACTAATGGCAGTGGTTCAAAAGAAAGTCGATGCAGGTTTATTTGTACAGCCTGGTGTCACTTTCAGAGTCTCACTGGACTCTCAGGACTAAAGAACAACAGGATCTACGCAGCCCGAGGTCTTTGTCACAGAGAAAGAGGCAGCAGTAATTATAGATCATTATTAAAGGTGACACATTATACCTCTTTTCCACCTATTAACAAAGTTATTAAAAAAGAACAAGAAGAATTTGTTCCTTAGAGAAGGGGTGTGTTACATGAATCAGATCATTTTTGTTTCTTCATCTTTTCCACGTCTGTTTTGTTCTAAAGCACAAATAAACATAAGCCCACCACTGCTGGATTCTGTGCTAAAGCCACAACACTCCCCACCTGCTGTGGGCTGCCTGAGACCGAGTCAAAACCAAAACCTTTGTTTTATTTAGAGATTTTCCCTGACATGCAACAAGCTGCTTTTTCTTTGGGGCTCCACACAGAATCTGAAAAGATTTTCACACTAAACAGCAAAAAGAAAAAGAAAATACAGTTAGAGGGAAGAGATCTGCTCACATACACTCCAGGCTTATGAGAATAACTGTGTTTACAAAGTGGTGTATTTAATATTATTCCCTCTTTATAATGCTTTACAAAGCACTCTAATTATGTTTTAAGGTATAAAAATGTACTTATAATGCAGCTGTTCTAATTTTTATTGCTTTATAATAACACCAAGTAAGTGTAATGCTACTCTGGGTAATGGGTTATTACTGTACTAATGGAGAGTTATACTGAGTATGGAGCTTTTAAAAATTATGATTTATCATGATTTATTATTTTATAACAACAAATCTGACTCACAGTGAAACATTTAACAATACCTTGCATGAACTGTTAGTGTTTTACTGGGCAAATCTAAACAATGAAGATACTGAATGGTAGGGCTGGACAATTAATCAGATTTTGATCGTGATTTCAATTTTGCCATCTGACAATCATAAAAACATTATCATTGAAGAACAACGATTAATATGCCACACAGTGTGGAGTGCCGTGTATGCAAGTTCCTGCGCTTCTACGTTCCATGTGCAGCCACAGCGAGTCTGTGTGACTTATGTGGATCAATAATACTATATGTGCTGCTCACTGGTTTTTTAAAGTTCTGTTTAAATCAATACTGAAGTTTTTAAATAAATGAATACTTGTGTATATTAATTGTGATTTCAATATCACTTAAAATAATCGGGATTCTGGGGTGCTGGTTTGGCGGAGTGGTTAGCAACCAGGCACCCCATGTACTTGCTTCTGCTGGTCCGGGTTCGAATCTCGCCTGTGACCAGTTTGCAGAGTGTCCTCCCCCGCTCTCTCACCCCCTTTCACAAGCCTATCCACTGTCTCTCTCCTATCAATAAAGGTACAAAATGCCCAAAAAACACATTTAAAAAAAATAAAATAAATAATAATAATAATAATAATCGGGATTCTTATTTTTACCATACTTGTCCCGCCCTACTGAATGGATATCAATTAAAGGCATAAACCAGTAAAACAAGGAAGACAAGAAAGAAGATGTAGGCAAGAACAAAATAAAACGGAACATGTGTGAGTCTTTATGGTGCCACTCAGGAGGCTCCTCTCATTACTCAGCTTATTAAGATTTTTGATGTGATTGTTCTGCAGGTTTTCAGACTATTTTTCCAAATAATCAGGAATAATGTAATGATCAGTGGAGTTGAGGTCTTTGCCAAGGTTGGGATTACAAGGCCAGTTTGGAGTCAGCAGAATGATGAGACAGCTTTTGGCTTCAAAGTGAAAAACTGATTTAAAGGATTAAAGATGCAATTATACAGGAGTTTATTAGGTGATAGATGTTCAAGGATTTTTGGGGGAGTTGTAGATGACAAATCCATTAAAACGGAGAGAGTCAGAGTTTAGGAAATGCAATTTACATGAAAGATGACCCTGAGGACAAGTGGGACATGGTGGGTCACTGTTTTAAGTCCAGTGTTTCCTCTACATTCATTTAGGAGCGGCGGGCCGCCGCTCCTAAATCCTACCCGCCGCTCCTGCATTTTTTTAAAAAACTGTAAATACACCACCGCAGCATCATGTCGCTGCCTTCACATCAGAGTCCTGCATTAAATCGGGTGTCGCGGGTGCTTAGGCAAATAACTATCTTGCCCATAGTTGTGTCGCTATGGTTTGCTTACATTTAATAAAATGCATTTTTCCTCTCCGCTCTGAAAAACGCCTCCTCCCTCGCTCCTCTTGTGCAACACCGATAAGCCGCGCGGCAACCAAACTGTCTCTCTGCAGGCGGAGTCCCCCCACATGCAGTCTTTATTGAGGCTGCTGCCACCGCGGGCCGAGACGTAGCGGTGATTCAGCGAACGTCAGAGCAGAGGCCACCTAAAAGTGTCTCACAACACTCCCTGTCATAGAACGAGCCGATAACTTCTGAATCATTAATTCTCTTTAATAACAGACTCAAACAGCGTGTCATACAGTTAGCAGTTCTCTCTCTCAGTCTACACTTCCGTTACCCTCAGCCAATCCCCGGGCTCCCCCTTAGCAGCGTGAACACTACAAAGATCGTCTACTCTGAAGATGCTCACTCTGACATACTACTATGACACTCCCTTCCCTAAAAACAATTCAGTAGAAATGCTTCCTCACGTCCAGTTCTTCGATAGTACGATATGATTTGCTGCTGCCAGGCGACTACAGCCAGAAAGTTCAAAACGCTGGTTTCTGAGCAGCAGGACAAAATCTGTGCGCGTGCTCTTCGGCGGCAACCGCTTCTACCGCGGCGGTCCAAACCGCGTGCTGTCTGCCGCCTGTCCCTCATTGAAATGACTGGAAGCGGCGCGTTGTGTGGAGGGGATGATGAAGACACACATACGACACATACAGACATACACACACACTCACACTCAGGCGGCAGATGAAGGAGCGACCATAACGGTAAAAAAAATATAATAAAAAAAACCCCAATTTAAACAAACATTAATGGATGACCTGAAGCTTACCAAACAATCTCCCCAAGCAAAAATCTCAGCATTTTTAAGCCAACTGTCCTTACTAAGACGGGAAGCACAGCTAGCAGCAATGTAGGAAACTTTCAGCATGTAGTTTCTCCTCATTGTCAGTCACTTGCTATAACTTTATGATTCATCTTCTCTCCACCTGCTGAGCTTACATGGTTACATGAAATGTTACATTCTTCCAGTTTTTTTAAAATACTTTTTATACTTTATGCAGTTTATTTTAAATTCTTTTGAGAATGTTGTAGTTGTGTGCCCACAGTGCTCACTATTTATTCAGATGTAAATATTCTTTAATTATGATATTATGGAGCATTATTGACAGACCCCCCCCCCCCCCCCGCAACCCCGAACCCGCCGCCCCAAGGCAATGAACCTAGAGGAAACACTGAAGTCTAATGGATAATAAAGAGAGGCTAAGAGACAGCTGTGCTTTTCAGAAATTGCTTAGCTGGGCTGTTTTTACGAGAAGTTGAGAGAAACTGACTTTAAAAACGGACCAACTAAGAAAAGTTGATGAGGTGTTTTGAAGTTTGAAGCAGCTGAGCAAAGAGACAAAAGTGTCAGCAGAAAACTGAAGCAGCAAAACCTTTTAGTCACAGTGTTGACCGGGGTTGCCAGATTTTTCTACTGAAATATGCCACCAGGTTGACACCCCAAAAAAAAAAAAAAAAAAAAAAAAAAACAAGCAACCCTCCAGCTATTTTTTTCTAATGCTATATATACAGTACAGGCCAAAAGTTTGGACACACCTTCTCATTCAATGTGTTTTCTTTATTTTCATCACTGATTACATTGTAGATTCTCACTGAAGGTATCAAAACTATGAATGAACACATGTGGCATTATGTACTTTACAAAAAAGAAAACATGTCTTATATTCTAGTTTCTTCAAAGTATCCACCCTTTGCTCTGATTACTGCTTTGCATAATCTTGGCATTCTTTTGATGAGCTTCAACAGGTAGTCACCTGAAATGTCCAACAGTCTTAAAGGAGCTCCCAGAGATGCTTAGCACTTGTTGGCCCTTTTGCCTTCACTCTGCGGTCCAGCTCACCCCAAACCATCTCAATTGGGCTCAGGTCTGGTGACTGTGGAGGCCAGTCATCTGGAGTAGCACTCCATCACACTCCTTCTTGTCAAATAGCCCTTACACAGCCTGGAGGTGTGTTTGGGGTCATTGTCCTGTCGAAAAATAAATGATGGTCCAACTACATGCAAACCAGATGGGATGGCATGTCGCTGCAGGCTGCTGTGGTAGCCCTGCTGGTTCAGTATGCCTTCAATTTTGAATAAATCCCCAACAGTGTCACCAGCAAAGCAGCCCCACACCATCACACCATAGACTCCATGCTTCATAATGGGAACCAGGCATGCAAAATCCATCTGCTCATGGCACAAATACACGGCGGTTGGAACCAAAGATTGCAAATTTGGACTCATCAGACCAAAGCACAGATTTCCACTGGTCTGATGTCCATTCCTTGTGTTTCTTGACCCAAACACATCTCTCATGCTTGTTGCCTCTCCTCAGCAGTGATTTCCTAGCAACTATTTGACCATGAAGGCCTGATTCATGCAGTCTCCTCTTAAGAGAGACAGTTTTTCTTATTTGTCTCCTAGTTTGCATATTCAACATCCTTTTGTATGCCAGTGGAACATTGTTTTCTTTATACAGACATGAAGGGAGGGGCTACTGTTATTTATAACTCTGTTATCACTAAATCTGTCAATTCTTGAGTTTTGGTACCAAATGGATAAAGTCAGACCTTTGTGTAAGCTATATGTTGATCCTGTACGGCTTTGTTATGGTGAAAACAGTGATAGAGGTACATTAGAAATACGTTTAATTCTGGCTTTAAGGATTTCTTTTTGGTGTAAGCATCATTCTTGTCCCTCTGTTCAGAGTAAAGTTTACATTTGTGTTTAGAGTGGGGCAAAATGGTTTGTGGAACTTCTAAATTTAGGTAATTTTGGTAGTGGAGTGTGCATCAGATCCCTCCTGGGTTTGGGGGCACAACAAGCCCAAACCAGCAAGTCGCTTATAACTAGCAGACCTGGCATCTCTGCTTCTGATTCTGTTTTTTTTAGGCTAATTGCTTTGAAAATGTTGTGAAATAATATCAACGTTTTGACATTTTCAGATAGCTATGACTGATATCCTTGTGTCATCTGATCCCTGTGAGAAGCACTGTGTGTGTTTTGTGCTCATGTCTGTCCTCCTCCCTCCTGCTCCTTGCAGTGTGCTGTCTCGGTGTTGTCACGCAGTGCTGGCGCTGCTCTACCCCTTCACCTGGCAGCACACCTTTGTTCCTGTGCTCCCGGCCAGCATGTTGGACATCAGCTGCTCCCCCACCCCGTTCCTCATCGGGGTGCTGGCACCGTGTCTACCAGAGCTGCGGGAGCTACCCATCGAGGAGGTCAGCCAGAATACGCTTGATGTTTGAAATACCTGTTCAGTAAACCAAGGTCATCAGTTACCTGCAAGTGAAATGTGTTCTTCAAATCCACATGTGCAATTTTAAAGAGGAGCCTGACATTCACCAACGTTTTCTTACAGGAAGACTATTGAGAATGCTCTAGGACACTCTGAGGCACATTTTGATGCTATGATAGAAAAAAATATCTTTAAGTACGAAATATTTGGGCATAGTAAGATATGATTTAAAATTATGTTTTCCATAACTTTTTTAGCACATCTTTATTTAGTATGTACTCGTAGAGAATCGGCTGCACGGTGGCATAGCAGGTAGTGCACGCTCCTCACAGTATGAAGGTCGCAGATCGACCCCGGGGCCGGTCAGGGCCCTTCATTGTGGAGTTTGCATGATCTTCACGTGCATGTGCGAGTTCTCTCAGGGCACTCAGACTTCCTACCACAGACCAAAAACATGACTGATGATGAAAACTAATTAGGTTGATTGGTGACTCCAAATTGCCCTTTGGTATGAGCATGAGTGTGAATGGTTGTCCATCTCTCTATGTTGCCCCTGTGATTGGCGGGATACCCCCCGTTCCAACCCTGAAAGGGATAAGCATTATGGGTAATGGATGGAAACACAGAATAGCAAAGACCATCAACTATATCAATCAGTCCATCAGTCAGTCTTTATTTGCATAGCATGAGTTCATATCAAGTGTTATGTCAAGAGACTTTACAATAGAACAGACTGAAAGCAAACTCTTCATTTTATGGATACGCATATATGCATTTACACATAAAAGTACAAATACATACATCTAACACCCAACATGAACAACTATATTAAGATTAGATTATACTAGATAGAGCTTTATTAATCTCTTGGGTAGACTCCCTCAGGAAAATGAAGATTACAGCAGCACTGTGTAGTACACAGGGTAAAAAAGCACACAGGAAACAAAAAAAGAAAAAACAATTTGTGATATGAATAAAAAATAAATTTAAATAAAAAATATATGGCCACTAGCTGGCTGCTGCTCTTCCCGTCCTCTGTCTTCCTGTTGCTCCTCCTCCCCTGAGTGAGGAGTTGCACAGTTGTACATAAGGATAAAATTCACTTTTGACAGATGCTGAAGGGACCTCATTGTAGAATAAATGCAAATAATGTAAATATTTTGGTCTAATATCAGATTTTTAAACATATACTTTTCATTTTCCACTAAAATAAATACAGGCCTTTAAAACTGAGATAAACATCCTCTTACCTGTGGTGCCGGGCACATGGGGACAACAGAGATATTTAGCTACATCATCTGGAGCTGCCATGTTACTCATCACTTGTTTGGACACATTAAACTTGAACTCCTGATTTAATTTAAGTTAGTAAAGGCTGAGTGGTGGGTTTCTGTTAAAGAGATCAAACATGAAGACAATCCTGCTAACACTGTGCAGACTTCATGTGTTTTTGGGGATTGTTTGACCAGCTGCAGTGATTTTATTTATTAAAAAAATGTCCCCTTGAAGCCACAACACATTATTTGTCTTCACCTTTACTGAATTTTGTGATAAACTGGGACCAGATGGAAACCCATGGGGGGCTGATGTGAACCTCTCACCACCAGTTGGTGACCAGGGCATGTGCATATGGTCATTTTACACACCTACTGCCATGCACAAGTGTGTAAAATATGTTTTTTGACTGCATAAGCTTTTAGAGGTAGAGTTAATGTGGATTCTGTTTATTGTATTCATACAGAAAAATATAAAATGTGGCTTTCCTGTCTTTTGTCTTTAATATCCCCCAGATTTAATTATTTTCTGTTTTGCTTGGTGTTTGTTCTGTTATCAGTCTTTTTCAGTGAAATTGAAGTCTGTTTATCGTAATATATGATATAATACTTAAATTAAGTACCACTTTATTAAATCATCCTCATTTCACTTCATTCACTTGTGAAGTGCTTTAGTCGAGCACACACTTACTTCAATCAATCAATCAAACTTTATTTTGTATGGCACTTTTCATACAGGACTTTTTTTTACAGGACTACAACCCCCCCTCCCCACAATCCACATTCAATGACCATACCTAATTACTCAAACACACAGAGACATGAAAAGGAAAGAAAAAGGACAGAAAACAAAATTAGAGGACTGAAGACACGCTATCTGAATTAAAAGGAGGAAACACAGGAGCCAAAACTAAAATGATAGTTAAAAATACAATAATAATATAAAATAAAATATAAATAAATAATATGGTAAAATGAGACAGCCTAACATCAGGTACATAATAAAACTAGCCAAAATAGAATAATAAAAGGAAAAGCATTTAACAAAGAATGAAACTCCAATTAAAAATATAAACTGAAATGCAGAAATAAAACAGAATAAAAGGGTTAAAATAAGAAAAATGCTATATAAAATAATAATAAACATAATCAGCCAAAAGCCAGATTAAAAAGGTAGGTCTTATGTTTGCCTTTAAAAATATGAACAGTAGGTGCTGCTCTCAGGTCTTTAGGTAGACTGATCTGCAGACGGAGGCCGTGATAACAAAGAGAAGCTTCACCGTATGTTTTGGATCTTACTCTGGGGACTATTAAAAGACGTGAAGTCTCTACTGGGCTCATACGGTAAAAGCAAATCAGATAAATAGGCAGGAGTAAGACTGTTAAGAGATTTAAAGACTAATAAAGAACCTTAAAATCTATTCTAAAAGATACAGGAAGCCAATCTTCTTTAATTCAGCTTATCTGTCTTCCTTTTCGCTCCTTTGTGACTGTGTTTGTTCAGCTCAAGGTTGTGTTGGTTTTTTTTGTGGAAAACTGCTAGATCCTGCAAAAGACGCATATTTTTTTCCCAACAATATCTTGATTGTGCTATAACATTTTGTTTTATAACATTTAAAACTCCATATGTGTACAGAAAATCTTCAAACATACATGACAACAATATCTGAAAAAATATACAAACCTGGAAATAAATAAATAAAAAAACAGGATTAGTAGTTTGGTTTAGCGAGGATACCTGACTTATAAATGTAGGGATTTCAACATCACTATTTTGATTATGTTTTCTGATGAACTGCAGAAGGACATTTATATCTCATCTCCTGTTATTTTATTATACCGGTTTAATCAATATAAGGTAGTTATAAGGTAGATATTACTATTATATAAAGTTATTATAGTTATATATAATATTATAGATATTATTAAACCTCTGATAGTGTATGTGATCTTTTCTAGGAGAAGAGTTGGAGATAATTCACATATAGGTATATATTTTTTAACTTCAAGTCTTAAATTAGTCTTAAAAAGTCTTAAATTAGTCTTTAAAAAGTGCAGGGGGCCTGAGTTAAGACCACATCATGTCTTCAGCATAGAGACTCTCTGAAGGACCAATCCAATAAAGTGCATAAAGATATTTTATGAATGAGATCCACTGATTGGACATGATCTTGTACTGTAGCTCTCACTCTGTGGTGACGTCCTACGTCTTACCGCATGTTTGTTTAACGCGTGTTGCGAAACACGTCCCTGAGTAACTGTCGCTCTGTCTTCTCTCTGCCTCCCCAGGTGCTCATTGTGGATCTGTGTGCAGACAAGTTTGTCGATCAGGTGTGTACACACAGCAGCGTTCGGTGGGGAATGATAGGTGTGGCCCCTCGGGGAGGGATGGCTTTGCCCACACTTGTCCCTTGTTTGCATTCAGCATGTTTTTACAGTGACAGGAAGACGTGTATGTGACGCCCAGCAGCGCAGCAGATCAGATCTTACTCGATGAAAACAGAGAGGCAGTTTACAGCTCAGTCAAAGATGCTGTTTGTCTGATATTTTATTAAACTGCTCTGTTTTTGGTTTTCTGTCCAATGTTGAGACTCATTGTTACAAGCTGCACTGCATGTGCAGCCACTGAAGGAGACAATCGGCTACAGAGCTGCTCCATCAACATTTGGTCACAGCATAAACAAGAGCTGAGGAAAATGCTGCTGACAGCGAGAAAACACTCAGATCATCTCACTGTACATGCAGGGAACATCAGGCTATGTCAGACAGGCTTGTTGCAGATCATGAAAATTAGAAATCTGCTGGTCTTAGTTTGCATGAAAAATAAGAAAGTGACATCAATCCCCAGGTTTTTGAGATGAACTAGGGCTGGGCAATATGACCTTAAAATAAAATTCCATATTTTACTTCACAAACCTCAATTTTCAAAATTTAAACTGTCTTTTCCCCTTAAGAAAAAAAAACTCAAGTTACACAAAACTTTCTGCATTAATGAATCCAGTTTTGCCTTTAAGCTATCAAAACATGTTCCAAGATTAAAACAGACTTTCACTCTTATAGATAAAATGTGTGTAATTTTGTCATTATTTAGTTTAAAGTAGGGAAGGACGTGAACATAAGAACTGAAGGATGAGCTTTTTTCATGGTATAGTAACATGGAACCATCTGATCAATATTTAATCTTATTTAAGACAAATAAACAAATAAAAGCCTAAACATTTGCTTGTGCAAACCATGACAAGGCCTGTTATCATGAAAACTGTACATTTTCAGTAATTATATTTTCAAACATTGCAACAACTTATGATTGGAATAAGTTGTGAAAACATTCTAGATTTCTTTTTTTTAAGTCTTCTACAGAAAATAATCAGAATTATTCAGTTTAATGAATATGTTTTCCAGCCCTAGTATGAACTGCTGTTTTCATGGAGACGCTGACATTTGCTCAAAAGATGGAGGCTAACTGTAGAGATAACAGAACTCCTTAGCTGTGTATGTGTTGATTTAATTCTTGCGATGTGTGACAGATCGGTGATGAAGACTGCATCCTCCCCAGCAAACTTCAGGCAGCGCTGCAGCAGATCCTGGAGGAGAGGGAAGAAATCCTGAGGCAGGACGATGGAGACAGAAGTGAGGGTGCGTATGACGTCAAATGGGCCAAACAAAGATTGCTGAATGTTAGTCAGGATTCATACATCTGTAGTGCCTGATTTGTTGTCCTTATATTAAATCTACTATGTGCTGAATTAGTGTTCCTCCTGTTAATGTAGAACATCTTTGATTCTGTGCTTCAGAACAGCAGCATCAGGGCTTGTATTTAGAAATGAATTTTCCTTTGCCACAGACATAAAACAGAAACATCACATTTATTGCATCAAGAAAAAATACTTCTTTACAGTTGCTTTCTCAGAACAATTATGCTTCAGACTTTGCATGAAGTTTTTGGTCAATGATAATTTAAAAAAATGAAAATATAATTTAACACTCAAAACCCTAAATTGTGTGCAAGTTAAAGTCCAGGAGAAAAAAACTAGTGGTAAGATTAAAAATGTTACAACTAAAGATAATGATAAAATAATAATAAAAGTTCTTGAAAACTGAGAAAAGGTTAAAATATTTGCCCATGAAATAGGAAAACAAGCTTAAATACAGAACACAAGGTCCTTTATGAACAATGAAATAAAAAGAACAAGTTAAAATATTAAACGATTATTCATGCTTAAATGTACGGGTCAGTGAAACAAACTAAATTATCAATAGATAAGTAAGTAAGTAGAGTTACCTTAAGTAAAACTGAGTCAAGTATAAGCATAAATATTCTTATTCAGCGTCTATTATTAAACCTGTTGTGTTTTTTCACAGTCCATGAGAATTCTCATTTTGCACTTTGTTAGTATCCCTTTATTATTTCATCTTTCATCGTCCAGGTAAGCTGGCTGATCTTAGCTCTCTGGTGTCGGAGGGCTTCGTTCGCTTCTTCGTGGAGCTGGTGGGTCACTATCCTCTCCACATGGTTGAGTCCTCAAACGGGACCAGGGAGCTGCAGCGGGACAGCTTCCGAAAGTCTCACCCCTCTCGTGGAGTTCGTCAGTTCCTGCAGCTCTTCATGGAGACGCAGATGTTTGCAGGATTCATTCAGGACAAAGAGCTGCGGAAGGGAGCGGGACGAGGTGAGTGAGTTTCAATATGAGGGTCAGGTCTTAAAAAGTAAACATACGTGACATCACTTTATGTATCATTATTTTCACTCCAAAATAATATCATAGAATGGACAGAAACCTGCCATTTAGACTAGAAACTTGTAGATTCATGTTAACTCTGCTTAAACTGTCATTTATTGACAGCGAAGGACACACAGGTTTAGGACACATCAGATTCCCTTTAGAAACCAAAAGCAGATGTGCTTTTCTTTTTTTCTCTCTCTTTTTTAAATATAAAGAGTAAGAAAAGAAATTATTTGTAAAAAACATAAATAATGCAATTTACATTATATGTTTTAGAAACATGAAAAAACTGAAAGGTGGCAGGCATTTCAACAAAATGCCAAAGTGACCAAGACTTCCTCAGTGCAAAAGTAAAAGAAAATTGTAGTACGAATTAAATGAAATAAGTAATAATAATAGTAATAATAGTGATTCTTCTACTATTACCACTACTACTACTAATAATAATAATAATAATAGTGATAACAATGATAATATTAATAATAATAATAAAGTCATAAATAAAGAACAATTTGGGTATATAAATGTATATATATATATATATATATATACATATATACTGTATATACTGTATATATATACTATGTATACTGTTTGTATATATATATATATATATATATATATATATATATATGTTTATATGTGTATATGTATATATTTATGTAAATATATAAACACACACACACACATATATATATATATATATATATATATATATATATATATATATATATATATATATATATATATATATATATATATATATGTGAGTATATATATATATATATATATATATATGCGTGTGTGTGTGTGTGTGTTTGTGCATATAATATATCTATATCCATGCAGTTTTACACAGAGTTTAGCTTTTATGTTTTTCGTCATAAACAACTTTCAGTCCCACTTTGGGGGTTGGATTTTTTTTTTTTTTTGATTTCCATAGTAATACATTTGTGAAAATAATTGTGCACTTGAATTGACCATTCATTTAATCAATCTTTGTATATTTTTCAAAAATCTAATTTATTTACTGCTTCAGCCTTTACGTTTTTATGTTATTGTGTTAGTTTGTATGTGTTGAAGTCTATTAAGAGAAACTGTTTAATGATCAGTAATGATACAAAAACAAAGCTGAAGGTCACCTTCACATGCAAACAGTAATTTTTAAACTATTAAGAGTCAAAACTTTTCAGATTTTGAGTTCAGAAGTCATTTTTTTTACAATTCCTCAGCTAAGTAAGGACCTGAGATAAATGTAAAATAAAATAATAAGCCTGATAAATGATTAAAATTGCACAGTATGTGCCTGTTTTAGTGAAAAATGGACAGGTTTTTAAACAAGTAGATGTCTGATTGAGTTGATTCAGAATGAAAACATTAACATTGGTCATGGGGTGCTGGTTTGGTGGAGTGGTTAGCAACCAGGCACCCCATGTACACGCTTCTGCCGGTCCAGGTTCGAATCCCGCCTGTGACCAGTTTGCAGAGTGTCTTCCCCTACTCTCTCATCCCCTTTCACAAGCCTATGCACTGTCTCTCTCCTATCAATAAAGGCACAAAATGCCCCCAAAAAAAACATTGGTCATAATTTTATATTTGGATGGTTCAATCCTCCGTCTCCCTCTCAGGTCTGTTTGAGTTCAGAGTAACCGAGTACCTGGATGTGTATCCTGAGCCGGAGCCGAGCGGCGTGAACAAGTTCCTCAAAGGCCTGGGTGAGTGATCCTCGGTTATCAAAAGCTCATTTTAAAGACTGACCTTCAAAAGCTGATGTTTTTTCTTTTTTATATCCAGGTAACAAGATGAAGCTTCTACAGATTAAATGAAAATCAACAAGAAATTAAGACAAAGACTTAAAAACTGAAAACCTGCTGCTGATGGACGATCGGAGGAAACGTGGAGGAGTTGATGAAAGTTTGATTGTTGATTTGTGTTTGCACGTTTGAGGAGAGGGCACTTCTGATTGGACTGGAACTGGAATAATAATTAAGATTAATCTTCCATCATTAAATGAAGCCTCAAGAATGAGTTTGCAAAAGTACAGACATTCCTAAATGAACCTCAGTGTAATGGATGTAAATATTTGCTCTTTTGTACAGAAACATGTTTACATAACAGACTTTAGGCTCCATGTTTAGATCATTTTACAGCACAGTGGGCGCATTTTACAACAAATGCAACTTCTGAACATTTCAAACTTGTCAATTTAACTAAGAATGATGTGCATTGTTTTAACCCAGAGCATGTTTTTGACATTTTATGTAAAATACAATTTATGCTGCATCCCCTGCACAAACTGTATAAATACTGTTTACCATTTTAATGAAAAGATCTTAATGTTGAAATTCCAGGTTTAACTCATGAAAATGAGGATTTACGTTGAGAGAATTCAGTCTTTTCCTGTCCATGTCTTACTTTCATTAACTGGAGATGTAAATATCATTTTATATGTTTTGCACAGTTTTGAGAACCAGTGTACAGTATTTGGAGTATTTTTGTACTGAAGCATGTTGTGTCACACAAATGCTGCTTTCTAAATAAATGGGTTCCCAAGGACATGGTTTCATGTGTTGAGTTAATTATTTTATTTTTAATTACTTTAAAATGATCTGTAATACTTGAATAAAACTCTCAATGGCAATAGCTTTATATGATATCCTGTTGAACTATTTGCTCTTCTTTTGTGTTCTCAGATTGTTTAAAATTCTTCTCAAAATGTTTTTTAAGTGTTTGGTTGAATTTTGTTAAATAATTCATAAGATATAATAAACACACAGATTCTAAAGTGTTACCAAAGAGGAGGGAAAAAGACCTAAGAGCTGCATCTGATCCTCTACAGAGATAAATATTTTCATTTTTTTTCATTCAACTTCATCGAATCCTCGCTTAAAGGTGTAGTCAGCGATGTGGGAGAAAACGAGTGGAGAGGTTGTTGATAAACCAATTTAGACCCGCCTCTCCCTTCATACCTCACCCCTTGCTCCACCCCTGAAAGCTGATGGACGTGCATCGTCATGGAAACAGACGTAGAAACTGCGTAGCTGACCAACATAGCTAAGGTAACCCTGACTCGTCAGACAATAGTAGCCACAACTCGACTGCCGTTATTGATAACATCACAACAACAGTACATTTTGGCAGATTAGACAATAAGATGAATGGCTGACGGCTGTTACTGTTATGTGAAGACCACAAAGCTAATGTTGCTTACCTATCCAGCAGACAGATGGCAACATCCGCATCCGTTTTCAGGTCTTTGAATTCGTGGAGTTCCCTCCACCGTCGGAAAGCAACACCAATGTTGACCCGGGTCTTCGCTCTTTCATGGTCATAGCCCTTCTTTTTCACTTTTTACTCCTCTGACCTTTTTCTTTTGGGCTGTTTTTCAGCCATTGCTACTGCACCTATTGTATCTCCCTCTTACGCTAACTGCGCACACTACGCAACCTACGACTCCCCCTCCCTCCTCTGTCCGATCTGCACATGAGTATGATCGCCCCCTGGATGTGGGTGGAGGGGTGTACCCTGTTTTGGTGACTCGGCCCGAGCCACAGTATTTACCTGCTGAAATCCAGAGTCAAGGCTGTGTATTGAAACCGGACTTTTTTTTTTTAACATGCTGTCAGTGGTGACATCTTGTGGATGGAGAGGAGAAATACAGTGAATTTGACAAATAGTGCATTAGATTAGAAGATCAGAAGATTGCTGACTACACCTTTAACAGTCAAGACAAAATATAAATACCCAAACACACCAGATCAAGGACCTGTGCGTTGATATGCATCCAAATATTCAAACAAAAAAGCCAAATTATGTTTGAATCAGACAGAAATGTCAGTTATTACATCAGCCAAGGGTTCATGTTGTGGAGAAAATCCCTCAGGACAGCTGCACCCACAGAGGAGGGTGAGACGGTTCCTGCTGAACAGGTTTAACTGAACAGAAGGGAAGTCATTAACCAGAGTAAAGTTTCTCAGGCAGAGCTTCCTCTTTGGCTGCATAAATCTTAGACTTCCTCTATTAATTACCAACAGTGAACATCCCATCCTGCCCTCTACAGCTCTGAATATGAAATATAAATATTTTTTAAATATCAGATGAGATAAAATCATGGATGATGGAGCATCACAAAAGATGCTTTTGAATAAAATTATCAACCTCGCAACAGAAGCTTAGATCCAGATACCAAATGACAAAACCCCTAATGTGTCCAGGAGAGAATTAAAACAGGCATCATGGAAAAAGTCAAAACTTGGAGAAAAAAAAACTTCATTGAACTGTGATCAGGAAATAAAACAGAAGCACCTGAAAAGACAGACCTGCATCCTCCACACAGTCAAACAAAAGAAGTCATTTTTAGAAGTGACTCCAGTTGTTACTTTGGAAATCAAGATTAGAAAGTCCATTTAACTTTTTAAAAAATGTTTGAGGTTCATTTCTGAAAGCATCAACACCCACCTGTGGAGGTCTGAAGCATAGAGACCTTTAACTAGAAATAAACAGAAAAGCTGTTAATTCTTCATTCTGTTTTTCATTTCAACTCTTTTAAAAGTTTTTACTTTTTTGTCATTAACAAAACACCCATTATTTTCTTGGTAGAGGAATAGCTTTAAGAATGAGGAAATTAGAAGAGTGGTGTATTTTTAAGAATGTAACCATCAATAATGAATGACATCAAATTGTAAGAAAAAGCCCACATAAGTCTCTAGACTGTTCGAACGTAATGTTGAGAAAAAGTCAAAATGTAAAGAAAAAAAAACTGGCAAAATATCAAGAATGCAGCGGCCCAGCAGGTAGCGCACGTGTTTATATGTTCACCCCGTGAATGCATGGATTCTCTCTGGACACTCCAGCTTCATAAAAATGTTCATTAGGTTTACTGGTGACTCTAAATTACCCTTAGATATGAGTGTGACTGTTTGTCTGCTCTCTATGTGGCCCTGTGATTGGCTGGCAACTGGTTCAGTGTGTACTTTGTCGTTCCCCACCCTGAAAGTGATAAGTGTTATACAGTTGCATGAAAAAGTATGTGAACCCTTTGGGAGTACTTGGATTTCTGCTTAAATTGGTCATAAAATGTTCTGATCTTCATCAAAGTTCCATCACTAGACAAACACAGTCTGCTTAAACTAATAAAATAAAATAATAAAAATTCAAAGTTTTCATGTTTTTATTCGAAACAATATGTAAACCATGCAGCTGTTTACTGAATGGATTTCAGGAATACCATTTCAATAAAGTCAACTTTTTTGTTTTAATTTTGCCTCAAAATTGGTCTTTATATCTACCTATCTCTCTCTCTCTCTCTGTATATATATATATGTATATATATATATATTATATACACACACGTATATATATATATTCACACGTGTGTGTGTATGTATATATATATATATATATATATATATATATATATATATATATATATATATATATTATATTCCATGTGGGGTTTCCTGCCCTCCCTCTGTGTGCCTCTGATTGTGATTCCCTCCACCTGTGTGATTGTCTCACCTGTGCTTGATGTTTCTCCAGTTTAATTAGTCTTTGTGTTCCCCTTTGTCCTCGCCGGGTCATTCGTCTTCGATGTTTCACCAAGTCTTCAGTGCTTTTGGTGTTTCTCAGGTGTTCCTCCAGTTCCTGTAGGTAATTTTTAAACTTTTCTCATTGACTTTGATTTGCTCTTTGTATTTAACTTCTGTTTTTTCTTTGTTTCCATTCCCTAGGTTTTTGGTTTTCTCATCCCTTTTTTATTTCGTAATAAAGCCTTGTTGTTTAATCTGCATTTGGGTCCTTCTCTCTGTTTTTATTAGTTTATTTTAAATGTAACATATCCTGACAGTAATATTTATATATACATGAATAATCTGTGTTGTAAGAAATTTGCCTATTTCTTAAATATCACTTGACTGAACAAGAGGATTGTTGGTTTTGGGAGGGAAGGTGTCTATGGTTAATTTCTGTTCAAATATAGAGAGAAAATAACTTTAAGTACAAGGGAACCTCAGACTTGCTTGTCACAAATAAAATGTATTAAAAAAACAAAAACAGATTTCCTTAAAGACCCTGTAAAGCAAATTCAGCCATTTTCTTTTGTTTTCTTATTTTGAGCTTCTTTTTGACATCATTATATAGCGGTTGCTTGTGTGGTATTATCTGTTTTTAAACGGTAAATCTGTGACTGTGAAAGGAATTTGTTGGCTGGATGTATTGTCATAGAAAAATGTAAAATAACTTTTTTGATTTCAAACATCATTTCTCCATGATTTTCATTGATTGAAACTGGAAATTAAAAATGGAAAAACAGGATCAAATTCCTTCCATAGACCATTAGCTGATGATCATTTTGACAGAATAAACTGGGAGGCCAAAACATTTATTTTTGGAAGATTCCCTGTATAATTAAATACACTTAATATTTTTATTCAAATAACAGCTTATGTTTTATTCTGTTATAGATAAAATGCTCTTTTGTGATGTATACCTTTCTATTATATGATCAATTTAGATTTTTCCAGGGAGATATGCACGGCATTATTTTCTCTAAACTGTTTGATTTCTATATTGTATTGAACATATCATGAGTGAAAAATTAAATTCCTCAATATTAATGAAATTGTAAATTAAAAACAGAGTAGGCTGTAAACTGATGAAAGATCTTTTTGATAATTGGCTCTATGATTAGTCATTTTAATCTCAGGTGGAAAAACAGTCAAAAGTAGAAATAAAAATGTAGAATTATCTTTATTAACATTTAGGATTACTGGGTACTTTGTCTGAGCAGTCCTCTGTGAGATTCTGGACCAAAGGTTTCAGGCTCAAAGTGTTAAAATGAGCTCATGTTTGCTGCTGAACAAGCTGAGTTGGACTTTTCCTCCTCGTGTGGTCTCAGTCTGAACTGTCGCTGTCTGTGGAGTGTGTTGATTTGTGGCCATGGGGGGAGCAGATACTGAGACTTTATTGAAGAAGTGTGAGGAGCTTCACAAACCCACCACCACAGAGGAAGCTCACAGTGACAGCTTCACCTGCACAGGTGACTTTGGGACGCTCCTCATCGCCTGGAGTGGGGCCTCGCTCCTCTTCTGGATGTTGGGGCTCTGGTTTGGAGTTCATGGACTGCTGGTGTCTGAGCCTCCAGGGATGATCAGCTGGTTGAAGTCCACTCTCAGGAGACACAGCAGTCCTGAAACCACAAACAACTCTTTAATATCTGTTACAAGATGTTAACAATGCAGACACCATTTTATCACAGGAACTATGATTGTTATTGTAATTAAGAGATTATTTACTTTGGTGCCTCCAGCACCACATGACCTCCTTCTGGTCTTGGTCGGGGGTCTGTGTGTCCTCTTCGTCTTCATCTTGGAAACCCTGGATAGACCTTGAGGAACGCTGGCTCTTAGTGTTCTTCCATCTTCTTGGTGTTATTTCTTCCTCCGTCATTTACAGCTGTCTGCTCCTGCATAAAAAAACAATGAGTTATCTTTGACTTGTTTGATTTGTATAATTATTAAATATACAAACACATCATGTGTAGGCTAACACACACGACTGCTACAGTCTTTCTAAAAGACTACAGGTCATGTTGTTTCTTTACTCACCTTTGTTAGTTCTTGAATCTCATTACATTAAATTATATCCTGCTGGAATAAATTGTTATCAACACCAAAAAAAAAACAATTAAACATGAATGCTCAAAGACACAAACTGTCCACACATCACTTACCTGCTTCCTACCTACCCGTGGGCCACAGTTCCATTTTTGAATTATTTTTTAACCTGATCAGGGTCAAATAAAAGTGGACCGTGGCCCCACTGTAAGGTAATCCCTGACTGTGCTCAGAGCGTCTAACCTAATCTGAGTCACTGTCACTGTACCTCCTCGGGTAGATACCCTCCCAGTATCTGCCCCCCTGTGTCCCAGAGTTGGAGCCTGAGGTTGAGGGAGTGGGCTCTTCTCTGAGGCCTTCCTCAGAACTCCTCCTGGGCCTCTGAGCAGGACGCTGCTCCTCTTCCTCCTCCCTGATCCTCTTCCTGGAGGTGCTGAGGCCGGATGTGGATGGGGCTTCTTCATCTGGGTTGATTCCAAAGCATCTCCACAAATCAGAACTTTCAAAGCAGCTCTGAGAAGGAGGCTGTCCCTCCTCCCTGGAGGGCGGAACTTCACCTAGAAAGTTCACATAGAAGCCCCACAGATCCTCCTCCCTGCTCCTGTCCCTGGAGGTGCCGAGGCCGGACGTGGATGGAGCTCCGTCACTGAGAACGTTTCTGAACAAGCCCCAGGACTTCTGACTGAGTGAGACATCCAAGGGAGGAAATCCGATGTTGAAATCCTGCTCCTCAGCAGCCTCTCCACCAGCAGGAGCCACCTCAGGAGCAACTCCTTCAACATCTCGGTCTTCATCTTCTCTGTCGTCCTCATCAGACGTCATGGTGCTGTAACCAGAATCTATGCTGATCAAGGAATCCAACGAGTCATCCTCAAACTCATCAGAATCCTCCATCTCCCACAGCCACGGCCCGTTGAACTCTTCCAGGTCGTCTTCCTCCTCTTCTCTCTCCTCTTCTCTCTCCTCTTCTCTCTCCTGTTCCCTCTCCTCTACTCTCTCCTGTTCCCTCTCCTCTTCTCTCTCCTGTTCCCTCTCCTCTACTCTCTCCTGTTCCCTCTCCTCTTCCCTCTCCTCTACTCTCTCCTGTTCCCTCTCCTCTTCCCTCTCCTCTACTCTCTCCTCTACTCTCTCCTCTTCTCTCTCCTCTTCTCTCTCCTGTTCCCTCTCCTCTACTCTCTCCTCTTCCCTCTCTTCTTCCCTCTCCTCTTCCCTCTCCTCTTCTCTGTCCTCTTCCCTCTCCTCTTCCCTCTCTTCTTCTCTGTCCTCTTCCCTCTCCTCTTCCCTCTCCTCTTCTCTCTCCTCTTCCCTCTCCTCTTCTCTCTTCTCTTCATTTTTGTCTTCTCTCTCCTCTTCCCTCTCCTCATTACGTTCAGCTTTTAAGGAAGTTTCATACCTACCATCATACTTACCTTCCTCTTGGTCTTCGTCACTGTCCTCCACAACAATGACACTCTCCACCTCCTCTTCATCAGAGGAGATGTAGATGGGGAGAACAACACTGTCATCATCATCGATGATCATGATCAGGTCGGGGGTCCCATCAGCTTCATGACGCTCAACATCATAAGAGACATCTGTAGGAAAAGGGTCAAGCTTCAGCATCTCTGTTCACCACCAAATTAACAAAATCAAAATAAATCAGAAGTTACATGAATAAGTCACACTGGACTTGAGTAAAAGTTAACATAGCTGAAAATTATGGATTTAAATTGTGTTTATTCTTATTTTTTAAAACAGCAGACAATACTCACAGACCCGTCCAACACAAAACACACATACATGTACTGCTCACATAAAATAACATAAACCTCATTTTGGTTGATAACAGAGTTCACTTAGGATAAATTGATTAACAACAAGACACATCAACCAACTCACACACACAACTCCTCTAATGAACCTCAGTAGGATCCCAACACACACTAACACATGATCACAGTGATGAACACACCAAACATGCAGCATGCAGGAGGACTACTCTGTGGGGACACGCTGAGTTTAGGAAATTCTTACCTTATAAAAGTCAGATTTGGTTCCAGGTTGGGTTTGCCTATGAGCACAAACATGACAGCTTAATCACAGCACAAACTACTTTTCGTTTCAAAGAGGAGAGCAAATAACACCACACAACAACCAACCAAACCAATGTTGATCCATTAAGTTGATAGGGAACAGGAAAAGGGCATTACAACAAACACACCAATCACTATCATGTTGATTAATAGGGCAAATATAAAGAATATAATTTAAATATGTTTTGTAGAACAAATTCAAAACACTAAAGTAGGATGTTGTTCCAAATTTATCTGATCATGAAACTTACTCAAAATATTTCCCATATTTCTCTGCTGGTTTTAACTCTTTGACAGAACATAATGATATTAAATGCTCCTCCTCTCTGTTCCTCTCCTCGGCCTGAACCATCATTTTCTGTCATTTTCATCAATAATTCACTGAACTAAACTGTGTAATGAAATCTGCACCATTAAGAAGCTCATCCTCCTTCTAAGCGCCAGCACATTCCGACGTTTCATGGTCTCCATGGAAACAAAAACAACGATTCCGAGCGATTTTTAAATTTAGCCTGGTCGCCATTTTGTTCAACTTTCAATGCCAAAAATGTCATTCACTTTTGTCTTCGGACGACAGTAAACAAGTTTTTCCAAGTCCAAACACCTTGTTGAAATGTTCCAAATATTTCCCGCGGTATTTTTTGCCGCCTGAAGCAATTTAATAAACTAATCTCTTCCTCACTGATCATTAAACTACTATCACGTTTAGCTATGTGCCCATCATTAATCTCACTTCTGCTTTATAATTTTCTCACATTTTTGTTAAATTCAACTGCATTAACTGAACTCGGGAAAACAGGAGACTTTAAGAGACTTCTCTTTTCATCAAACTCAACAAAATCATCATTTTAATCAAAATTCCATCAACAGTATAAATTCACCACTTTACCATGATGAAGATCCTGCTCCTCCAGGTGTCTGATCAGGTTGTTCTCCATGGTGCTCCAAAGATCCTCTTAAAATCAAACTTCTTCTTGTCGTTGGTTTTCTTCTTCTTTCTTCTTCAGTCCGTCGAGTTCTCCGGTAAAGCTGCTCAAGTTTTCTCAGGTTCAAAAGTTCGTTTTGCTGTGCTCCAAAATCTGCCGCAGTTCAACATCAGTCAAAAAGTGCAAAGGGGAGAGGAAAATGGCAGCAGGCTTTTTTATAGGACTCCGTCTCCATGGTTACGGAGCAACGCACGCGCGTGCGTGCGTGAGTGCGTTCCAGAGAATAAAGGCTGAAGGGTTATTTCCCTTTTCAGTATTTCAGAAATAATGTATTTAACGTCCCCTACTTTAACACGTTTGAATTACAGATTTAAAACACATTAAAAATTAAAATAGTAATAGAAATGAAGAATAACAATACATTGGTAAAAACAATTTGATTACTTTAGCTACTTAATTGAGTCATTTGGAGACTGGATTTCATTTTTTCTAAAGCACCATGGAGAACAATCTGATCAGATACCTGGAGGAGCAGGATCTTTATTATGGTAAAGCATGAATTCATGTTTTTGATGGGAAGTTGATTAAATCAATGTTTTGTTGGGTTTGATAAAAAGATAAGTCTTCAAAAGTTGTAAGACTTGGAACCAGAAACAAAAAATAAATTATTTGGTTAAACGTGAGTTTGGTGGCTAACATTTGATCATCTGTTTGAAAAGAAAGGACGGTGAGATCTCTAAAACTTTTCTTTTTTTGCCAGTAAAACCCTACTTTTTGCAGAGTTGACTGACTTGATGCAGCTGCAGAGATATTTGACAACATTTGTCTCTGCACTCACAGATGTTCTTTTCAGTGATTAAATGTCTTGAAAAACAGTGAGCTATTCCTCCTTAGAACATTTTCTTCTTCCTGAGACTGATGGGTAACATCTTCAGTGTTACAGAAATATAAAACATGTTTGACTTTTTAAAGCATTAATGCATTGAAATTAAAAAAAAAAACTGTCCCACGAATCTGTTTGCATCCTGCCAGTATGTCCCAGCCATGACCTCATGGGGGCGCTGTCTCCACACGCGTCCAGAGACAGGACAGAGAACCATCAGGGTTCAAGTTCAGTCTCAAAATATTCCACTTTTTTAAATATCAAAATTTAAAGCTAAGGAGGGTTAAAGCATCACATTATTATGCCCGGGTTTAAAATATGTTGGGAAACTTCTGATGGGAGGAAAATATTTTTATTAACTGTTTTTTTCTTTCCTCTAAATGCCTCAGACTGTGAGTGTAAAAACTGATTTATGGCTTAAACTTGGAACTGAACTACATTCTCAAACACGAGTCCAGAATAAGACAAGTGTAGCCGACTCACAGAATTATTTTGACTTTTGCAAGACCTGAGCAAACAAATAATTCCCAAAAAGCAAACTTCACTACTTTATCTTTTAATTTGGTCCTCATGGTCGCATTCTAAGATGTTGGGTTCTTGTCTCAGGACCTTATGACACAAGAACAGATTCTTATTGTAGGGGGGCAGGGAGTGGTCCAGGTGGTCCAGGTGGGCTTTGGGAATATTGTGGGCTCGGATTATAACTGAGGCCCCAGGGCGTCAGCTTGCACCTTCTTTTGGGTGTAGTCACACTGAGGCACCGCACCTCTCTTTGGAGGGTGGAGGACTGATGTGGACTAATGCTCCTCACCCTGCGGGTGGGGGACCCTTTGGGTTTTCAGACTGTTGGGTGCCTGGGCCTGGATTGCTGTGCCCCCTTTGGGATCTTAGGTTTTCCTAATGTTCCTAAAAACCATCTCTCTCCCATGAGAAACAACTGTCTCCTCCCTTGGCTCTTATGTTTTTTTGTGTTTGTTTTTTTGCCACTTCTTTGATTTATTTTTATTTAAATGTTGCTCTTTTTGATTATTTTGATTATTATAACAACTAATATTATTGTTATTATATAACAACAATTATATTACATTTTTATTAGTACAATTATTTTATAACTATTATGAAAACTAGATTTTCATTTAAAATATTTTTTCAATTATGTTATTAAATTATATTTTATAATTATTTTCACAATCATTATCATTGCTATTTTCATTACATTTTGTTCTATTTACATAATTTTTATTACAATTATTACTAGTAATACTATTGGTTATATTTCTATTATATCATATTTAATTACAATTATTTTACTTTTATTATATTTATTACTATTATTATTTTTGTAGTTCTATCATTGTTTGACTATATTTGTTACTATAATAATTGCTATTACTATTATTATTATTCTTAGAAAAATGCAACTTCTTTGTTTTTATATATTTATTATTCATTAATTAATATTACATTTATTTTATTTATTATTGTCATTATTATTATTATTATTATTACAAGTAGAAGTGATAGTGGTAGTTTGATTAATGTCATGAAACTATTTTCACTGTCTGATTAACAACTTGTTTTATTTTAGGTTCAGAATTACTTGTCAAATCTTAATGTATTAAGGAATGTTGACAAATATTTTTTAATATGTATCTCTACTGTATTCTGACAACTGGAAGAGACTTATAGTGTCTATAGTTCAAATCCTTATTAAAGGGGATTTAAGTTTTTGGGACATAAAAACAGGGTCAGACTGAACAAATCAAAGCACACCTGGATTAAATTAATCCAATCACAGGGCTGATGTTAGAGTTATAATGACCTTTAGAGGGCAGCAAAGAGAGAATTTAACACACAACCTCAAACTGAGAGACACAAGTACATTTATATTCATCTACACAACAAATGACAATAAAATGAGCTCTTTACCATTTTACATTTTTTTCTTGTGATATACAACCTTTAGTTCTGTAATAGATATGTGAATTATTCGAGGCTGTAATATTATTTTGGAAGACACAATGTGCTCTGTGATGGTGACAGAAGCTCAGCGGCAGAGTCTGTTGTCTTCACTCTGGAGGTAGAGGGGTTCAATCACCAGCTCCTGCAGTTTCCTCACTGAAGGCTCCCTCCTCTGTCATGTAAAGGCGTGTGGATTTTTAACTGAACTGATATTATGGCATTAACAAGAAGTTAAAGAAAACACACAGATAACATCCAGGCAACACAGAAGTCTAAAAATATGAGTTTGTTTTCAAGTGTGAGAATTAAAGAGGTTAAAGAAGAAAAAGGTTAAAGCTGAAATTCAGAGATCAGGGTCTGCTGCTGTCGATTAACCTCATGGTGCAAATGGATCAGCTCGATTTAATATACTGTATGTCTATCTTACCAAACTCCAATTTAGGACACTTGTGAGTGGCCCAAAGCATTATGGCCCAGTTGGCATCTTTCAAAGTTGGAGGAGGAGGGAGCCTTAAAGGTGTAGTGTGTAGAATTTGGGAGCATTTCAGCAAACTGAAACGGTGAACATAGGATATAATGTTTCTAATTATATGTAAGGTCTGTCAAAATAGGAGTACAATCATCCCCATAAAACATTTGTCTTATTTTCATGTAGTTAGAAAAAGCTTTAAAAAATTTACATTACCGCGGGCTGCGTTCATGTAGGCCAACATAATGATCGCTGTGTTGTCTATGGGTGGATCTTAGGGACAAAAAGAACGAAACGTGAATCTGTCTGCCGGTACTGAAATCTACCTGGAATGCAGTCAGGCGAAGAACAGGAGAGAGGGCGGTGGTGGATGTATAGACAGTGTTACTCAGCACTGGGGATTTAAATTGTGTGCATAAATAATGGTTACAAACCTTGTCACTTTAGTAAATGACGCCATGTTCACGATCCCTTTTGGTCTTCACAGTGTTCCGTTGCTCTGGGACGTGACGTTTTGGTTACAGTTAAGCTCATTCTAGGATCTGGACACTAGATGCCTCTAAAATGCCAATTTCTACATACTGCACCTTCAAGTAAGACAATAGCAGGAAGTGACTGCTCATACAGAGATTAGCATAGATGCTAACAGCTTCAGTAGCAGTTTTATCAGATCTGGACCACATGTCTTTACTAAATGAAAAACAAATGACAACACTAACTTCTCTATAGTAAGGATATTTTAGCCCCACTTCAGACATGTTTGTCGAAACAAGAGGTTCATGTTTTGTCCTTCACACTGCAGCGCTGTCTGCAGGCTTAATTATGTGATTGGCCTGTAAAGCTGCATTCACAATGAACGTTGCGACCATAATTGCATCCCCCACTGAAGTCGCATCGTGTGTCCATAAATACCTAGTTTTGGTCACCGTCGCTGTAGCTTGTGACAACACTATGCTCGAATTCCACCACGATCTTATCATATATCATATAATAGGGTGTATAAGTTGTCATCATTTCCAACTGTTTCCTTTTCCCTCACCAACCACAAAACACTGCAGCTGACAGCCCTGCAGCAGCATCATCTGTGAGTTCTATGCGGTCCGTCTAGGGGGAACTAATGTCCTCACTGAACAATGTTTCCCACAAAAACGTACATTGTTACTCTGTAAGTCAGAATAATAACAGTCTGTCACGGGTACCGTCACACTCACACACTCACACAGCTGACTGGCTGTTGCTGTGCGGACACACACGACATCGCCTGGAAAGATCAACTTTTTTCAACATTGGCGATGCAAGGACAAGTGATGTGGGACGTGGCCACAGCTTCAAATGTTTGTGGATTCAGTAAACGGAGGGCACAGAGCTCTCTGTTTTCTGCCATTTTTGTTTTCATGTACACGTGCCACTAGTAGTGAAGGACAGACTGGTGAGTCTAGATAAACTTTAGACCTATTTAATGAGACTATTGGTGCTTGCTCATTTAAAAATGTGATTGTTAATGGAAGAAAATAAAATTCGAATCTGTTTTTGGTGAACAGAGGTGATAGTGGCGAACTAAACAAGCTCAAGTCCATCCATTTTATTCTGCAGTGAGAAAGAACAAGCCTATATTAAACAGAGAGAGAGAGAGGAATTACAAACACAATCCAGACTTTGTATAGAAATAATAATACATGAATGTTTATCATATTGGCATTTACAACTGCGATGATGATAAAACAAAAGTACAAGCCTGCATTAATACCCACCAAAGATGCTCTGAGCAGACTTGAGCTGGATGTTCACATCTTTATCTTTGCCGTCTTTATCTCTCGACAGCTCCTACAATCAGTTTGGTGTTTGTCTCAGAGTTTTTTTTAATACAATATATTCAACAGACATTTCATTCAAAGAGATGCTCCATTTGGATAAGGGAACGAGTTTCTACCAGAATATAAAAGTGTTTGAAATGAAGTTTGTGGATGGAGCAGATAAAGAAGACGGTGAGCAAACCTGTTCGCATTTCCATTTGTTTTATGTTTTCAGAGCTTGTTTCATATCAGGAGAGAGATGAACTTTATCAGAGTGGGAGGTCTGTCTGCACCCGTGCTGCAGGACCAAGGCACATTCAGACTTTATCTGTCTGCTCATTTATATTCCACTCAACACTCACAGCCACTTTATTAGGTACACATTGATATCTCCCTGCCTTAAACTGCCTCAACTTTGATTACCAAGAGGGACATGTCTTTTTTTTCAGTGCCAGAGGGCCACATTGTTAAATATTGTTGGGTACTCTCAATGAGTAAAAGAAATATATGAATAAGCAAGAATAGACAGTACAAAGCTTCAAAAAGGATTATATCAAAAATTAATAAACTTCAACTAAAAAGTATCCGGAGAGCACAAACCTCCACCAAGGCCGCTCACATATTACTGTTTCATCTATAAATAATAGTTCTATGATAAAGTTAGCATCATAATCCAATTTATGACTCTGAAAACCCACACCTAGCACTCAGAATCATGTTGATACCATTATGAGTTAGATAGTTACTGAGCGAAAACAATCATTCACTGAAGGCAGTTATCTGGATCACCCCCAGAATCTAATTATTCTTAATTTGGGTCATTACCAACATCTCCTGAAAATTTTAACAAAATCCATCCAGTCATTTTTGCTTAATCTTGCAAACAGAAAAACGGAGAAAACTAGAAAAGCACTTGGAGAGCGCAGACCTCCGCCAGCGCCACAGTCCTCAGCCATATTGTCATTTTGACCATAAATATTAGTTCTACCTTTATTTCATTGAAATATTTAGATTCCTTGACCATGAAAACATACCATTTGCAATTGGATTCATAATGATATCTATTTTAGTTCAGTAGTTATTAACAGAAATCCCATTTTTCGCCCTGGCGGCCAGACGCTGATCCAGATCAACACCAAAATCGAATCACTTCTTCCTTTTCCCATGCTGAACATTTCCTGAAAATTTCATCAAGATCCATCCATAACTTTTTCAGTTATTTTGTTCACAGACAGACGGACGGACAGACAAACTCTCCCAAAAACAACCTCCTTGGCAGAGGTAAAAATATTACCCCACAAAAACGTAACCTCCTTTGTGGAGGAAACCACAACACAATTACAAATTCATGACTTAAAGGTGCTATGAGAAGAATCTATTTCCGGCGACATAAAGACTCTGCTACCCATGAGCACGCATGGTGACTGTCGTAAAGACGTGACCCAAACTAAAGCGTGCATTTGTTGTGATGCTAATGAATGCAGCACAGACCTTCCTCAGAACTCCTTCTTTTTTCAACAACTTACAAGATGCAAAGCGATGAGGTAATGTATCTCTTTCTAGTTACGTAGTGGTAGTTTTTGATGTGTGACAACAAGCAATTTTTGAAAAACAGTATTGTAGTTTTGTAGCCCCTATATATCCCTACTTACAGCCCGGTGCTCTAAGACGTGTCCAAATAATATAAATTTGCTCTAATTTTAATTGTCTTGTTCCCGAAGTTGAGTATCAGTCCAGCCCTGTCCTGCCCGACCATGAAGCTAAGGAATAGCATTTATTGATAATCTATTTTGATGCTATAAAACTCATCTTAAAGTGCGTATTTCTATCAGGCATATATTTAAAAGTGAGACTTTTTTGTAATTACTTAGAAACTCCTCATAGCATCTTTAATGAGCATGATACACAATGCAATCCGATTTAAGCTTCTTTTCAATGCAATAAGACTGAATAGTTACCAGTTTTTAAGCATAAATATATTACCTGTACCATTGCTTCCATATATAGTTTTTACTCATAAGGTAGCTTTTGCTTTAATGCCTCATAAAAGATATTTAGAGATTCAATCCAAGCAAAGTAAGTTCTTTAATGACTTGTAAAAAGCAAAGCATGAACCAGCAATCAAAAGGTTAGTAGGGATATTTCACCACCTAACCTAATTACTGCATTATGTTGTACTGGTTGCTCATGATGAATCATGTTTAGCAGTTGTTTGTGCATGTCAATCCAAGTACATCAGTTTATACAGTACCCAGACCAGTCAATCAGGTACTTACAATCATACAACTGATGCTCTGAACTTCAGCAGGTTGTTTTGTTTATGTCTGCATGTTTTAATGCATTTAGTTGCTGCCATGTGTTTGATTGATCGGCTATGAGCAGTTAAGTGGGTTGTGAAGTGGCCTGTGAGAGTAAGTTGTTTTATAAAATGATACTACAGTCAGAAATCCTTCATTGTCACTTATATACTGAATAACAGAGGTGTGGACTCGAGTCGTGTGACTTAGACTCGAGTCACAATTATGATGACTTTGGACTCGACTTGACAAAATCATCAAAGACTTGCAACTTGACTTGGACTTTGACATTAATGACTCGGGACTTGACTCTGAGTTTAGTCTGATGACTTGAAAATACTTGAAATTTTCAGTAAGACTGTTGAATAAAATGTGCTCCCTTCAAAGTATTCGACTAAGTGACTGATTTTTGACATTTCCATTTACGATGTCATAAACAAAAAACGAATTGCCGTTTGCAAAACCTGCAGCGTGAGAATAACAGACAGAGGTGATGACGTCGAACTTTGTTCGGCACCTGAAGCTGCACAAAGAAAGATAAGTTGGTCTGGTACCTTGTTGTGAGATCCTTTTGGGTAACTTTAGCTTAGCATCCGTTATATGCAACAACGGTATATGTTCGCTCGTAAACTCGCCGCGGCTAAAAACTGAGTCTGACGTTAGCTGAAAATAATTGTAAAGTTGAGGCCCAGGGTTACCAAGTGTCCTGTTTTCTCATGACATGTCCTGTTTTCATGTCCTGCCCTGACTGTCCTGTTTGTTTTTATAAAGCGATGAAACTGTTCCGGTTTTTATTTTTATTTTTATTTGGTCAACGGTGCTTATGACTTAGAAGGACTTGAAAATTTTAAGCCTATGACTTCAGACTTGACTTGTCTTTTCTTTACTTTAGACTCAACTTGGACTTGCACGTCTTTACTTGAGACTTGACTCGAGACTTGGGTTTAAAGACTTGAGACTTACTTGAGACTTGCAAAACAGTGACTTTCTCCCACCTCTGCTGAATAGAAACAAAACAAGTACAGGAAATATAAAAATTTAATGTAAACTGTAGAGAAATTCATCACAGAGTTATTATCACTGCCAATGAGGTTACATTTTTACCAGTGTTAGGTCAGAAACAGACCAAGTGCCTGGTTTACTCCTTTTTGGTGGTGATCTAAATCCATATTTGGCTTGAGAATTTTTTTTCGTCAATATTGCGACACAAGTTCTCACTGGATACTGAAGACATTTTCAGAGAGTATGGCACAAGAAGCAAGTGATCACGTTTTAGTGGTGAATCAAATCCAAAAGTGGATCCCAGATTTTTTTTAATGATTTGTTGGAATCAAAGATAGGACAGATTTCTACATTTTTCATAATAACTCACCCAAAATGTTGAAAATGCTTCGCTTGACTTCTAGTTTGTTAGTATTATGAGTTTGTCCTAAATTGAGATTTATAGAAGTTATAGAAAAGTGGATTCATGAAACTTCCCATTCCTCTTTACACTGAATGATTTAGAGAAAAAGGATGCATGTTATTTGACCTCAGTGATTGTAAAATTCTTTCGACCGTCTATATATAAAAAACAATTTTTAATTGGTAAATGTCCTGAAGGTTTTGGAGCAGCTTAATAAAAGCAAATTCCTGACCTAAATCCACCCTGACTTTATCAAAAAGGTATTCTGAGACTTTATCAGCCTGTCTTTTCGATGTCATGTGGGTGTTACAACAATTTCTAATACAAATGTCTCTTTTCTTGGGACGGTGTGAAGCTGCGTTGGTGAGACGGTAAGACAAAGAGAGCCTTTATTAGTAAGAAGACTGACGCAGAAGGTGGAGGCCTCACATTAACTTCAGCTGAACTTTGAAAAAATATTTTCACAAAGACAGTTGAGCAGGGATTTTCTTCTCTTATACAGGCCTCATTATAACGGATTTCTGCCTGACAGCATGATCAGGAGCCACAAAGACCAACTCATTAAACGAGTGAGTATTTCTCTTGATATATAAAATAATTTTACATTAGTCAAATGGTAAAATAATGAGTATGTGTATCTGTCATGTCAATCCTGCATAACTTAGTTTTTATTAAGCAAATTTAGTAAGAAAGAAACTGAGATGTTGATGGTTGTTGACATGCAGTGATTTTTGGTACCTAATTAGATTGTGATGAGCTCCAGCTGGGTTTGTCTACCTACATATACTGAACATGGCAACTCACCAACCACTTTGTTAGTCTGAGGAAGAGCTGAATGGCTAAGAACGTCTCTGACTTTCAAAATAAGTTCCTGAAGGGAGTTCATTTTGGTGTGGAGATCTTTTCACATGCAACCAAACCCCAAAAATCCATTCTGGTGGACAATATATTTAACATGACTTTTAAAGACAGATTCACAGGAGGGATCAGCAGTTTGAGTTTGTCTTGGCTCTTATTTTGAAAGGAATCCTGTGAAGCTTTCCTGAAATATTGTGTTCTTAAGATTTAGGGGTCATAGCAACCTTGACTTTGTATCTCCTAGGTTCAATGTATAAAGGGATTTTTGGGCAAAAATGAGTTACTGTGTGAAGCTTTATGAAAATCCCTTCAAGTGTTCTTGGAGAGATGGTCTCGCATGGAGTACATTGAATGAAACCTTTGACATGTGACGCCCCAAAATCCAAATACATCCTCCTCGAGTCAAGCCTGACATTTGTGAAAAATTTGTGAATAGTCTAGGATATGTCCTTAAAACCAAAAGGATTTTTACTTTTGGCGTCCAAAATCCACAACAGTCACACTCGAATTGTAGTAAAAGTGTGAAGGATTCAGAGGAGTTTTATTGTCATTCACTTTTCATGGAGCCTAACAGGGCCACATAGAGAGACAGAAAACCATTCATGCTCACACTCATACCTAAGGGCAATTTAGGGGCCGTTTACATGGAAACTCCTGACTTGAAGACGCAAAGATTCTTCCTTTCGGTTTTCGAATTCTTCTGCGATTAGATGACAATGCTCGGAGACGAGTTAATCCCCTGTAAATCCGCTGTAGTGTGCATGCCAGTTCAGTAGATGGCGTTGTAGGTCTGCAGAGAGGCAGCGCTGCTACAACACACGAACGAAGAAGAAAACCTTTCACAAACAACAATGGCGAACAGACGCACAGAGAAGCAGGAGTTTCTTTTTTGGACAACAGATCATACATATCTGTCTGGATAGTTTTTTCTGGATAACAAACCGAGCACGGTAAGACTCTCACACGTTACTCGGCGGACGGAGGAAGCTGCTGTTGTTCCTGGTATGCGCGCGCAGCCTCCATCTGAAAGAGTACTGCGCATGCGGTGACGTCAGCGTTTCCCCCGAAACGCTCTGCTCTGTGTTCACACGAGGCCGGATGGAGGAGCGGATTCAAATCTTTCCGCTCTGGGGAGCGTTTTCAAAAGTTTGCGGTTTCGGTGGAAACGCAACGTGGTCTCATCTAAACGGAAGGCCAAAACGCAACGAAATGTTTGCGGATTTGACCGTTTTCGGCGTCATGTAAGTCCCCTTAGAGTCACCAATTAACATAATGAGCATGTTTTTGGTCTGTGGGAGGAAGCTGGAGTGCCTGGAGAGAACCCACACATGCACGGGAAGAACATGCAAACTTCACACAGAAAGGCCCCTGTCCGACCCAGGGATTGAACCAGGGACCTTCTTTCTGTGAGGCACGTGCACTACCTGCTGCACCAATGTGCTGCCTTCCAGTATACACTTTAAAGGAGAAAAGAATTAAAATTGTTACTCAGGTCCTGGTATTTGGCATAAAGAAATATATAAGGAAAAAATAGGAGGTAAAAATACAAAATAAAGACATTGACAACACTACCATGATCTAAGGCTAGTCAAATCTAAATAAAACCTAACAAAAACAAAAAGGATAACATTCACAGCATAAACCTAAAACAGAATCTTAATGAAAATTACAATAGTATTTACAGCATTAACCTAAATAAAAAATATGCTACTATTTACAACACTATAACCTAATCTAAACACAGTACACACTGGAGTACAGAGCAGCAAAGACAGTGGAGCCCAGAGAGGTTTTGTTGTGCAAGAAAGATCAACAGTACGGAAAGGAAATGAAGTAGAGAGAATTAAAGTAAGTAGAATTAAAAACAGATGTGTCCAAAACAAGTGGTGAGCGTTAGACAAAATGATCTTAACCTTTGACAATGACCTTCAAATTTCAACCAGGTCATTCAGTCACAGAGCATGGTGCAAAGTTTGATGAAAATCCTGTAAAGTTGTCTTGAGATGCTGATTCATGAAAAAATATGACCAAAGGCATCTTTACTGTGACCTATAATGTCCAACACCTAAGCAGTACATCCTTTTGTTATCTGAGGAACGTTGTTGATAGACAGCTGTGTCCATCCTTGCTTCCTCTCTCCTTCACTGGAAGTCATCATCCCTGCATCCAGATAAGGGATCTTCCAATTGCCCAAAATTCACCAGGAGGAGGCAAGGATGGAAGAGAGAGGAGGCAACTGAGGAAACACCAGTGTTGATCTGAGACACGTAAACTTTATACAGGAGGACTTATTCCTGAGCAATCTGCTGTTTTATGTGAGGCCACATTATTGTGAAATCATATTTGTTCACTTTTTAGATCAGATGAGTTTGTGCAGTCTGGTATTTGACAGCCAATCAGCTGAGCAGCTCATCTTTAATACCTGACTCTGCTCAGACTGATAAAGTCAAGGATTTGTCATTTCATATTTTGTGCCTCCTCCGTCCTCGTGTCTCGTCCTCGCTTCTTTTTCAATTCCTCACCGGGAGGAGCTAAGATACGAGGAAACAACACGTGAAGGAAGTAAGATGGATAAAGTTATGTAATGAGAAAGACCACAGACAGGGAGGCCGTGTTGAGACGGGAATTTATGAGACCATCTGACCAACAGCAACACTAGGTTTCCAAAATCGAAATCCTCAATAAAAAAGAACAAAACAGATGCAATGCAAAACAGTTCACCTCCTCAATGAGAGAGCACATAGAAAATTATATTTCAATCTGAAGTGATTTTATTAAAACAGGCTGCAAAGATGTTTATTTGGGTGGTAAAAAACAACAATTTTCCTCTCACTGAGGTTTCTACAGCCACCCTCTAGTGGGCACTCATGGTACTGCAGGCGAGTTCAAGATATTACTGTATATACAAATTTTTCAAAAATTAAAACACATATTTTCTCCATTTCACCAAAATGACTTATTGTGTGTCTCCTGGATTTTCTCACTGAGCACTAACATCGTCTCAGGTTTTCAAAGACCTATTGTGAGCACGGCCATGACAGACAGTTTGATTATTGTTGCCATGAGAAAACACAGATTGATCTCTCTGTCCATGGATGTGAGGTTCCTCTTGAAAATTAGATGCCACATCTCAAGGGGGCTTACCTTAAAAAATATATAATCAACAAATATGGAACTATACAAATAAAGATCTTGCGCCTCTCCACAAGCCAATCCTCTCTCCTGTCAATAAAGGCAAAAAAATCACCCCCCAAAATAATCTTAAAAAAAAGATTGATTGATTGAAAAAAATATGATAGGGACAGATTTAAGATCCGGGCGTCCATGAGTTTATTGCAATCATAAATTCTTATTTTTAGTTCTTTTGTCTTTGCCGAGATGGATGCATCTCTGGTTTTATGTATGTGTAAATTAGAGCTGGGAAAAAAATTTTTTAAATCGATTAATTCAAATTATTTTTTGCAGAAGATTTAAAAAATTAAAAATCAAGATTTTTTTTCTTGCCTTAGTCCAATTGTAAGTAGTTGCAATTTTTGAAAAAAATACAATTTTCATGATGGTCGGCCTTGTAGGGTTTTCACAAGCACTTTTATAGGCTTGTATTTGTTAATTAAGTAGATAAAATATTGATCGAAGAGTTTCATGCTACTACTGTTAAAATACCTTTGCCTTTAAGTGTTTATGTACAAACCTGCCTATGTTTATACTATATAATAAACCTTTTATGACCCAGACTTTGAATTTAAGAGGGAAACATTTAGACAACATAAAAGCAAAACTTAATTTGTTATATTTTTATGTCACTGGGAGTTTTGTTTCTTTTAGGGTGGGAAAAACCGATTAAAATCGTAAATCGAGTGTTGTGGAGAAAAATCTGGGATTTTATTTTTAGGCCATATCTCCCAGCCCTAGTGAAAATACTAATATATAAATTGGTGTATGAATATAAATGAAGAGTCTGGCTTCAGTCTGCTCTATTGCAGACTCTATTGTAAAGTGCCACAGGATAACACTTGTTATGAACTATACAAATAAAGATTGATTAATTGTTTGATTGATTGATTGATAGTGATGTATGATAGTCTGCTGGTTTGAAAAGCAGAACCTGTTTCTGCTGTTGATCTGTTTTTGTATCTTGTTCGTTCTTTATTAAAGTGCTTTGCGTTGTCAGCAAGACTATGAAAATGTCACTGAAGCTCAAGTCCATTTAACAGTTAAACTATCTTTATGTACAATGCACTAAAAATAATAATAAAAAAATAAATAAACATCTAAAGTCACATCTGTACATACAAAAAACTATGTTTTAAACATATTTTTAAATTTAACAAATAACAAGAAACACATTTTAGGACTGTTAGGGATAAAAATGTTTCAAATGTGGTTACATCCCTAAAAAAACAATATGGTGAACATTTACTAATTCCTAGTGTATCTGCTTTATATATACATAAATCTTTTATGAGCACCAGCATAAGCTATTTAAACTGAAGTAAACTGGCTTTCATAAGTCTCATTAAAAATCTAAATATATCCTGATAAACTTGATCATCTGCATGTTTGGAGATCAGTCCCCTGATCTTCAGTCACCTCTGTGTTTGAGGTGAGGCTCAAAACAAAGCAGGTGAACAGGATTGCACTTTTACAGCCTGGTAATCCTTTATTTTATAGTTTACAGAAAGACAGACGGGGTCACCGTCTTATCTTTATGACCCACAACTGAAAAACCGTCACGTGTTTCTCCAAATAGTCTTTGCCCCCTGAGGATCTGAGTGGCCCTCGCTCTCATGCAGAGACATGTTTGAAGGAAGAAGGAAGTCCAAACATTAGGAATAGCCTTTATCATAATGTGTTTTCAGGCCAATCAAGAAATAAACAAATAAATCTATGTAGGATAGATTCTCCCGCTCACGTTTACAGCAGGCTATCAGAGATGTGAATAACCCATCACACCACGGATCCTCTCTTTAGCCTGCAGTGTTTTGTTTGTCTGCGATCATTTTCCATCACACTGACCTTCATTGTCAACATTTGTTTTTTATGGACGTATTTATTTATTTTATGCAGCATTGCATCCCAGAAAAATAACCCAGAAAAAGATATGTTGTGAAAAATCAGCTGTTTACTCAAACATCCTATCACACAGTCAGTCGACCAGGGAGGAGATGAAAACAGTCAAATGATGGATCCACTTTTTTTTAAATTATAAATCTTTATTACAGTTTTTCTCCATTGGTTTGGCTCATTTCTTGAAGCAGAAATTACATTCTCAAAATAACATGGACAAACATCCAAACCACTTGGCAATTGTTCACAACAGAATTGGATTTCTCATTCATTTAATCAAATTGCAAATGTCGTAGTACAAGTCTCTACGGCTCAGGATTAAGTACAGGTAACCAACAGTCAGCAGATATAGCACAATTTCAAAGTGAATACATCTTGTTAAAGAAAACTGATTGTTGATTCTCAGTCTAGTGGTTGTTCTCTCCAAAACATATCAGCTCAAATGTCAAAACTAGTCAAGACTTTAAAAGTTCTTGTCTTATGTTAGGTGTGAAACTCCCACATTATTTACAGTACTGTAGGCCTTGTTTTTTGTTTATGTGT
>JAZDUH010000145.1:11320000-11397500 GCA_036419115.1 Scarus forsteni
CTTTAGGCCGTCCACACCAAGAATCTTGAGCAGCCAGACAAGACAAAAACTGACAAAAAGGATGTATTATGTGCCTTAATGATGCATACCGGTATACCATGTTTTGGGGGTAACATGAATCAAACCAAATAGTCCTCTTTCATTCCCTTTAATGGCAATGTGTGCCTGGTGATTTGCTTTTTGTTGTTTACACAGTGGATTTAAAGTTTAGTCCAAGCTTTGGCTAATTCTCAAAAAAAAAAAAAAAAAAGTTTCCCTCAATACACAATTTAGAGACAGTGCATTAAATATTTTGATGATTAAATTCAAGTAGTATTTCACTGTTAGCATTCCCGCAACATCTGAGGCAATCTCAAAAATGTGCTGGAAACCTTGGTGCTACACAAAATGGTGTGGCGTCATTGATAATGAAAAATCTGGATACAATGACAAGTCAAGAGTGTCTGATTAAACTTCTGTGTGCTCAACAATTAAGAGGCAGGCTCAGTACATTTTGTATTCATTCATTCTACTTGATTCCTGAACTATTCAATTTTTACACATTGTCAGGATTTTTCCTTTTACAGTCCTAAGATAGCTCAGTTTCAGGTTCGTACCAACACCTGACATTTATTCAAAATAAAGATGATGAAAAGCAGCTGGATGCAATCAAATGGAGCTTTACTTCTTCTTCTTGCCCGGACAAGGAGTTACAACCAAACAGATGACAAGCAGTCTGAGAGTTGAACTGAAAACTAGTACAGTGTCTTTTCCCTTTTATAACATTGTATGTGGTTACGTGAGGTTGTTTTTGGTGAGCCAGATGGCCTTGCAGGTGCAGTAAGTTCAGCAAGTTCATGGGAATAACTTCAGTTTCTGGGAATGAAGATTGTTATAAGATTTTGACATGAACAGCTATAATTATTATAGGAATGAGGACTGTTTATGTGTGGGAAAGCTGTCTCTAGCAAGAAGAGGGCTATGTAAGGTCATGTACAGGTCATGTAAGGTCATGTCACTAAGCAATGATTTTACAGCAATTCAGGATAGTTCAAAAACATAAGAAAAAACTATATACAATATACACAAGAGTCAAATTGTTCCTCACACACATGCAAAAAACAAACCAGGAAGTCTGTTTACATTCTACACTCTCATTATCAGAAGCAGAATAAAAATGTTAAGATTATAACTAGCCTTTGAACGTATGTGCTCAGACATATTCTGTTATCTGTCTCCTGTCAACTAGTGGCCAGAAGCTGAAGAAAAGTACAAAACAAATGTCTGTTTTTTATATATTTATCTTGAATTGTTTGGAATTAATAGATTTGGAATTAATGACATATCAAATCTAACAATATTGCACTTAAAATATCCAAAAAGTATTGTGAAAAAAGGAAAGATATCCCTTATCCATCCCTCATGGGGATATTCAGTTGTTGAATCATGCCACACAAACACAGACTGAAATACACGTGCACATGCAAGCAGGTACTATGATCCCTCATTAATGGAGAGAGGTAAGAGTGATGGCTTGCTCCTCCTGAAGAAGCTGCAAAATATCATGTTATATCGATTTATCAATATTTTTTATACCCCAAAACACAATAATTCTCTTGAATTTGGCATGACTTGATTAGAGTCTGGAGGTCATAGGTGTGGTCTACCATTCTTGTAAATGTATTATCTCAAGAATACCTAGAGTCTCTCTCTCTCTCTCTCTTCCTGTCTTGACGGTTAACTAATTTCATTTTAAAGGTGCAAGGTCATCCCCTTTCTAAAATCTCTCAGTTCATCACTACCCCAAAAGCTTTCTTTCTGACCTATCATTGCACTTCCGCTTTCAGGCAATCAATAGGTCAGAAGCATTCATACAATTTTCAGGCAGTGATTTACATTGTGCCCAGAGCAGAACTTACGCAAACAAAATCAACTAAGTCTGTAAAAATAATGAAAGTGACTTGAATTTCATGTTAGCATTTTAGCTTTCTGCATCCTGTCTCTATTGCACAACACAGAGAGAATACTGCAAATATAACACAAAATTTAATAAATGTATTTGTTGAACCTCAAGCACAAAAATGGCCAAAAAAGAAGACTCAATTTTTTTTTTTTAAAGTTAATTCTCTCATGGAAACCAACCCGTGTTACTGCAGCTGAATTAAGCTAATGGTGAGTTGTTCCTTTAAGTGCCTCATGCCTCCTCAACCCTCAGAGGTCACGTTTTATCATTGACCCATTTATGCAGCAGGAAATTCTCTGATGAGGATATGGATCTCCATGCAGGCCTACTGGCTTGTTTATTGAATTTTAAAAGGTTGAATGGCACCATTTAACACTGAGGTCAATTCATCACACGATTGCTTCCTGCCACGTCTGTCCCACTGATCCCTCAGCCCTGCACGCAGACAATTAACAGGCCTACCGCCGAGGACACGACTGCTTATTTGAACGATTATTGCCTTTGGACTCCACGGCAGCTCCTCGTCCCTTGTAGCAGCACGGAGAGAACATCCAGATGTCACAGAGGACACTGAGTACTCATGTCAGGGAAAGGACAAATGTTCATTTTATTAGGAGCAACAACAGAGCCACGTAACAGGCTGTGAGTCAAGTGCAAACTCTGATTAGACCTCAACAGAATCTCAGTACACTACTCGAGGACGGCCTTCAGCCAGATTGCTTTTGATGAAATGAAACACAATAGAGGCATTATGGGTAGGGAAATGAACAGTCCTGCAGCTGCTGATTAGGTTATTGTATAATTTGTTGAAGTGAAGCAGGGCTATAATATGCAGTGTATGTGTCCTTTATGGTGTTCAAATTTCATAATCAGACAAAAACATATAAATCACTTTCCACAAATAATAAATGCTTTTACGTTCACCAAAGTCAGATCTTGATTATTGCTCTGATTGACTAAAAATGTTGTTTCACATGTACTGAAATCAACTAGATCACATGAAGAGCATTTAATATTCTTGCTATATAAAGGACCCCTATGAGGCAGTATTTTCTGGCATGGAGTCCTTTATACGAGTATGTTTTTTATCTCTGCCGAGGAGATTATGTTTTTGCTGGCTTATGTTTTTTTTGTTTTTTTTTTGTTTGTCTGTTTGTTTATTTGTTGGCAAGGTTATGCAAAAAGTACCGTACAGATTTTACTGAAATTTTCAGGAGATATCTGTAACAACCCAACTCAGAAATAACTGTAGGTTGCCATTGGGTAAAATAATAAAATAAAAAATCTCAGCAAATTTTTATGGATTTGCTTCCAGTTTATCAGGATAATATGGGGTCCATGTCTCTACCATCAAGGTAAGTTTCATCTGGATCTGATCCAGATTGACATCACAAAAAAAATACCTTTGTAGTGGAAAATCCCATTGATGACATTCAATAATTCATATAAAATCAAAATATTAAGTGATGTTCCCAAAACTGGTTGTGTTCATATAGGATAACAACCTCAATGAATGTGCTGATTTTGGTTTGGATCTGATCTCTATCTTTTACAGGGCTTGTGGAAAAGCCACTCCTGGAACTGAACTGAGCTGCTTGGCCAAGGTTTGCACTGTGACTGCTTTTCTAGTTTCCATTAATGCCCATGGCAAATGATAAAATCGAACATACAAGTCTATCTTATTACCTCATCAAAGAGGGTGTGTTTTTTCTGGCATTGGTCTGTTTGGCTGTTAGCAAGGTTAAACAAAATGTTATGAACTGACTTAAATGAAAATTTCAGAGAACTTTGGTCATAGAACAAAGGAGGATGATCCCAATCCAAATCCTGGAGGAATTTATTGAAGGATTGTTAACATTGCAAAATAGGACTCTTGTCCTCATTTTAATGATAAACTAGAAAAGCACTCGGAGAGCGCAGACCTCTCTCAAGCAGCCCAGTTCCCAGACGGTGATCCGGATCAACACCATAATTGAATCAGTTCTTTCTTTTCCCATGCTGAACATTTCCTGAAAATTTCATCAAAATCCTCCATAACTTTTTGACCTATTTTTTTCACAGACAGACACACAAACTCTCCTGAAAACATAACCTCCTTTGCAGAGGTAATCAATCACCCCCAGACCAATTTGGAGAATGATTTTAGAAAAGTTGGCACATAGGAGAATTTTTTTCACATTTTTGACAACAGCTCACCAATAACATAGGGAATGGTTCGACAGAGATATGTGATCTTGCAGCACCTCTAGCTTGAAATACAAAAGTCAGTATTATGTTTTCTGCATGAGAGAGTGCCCCATGCAGAAGAAAAAGGGCTCTAATTTCCTGCCACAATGCAGGGTGGCGGAGTGCAGTGCACCTCGCACATTACCACTGCACAAGGTGCATCGAAGGTGCGCTGAAAGCTCGTCAGCCCCATCCTGGTCTAGTCCTGGCGCAGGCGAAGCGTGCCCAGTGCCGTGATAATTTGGCTGACATGCAGATACATCAGGTATCCAGAGTGTCAGGCACATTTTAGTGCAATAAACAAACACAGCAACCACTATTTAATTTAACCGTCTGAACCAGCATATACTGTAAATTTGTATCTATATTAATTGTCCCATCACATCCAATGTCAGATCAAAGATGTCTGTCATAATTTATTTATGTTGTGATCTGTCCACACCACTCCTCTTTATTATGTGGCGTTTAAATATAATTTAGTAATTGTGAGTGTCATTAGGAGAAAAATGTTTTTTTCCTTACATTCCTAATCTGAAATTCAATCCCACCAGAGCTCTCAATGCTCATCATGGAGAGGGTGGAGGACGCAATGTCCGCTGAATTCATCATGAGGCAAGTGGAGGGACCACCCCCGGTGGCCACAATGTGCCTTCTTTGATCTGACAGCTTTCTTTTGGCCCTTCTCCTTACATCACTGAACCGCTTTTGTGGGCAGTAGTTCTGAAAATATCTGGACAAACTTGATTGACAATATTAGTAACTTCCTCCCAGGCTGTTTTTGCATCATGAGCCTGTGGAGGTCTGTTCGCATTACCATATATTCTAGTACTGTGGGCTTGGACCACCCGGACCAACACATCAGTTTTTTCCTGGAAGAAGTTTGGCCGCCCGGAGCTGCTGCTGTCGTTGTCCATGATGAGGTGAAATTGGCACTTTTCCTCACCCGCAGCACATTTAAAGGCAAGGAGAGGCGTTCATTTGATTGTTGAAAATTACACTTGGCTGTGTTAAACCAACTCACGCCTTCTCTCCTCCCTCTTTAACACTTGTACCAGTAGGAGGGATGGAGCCGTGAGTGCGCCTCATTGGGCCAGAATGTGCTGTGGACGAAAACTGCAAAATACCCTGGAAACACCCTGTTGGGGTGGCACAGGTGCAGCACAGGACAGGTGTGCTGCTCCTGGTCTAAATAGAGCCTAAGATGTTACAGAATTGAGGTCTTCTCCCTTCCCTGTCAGAAGTTTTATGTTTATTACTTATGAAGCTTTACATGCTACAATTAAGCCACTATTCTGCATGCCTTAAGCCTTTTTAGAAGCTTAAACTGAATAAGCAAGACATCACTTTACACTCAAATCCAAGCTGTTTTTAGGCAGTTCAGATAATTGCTGAAAACCTGGATCAAGCCAGTCTAGTAGAAATATTACAGCACATAGCCCATGTTAAAGGCGTAGATTGAAAACACAGAAACCCCCCAAAGCAATTAGCTTTGGGGGGTTTCTCTCTTAGGTGGATTTAATGGCATGACAGCAGCTGTGCATGCCTCTTTTCATCTCAGCAAGCATGTTATCAGGTCACAACTTTCAAACTACTTGCATGATTTGTATATCTCCTGTACCCACAATGCTGACAAAAAGTGTTTTGGTGTCTTTCCTAATTTGTGCTCTATTGCCTGCAAGCAAATAATTATGCTCACAGAAAATAAAACAGGTCGTCCAGTGTGTTTAAAACATGACAGAGAACAAAACCAGCGAATCCTACAGGGAGAATAAGAAAAATAATAGCTGTAAGTCCAAAGTTGATTGATGATCAGTAAACAGGTCTATCATATACATATAGAAGTCTGATCCTGTGGTTTTGTTTGGAGATTTTAGTGAGTAATGAAGTTTCTGTAGTCTTTTGGATTTGTTTAGTACTTTAGTGTGAGCATTAACTTATTTCATACAGTGTTCTGTGTGTTCTTTAAATGAAGTAGCACAATAATAGGGCAGAAACTAAACAATCCAGATGAAACAACTAAACCCAAGCCTCAAGACTGGAAGCAAGCGAAACCAACCCCTTTCAGCTGCCTTTTTTGATACCACCAGTTCTCGTCCATAGTGGTGTATTACAACAGCCATTATCTAAAAGAAATTTTAGCAGCTTGCAAAGACCTTCAGTCTCCAACTTTTATCCATTTTTCTGTTATACTGTTGTGAAATATTCAGTTGTGACATTTCTAATCTACAATCAGTTTGTTGAGAAATTTTACCAGGTGATGTTTGATTATATCATCAGAGAGAAGAATAGGCTGTAAACTGAGCGGCATGAATTATTGTTGATAATCATATTTGATCGTCAATGTGCTATTGATGTCATGTTGCTTCTTCAACACAGGAAAATCTTCTCATCCTTTTAAAATGCAGGAATGATACTTCTGAGTGTTTCTCTGAATAACCATGATTGGCCCTCAGTCTGTTCTTCTTAAGGCTTGATTAGCAGCCATTACTCACCTTTCTTTTCTGTCTCTGTTCAATAACTACTTGTAGCTTCAAGCATTGGCCTGCCATGAAAATAAAATCTTTCCCTGCTTTCTTCTGTGACCCAGAAAGAATGCAATTAATTATCATAAAGATCGTTATTGTCCATGTAATTATTGTCAGTAAATACATCTGAATAACCTGGAGCTGTCTATTCATTCAGACCTGCGCCTCAGTCTCATGACGGGTGATTAAGCAGGATCCATACTCGCCCACCGGTGCAAACTCCACGTTGCACGCCTGCAACCAGAGTAACCAGATACCCACGACTGAGAAACATGTAAAGATAAAAAAGTGTCCGTCATTGCAGGCAGTCTGTCATTGCCAGTGTTGATTAGCTCAAACCGTGCTGAGCTCAGTCTACTGTCCCGGCCCTCCTGACTCCAAGACGAGCTCCTCTGGGTTTTAGCTGTGACAGATTGAGGGTGTCAGGAGGGACTCCCAAGGGTGTGTGTATATGTGTGTGTGTAAACTCGTGCAAGTGTGTAATATCTGTTTAAGTGTGTGTGCATGCATCTGCCTTTGTGCGATGGTGCATGATCTAATGTGGGCCCATTCGTGTGTATATGCTGCCCACGTACTCCGTTAGTGCATGTATGTGTGTGTGCGCGTGTTTGGGTGAGTGAGTGGTAGAAGGCTGAGTGTACCGGGGCCAAGATCTCGTCTGTGAATCACATGTCTCCCATCAGTCTGACAGCATTAAGCCGAGTCCAATCAATACCCTGAGGGCCTCCAATCCCTCCAACTGAACGACTCGGAGAGAGACAGACACACCAGAGGGTGACTGGGAGAGAGTGAGAGAGGGAGACAAAGAGAGTGTGATGGAGAAATGACTTGTAAAGTGATGGATAAGAGCATCCAGTCCAAGGCTGCACTCACATTACAGCTAAAGTGTCCCTGCTATCATTTATGTCCTTGCATTGATTGGTATATACAGCAGGGTGATGTTTCTGCAGCTCAATGGGACAAATATGCAAACATGCTGTGTATGCTGATGGCGTGAGAGTGTTCAGCTAAAGAATGCATCAAATGTTCAACATGAATCTGAAATTATATGATCAGATATGTAAAAATGCTTGGGCTGCTGAATAGTTTTATTTTTAATGGATAAAGAGAGCCTCAAATGACAAAAATTACTCTGTAATAATCACAATCAACAAAGTTGCTTGTTGAAAGTTCAAGACTTTCGAGCTTCGGAGCTAAACTATTTAAAGAGGCCGTGTTATGCATTTGGGAGTTTAATATGCCATCAGACCCCATATGACATCAGTATTTTACTTATCAAGTAGGCCTTGGGCATGCGTTGTAATGGATACCGCCATTCCGCAAGTCACCTCAACTGGACTTCAGCTCAATCTACTTAAGGCTATGTGGAGGCAGCACAAAAGGCAGTCTGACCAATAGCCACTCCATGAAGTGCAGCCATGTCAATCATATTCCAATTCCATATATCACTTAAAGAGGCTATGAGGAGTTTCTAAGTAATTACAAAAAAGTCTCACTTTTAGATATGTGCCTGATCGAAATACACACTTTAAGATGAGTTTTATAGCATAAAAATAGGTTATCTATAAATGCTAATCCTGAGCTAAGTGGTCAGGTCGGACAACCGGCTACAAAACTATGATTGTAAGTTTTCCCAAAATTGCTTGTTGTCACAATTCAAAAACTACAGCTACGTAACTAGAAAGAGATACATTACCTCATCGCTTTGGATCCTGTAGGTTGTTGAAAAAGAAGTTGTAAAGCAATGCAGAGTTCTGAGGAAGGTCCAAGCTGCATTTTTATTAGCATCACAACGAACACACGCTTTGGCTTGGGTCATGTCTTCTGCTGCATTCCAGTTGTAGTCAGAAGTAGGAATTTCCGAGTTCTGAGTAGGAAACTGCAACTGGAACGGCCCCCGAAGTCAGAATTTCCTACTGGTAACTCTGTGAAACCTCGCCACCCCCGAGTTGACAATCAAAGATGGATGCCCCCAGTGTGAACAGTTATATAGCTCCTGTAATAATCAATTTATTTACACTTCTGACTGGGGTGTGTCGCTCTAGATCAGCTGTATACATAGTATTGTTAGACTTATATTTACAAAAATGCTGCCATAGTGATAATCACATTCTTCATGTGATATTTGTGAACAACAAGGCAGGGCGTGCTAACAACAGCTAACAATAGCCTGGTAGATCGGCATGTTTTTTTCCGACTTCAACTGGAACGCTGAGAAGTCGGAGATGATGTGACTCCCAGTTCCGAGGTTGCTGGAACGCAGCATTACGACAGTCGCCGCGCGTGCTCATGGGTAGCAGAGTCTTTATGTTGCTGGAAATAGGTTCTCCTCATAGCACCTTTAATAATAATAATAAAAATAGATGGGTGTTACATGAGAAAAAAAATCATCCCTGTGTGTGCACGTGTTGGATTTTTAAACAGGCAATAAGAATGTTTGTTTAGGCTACAAAAACTCTGTATCTATCTATCTATCTATCTATCTATCTATCTGTCTGTCTGTCTGTCTGTCTGTCTGTCTGTCTGTCTGTCTGTTTACCCGTGCTAATAGGCCTAGCTCAATTATTAAAAGCAATGCATTATAAAGTATGTACTCTACTCATTAACATAATCTAATTGATGTAATTATGTCATTATGCTAAGAAAACAAATCCCCCCCTTACTTAGCGTTATTTATTTAACGTTCAACAAAAACTCTAAAGCCCCTAAATACTGAGCTAACATGAATGCATCACAGTGTTTCCGACTGGACCTCAAACGCATCACTGCAGTTGGCGTGCGCTTGTTTTGAAGCAGCGTGTCCCCTCTTCAGCTGATGCTGAAACTTTTTTCCTGTTGGCCACAGCGTAATTTCAGTCTAAATTTACACACTGGATTAATGTGTTGGACAGAATGGAGCGAAGACAAGGTTTTGGAGACTCTGCTGAAGCTTAGTAAAGAGGATGGCAGAGCAGACGAAGGCTAACACCCAAGAGCAAAGGTGAGGTTCATCCACAGGTGATCGATTTACAGGCACGTTGTTTACTGAACACGATATTTTTGACAAAACTCGGTCGATACTGATCAGTACCGATACTTGGTGTATTTTCATTGCACCTTGAATAATGTTATGTCGAAAGATTCAAAATAACATTTTTCAAAATCATTTTCATATCAGTATCAATATAATCATCCTTACTTGGCCTATTTGTGTTAGTATCTGTGATTTTATTATTGTAACATTGTTCCTAAATCATTTTTAACTTCAACAAAGCTGTTACAAGTTGGACCGCTCAGTTTGTTTGTCTGTGATTTATAGGGCTGGGCAATATTACCTAATCTCAATATCATGATTAATTGAAGCTCTTACCTCGATTATGATTAATGAACGATTATGTTGTGTTATGCTGGAACACATTAGTGGTGATACAGATGGTCATCGATATGGTCTCCCTGCAGTATTTACAAGTAACTTCTTTCTGCTTGATGTCCTCTGCATGGAATCCTAAATGTGCCTAAACAATGGAGACGGTATTTTTCTTGACGACTAGGTCCTCTGATAGATTTGAGTTTGTCTCCTCCATGTTGGTGGCGTGTCCCTTGCTCTTGGCAAAAGTGTACATAGACTATAGAGGGGGCGCGGTCACGTGACTTAAAAATAATCCAAATAATCATCATGAATAAAATTACTTTGATTATAGGGTTTATATGTCAATTTCAATTATTTTTCGGTTATTTGCCCAGCCCTAGTGCTTAACTCCTTTTATCTGCGGCACATCTTTGAAGATTAATTCTTTTTTATAACTGTTGCATCTCTGGGGTTTGCCTTTTTAGTCTTCTCATTATTGTGCAGCACTTCTTTAGACTTTTCCTAATGGTTCTGTTACAAATAAAATATTTTCTTTTTTCATGAATATATTCCGAGAACTAACCCTGCCAATTGCAAAGTTTAATATTTTTATCTGAGAAAGTTAATTTATTTGTCTCAGTGATGTTTTCATCATCACTGATACTAGTAAAAGAAAAAATGATTCATCATAATTGTTAAGATAGTTTTGATAGTGCTTTTTATTTAGGTAACACACAGATACAGTTACTATTTGCTAAAGGGGCAGTGTTGGCTCTGCCAGTAAAGTGTGTGGATATCTATTATATTTATGTTGATGCCTCTCATGTCCATGCTGCTTTAATGTTTATGTTGAAGAAAAACAGATACTTTTTTATTTAACTGTGATTATAGACTGTTTCTCTGAAATTACTTATTGATATAATCACCCAAACTACATTGTGAAAAAAAGAGAATGCACATTTTCTTTATACATGGAAACACATGAACAGTTTAAGGGTAAAAATGCTCATTAAAACCCTGAAATCAACGCTGCTCCCAGCTAAAACAGAAAGGTTCACATGAAGTCAAACTTTTATTTCATTGGTTTTAGCTTAGGTGATGTTTAATGGTGGTGAATGTAGCAAAACAGTCACAAGTTCAAATGAAATCAAATTGATATTCAGCTCACAGAGCAGGTGTATAGAGGAGCAGACAGAGCAGACGGATGCAGGAATAGACAACAATCAATTTTAAGAACGTCAGAGAACTGACAGAAAAATTACATAGGCAGAACAACAGAGGAGGAACACGCTTTACATCTCAACAAACAAGCACAACAGACAGAGGCTGCAGAAAGTTCCTGGAAAAGTTTCATCTTTAGTGACAGAGTAATTCATCCAGGAGCTGTGCTGTATCGGCTCTGAATTAAACCTTTTTTCTGGTCGTGGTTGTTTTTGCAGGAGGTATCTTGTAACCCTGGGTGCGGGCCTTCCCTGCGGCTATGCTAACAGTGCTGTCAGGGGTGAAGAAACAGCAGAGAAGCTGCCGTGGCACGTCCTCATCTCCTCTCCATGTTCTTCTGTGACTCCCTCTCTTTCAATGCCTGACTTCACTTTTTCATTTGCACTTCCTCTGCTTCCCCCCCGATGGTATTTCTTTTTTTTGAAAATGAAACAAATTTAATCACGCTGCAGTTTACTTAAGGAAATTGGATTCTCACAAGTGAAAGTGAACTGGCAAATTTGTGGTGGGTTAAATAAATGCAAGCAAAAAAATCTCAGCTCCTCTTACTCTGCAGACATTTACTTTAAGAGTTACAGTAAGTAAAGTGTAAAACTAGTTCGAAATGATCCATTCTTGTTGATTATGTTCTTCTGAGTCCCTAAATTCCTCTAATGAATGCACTGTGTTCTTGTACAGGCACCATGAATTACAATGGCCTCGAACCCAGACACCTGACCAAGCAACAACCCCCAGTGAAGAAAACTCAGAAAAGGTGAGTTTTTGTATATTATGTAGTCTTTATACCAAGCTGTCTAAAATGCTCATGCATTTATTTAACTACTCAGACTAATTTTGTCTATATTATGGAAATAGAAGTTGTGTGTCATACTGCAAGATCATGATCGATGTACAACATACATCATAATGTTGAAGCTTTTATTTTTAAACAAAAATGATCGGATAGAATAGCATGAAGGTCGCAGCCATGTTTGTAACCCTTTATAAAGTTGGTTAGCTACTAGGTTAGCTTTGTGGCCGAAGCTGAAGCCGAATAAAATATAAACACTTGGTCGAATACCGAATACCGAATATCCAATGCAGAGGCAAAGTAGTTCACTATATTTTTTAAAAGTGCATTAATAGCTTAGAGTACATTTTTAGGCATGTTTTTAAAAGAAAGTAATTGTTTATTGAATATTATGACATTTTTTAATATTCCAGTAGCCTTTGCTTTTCAACAAAAAAGCCCAACAAATTTTTTCATTCATATTAAGTCTTCAAACAAAGCAAAACATTGATTAAAAAATACTAATGTACATTGAAGCAGATATAAACCAATAAACCATTAAAACAATAATACCAACAAATAAATGTCTTTTTGACACAAGTCTGCTTTAAGGCTGTCACTTTATATTTGATATTTGAATAACTGATCAAATATGGGAATAAATATTTGTAACCGAATTGTAAATAAGTGTTTGAATGTAAACTAGAGAGTTTGCATTTCCATGCAGGAAATGCGTTGAAATGCTGAGTGTGACTGCTGAAACTGTGAAATGAAATTGCTAAAAGTAATGCAAAGAAAGTTGAAAGTGTGACATGAATAGTTGTAAGCAGTAAATCAGGGCTGCAAATGTGTGAAATGTGCAATGAAAATGTTTGCAAAAAATTATAGATACTGGAGCTCAGGTCCACAGGTCAAGTGACCATGCTCTAACTTCAAAGAAATGTGCAAAAGTTGATGCAGCTTCAACAGTCATATCTCAGAAACTGTAGCAGGTAGTGAAAAGTGCACTAAAAACTGTTTGCAGTTGTGAAAGAAAGCAGAAAATGAATGACTGTTTTGTAAGATGGTTAAATGTGTTGATATTTGTAGATGTACCTAATAAAGTGGCCTATCAGTGTAATACGTCCAAAGTAAGGTTGAGAGTGTAAAGACAAGCATGATTACCACTATTGTAATGAAGAATCTGTACTAGATGGAAAGAAAAGTATGTCTGCCGTAGCCTGGATTTGAACTTGAGTCTCTCGCTCCATAGTCTGCTGCTCTAATCTTTCAACCACAGGGCTAAATTGCTAAACTTTGGAAAGCACGGTATTTCACCTGTTTGTCTCATAGAGCACTCTAATGACACTCGGTACTTCCGGGTAAACGAACGCTCGCTGCGTCTAAACCGGAATAGATATCAGGAAAAGGATTTCAAGGTGAGCATCCCAAGAACCTGCTGAAACGTTTGATATAATTCTCATATCTGTACTGTTCAAAATGTGAACACAGTGACGAGTTAAAAACGCGCTTCAAACTGCAGCACTCGGCTTCGGTCTGAAGTCACGTGACACGCTGAACACACACAGATTTCCTCAAAAGTTGGTGTTGCTTAAAAAACTGTAGAAGCCAGCAAAAAAAAAGCAAAAAGTCAGTGCAGCTTTTAAAGCATGAATGAAGTCTGTAGGTGGAAGCATGCCCAATCTGTGTAGCTTCAAAGTTGCTGAAGTTTTCAGCAGACCTGCGGAAATGTCCCATTGATTTCAATGTAAAAATACATGCAGAAATTATTTTTTACTGTAAAAAGTATAACTGTTAAAGCTGTGAAAAATACAAGCGCACTTCTCCTGAACATGCTGCATATGTCAATTTTTTCCTGTGAAAATCTGTGCAAATTTGAAGCCTGTGAAAGGTGCCAAAATCTTGAGGAATAAGAAGAAGAAGAAAAAGAAAAAGAAGAATAAATTTTAGGAAGAACAACATGTTGAAATGCTGACTCAGCATTTCAACATAAATATTGAGTGTGGTGACACATCAGGTCTGGAGCAGTCGACCGTTCCGTCCAACAGAGGGCGCTGTGACGAGGCTTGACCGTCAGTTACATCCAGTGCTCTCTTGACCTCAGTAAACAAATAGTTTCCGCTCCAAGCGGACGTTAACAGCTCTGAATGTTCTGAAGAGAGCTGTGTGGAAGTAGTTTTGGTTCTACACCGTTGATGGGAACCAAAAGTACATAAACGCTTGATCACTGCTGTTTTTTCCAGCAGCAAGATAAAGAAATATAGATATATCAGGGTTCCCGCGGATCCTTGAAAAGTCTTAAAAGGCATTAGTTTAGTTTAGTGTAGTTTATTTGTTTAGCTCAAGTTTAGTACAAGTACAAAACTGAGCAAGGTGGGAACGAAGCCACTACAGGCTTGTACAGAATTGAATTCGTTATTCTAAAAATAAGGCCTTAATTGGCATTAAAATGTCTTAAATCCAATTTTCAAAAGTCTTAAAAATTTGACCAGATTAGTAAGATTTATGTTAGCTTGAGCTTAAAAATTTTTTAGTAATATTTATCTATTTTTCAAAAATAATTTGCTAATTTACTCTCGTGGCAACATCATATAATCACAATACTAACTAAACTAACAAAACGGTGATGTGGTTGCACCAGCATCTTTTAGAGCAGACGCATGTCTTGGTTCTACCTACAGTGCCTGGAGAGAGAAAAAAAAAAGGGGAAAATTGGCAAAAAAATTCAAAGTAGCTTTGGAAAATTGATAATGTCAGCAAAATTGGGAATTAAATTTTAAATTAAACGTCAAAAACCATGTTAAATTTCCAAAAGTGGCTCTTACAGTGACCAAAAAAGATGAATGGGGGCAAAATAGGCGTGAAGTTTTTAAAACAGGGTTAAAAAAAGATTAAAGTGATGTTTTATTTAAAATAAACATTGGGTTAAAATTGCCTCTAACCCAGGTAATTCATGTGATGTTTTTGTTTGTTTTGTTTGTTTCAGTTGTGGTTCATTGTCGACTTGGTCTTAAATTTGATTTCAAACGGCCTTAAAAAAGTCTGAAAAAGTCTTGAATTTAACTTGGCTTGAGCTGTAGGAACCTTGTATATACATCGACAGATAAACAGATAAATGGTTATGGACAGACAGACAGAGACGTGCATGGACAGACAGACAGATGAGTGATAGACATACACAGAAGTAGGTAGGTAAGTAGGTACGTATGTGGGTAGATAAATAGAAGGACAGACAGATTGACAGATAGGTAGATGGATAGACGTAGATAGACAAACATATAGATTGACAGATGGACAGACAGATACATGGCCAGACAGGTAGGTAGACAGACAGACAAAGAGACAGATAGATAAATAGACAGACAGACAGTCAGTCAAAAAGACATTGATAGGCAGACAGACTGAAAGATAGATAGGTAGGTAGACAGAAAAGACAGATGATAGACGTAGACATACAGGCAGACATATAGATAGACGGAGAGAATGACAGACAGATACATGGACAGACAGACAGTTCAGTGATAGACAGGTATGTAGGTAGGTAGGTGGATGGCCAGACAAAGAGAAAGATAGATAGATAGATAGATAGATAGATAGAGAGATAGATAGATAGATATATAGATAGATAGATAGATAGATAGATAGATAGATAGACAGGAAAGACACATGATAGACAGACAGATACATGCATTCATAGACAGACAACAGACACAGATAGATAGATGAGGGAAAGAGTAAAAATAAGAGTAGAAAAAGAGGGGCAAGCAGACAGATCAAGCATGTTTTGCTCCGTGTCCCTTGGGGGGGGGCGCACATGTCCAGATGGCTCATTGGAAAGTCCCCCCCCCCACATCCACAAGCGTCCTGTCTCTCATGCAACACACAGAGGACTCTTCATCGACCCAGTCTTCTTTCATATACAGCCTGTGCTGTGTAATCTGCAGGAGCTCTCTGTATATTAGATGTTCTTCCCTCTGAACTCGGGTCACTTGTTGTTTTCCTGTGACCAAACAGAACACAGCAATTAAGCAACTTTGTTGTGTCGATGTGTGAAATCACGCTGCAGCACAAATGTCAGGGCTAATAAAAACATAATGAAACATTTACTCCCTGCAAGTGTTTGCAAGTCTCTGCAGAAGATAAGGAGGAATATTTATCGTCTGCTTCACAAATGGCTGACTATTATTTTCATTTACTATCAGGAGGGTGCATGCGGGGTATGAAAATTTAAATCCTCCTCGTGCTTTGATTTAAAAAAAAAAGGTCTCAGTCAGCAGTGCAGAGCAGCCTTCATTGGGGTTTATAATGTGTGCGTCTTTGGCATGCAAATCAATGAGTTAGCAAAGCGGTGATTGGAATTCCACACTTATGGGCATTTGATCAGAATTTGCACCAGGATCCAGAGGGCGAGTCGATCCGGGGTAATTCACTATGAAATATCCCGAGTTACGCTCCGGTGGGCGCATCTGGCCCCCACCATTCATTTTGTTTAGCCATTCCAATGTGGCAATCAAAATGAATTAGCATGACAATTTTATTTCTGAAAAGGCTTAGGGCAGCCCATTTTTATTGATGAATTTCAATAAGGACTCGACAAAAGGTCTTTTGAAATTGACTGGGCCCCCTCCCCTTCTACTTGACCTTCAGGTATCTGTGTCTCATCTGTGTACGGGTGTGGGCACCGTAAATGTCCGTATCAGCCGTAATCGTTTTATATCGCCGTCTGGAGCCGTATTAGTCCTGGGCTCAAGAAGGTAAGCACCCCGAGGTGATGAAAAGGTCTGAATAGATGATGATAATAGTCATAAATCTTCTCATGTGTTGTGTTAGACGGCTGAACTGCTCGTTCTAATCTTTTCCTCCATTTGTCAGAGGGCTTAATATATTGTAATTTGGATGATTGATGGTTGGTTTTGCTCAGTATTGAAGGTGATAGAGGTGGATAAAATATCACCTCTGGTAATACTCCGAGATTTAATACAGTTCTGTCACAGAGAGGAAAGTGTGCTGAGATTGAGCCAAAAGAGGAAAGAGCCACACAGTAAGGCTGAAATGTTTTACATACTTGATCCAAAGATACAGGAGGGGTCACGACCCATGAGCAAGAAACTTAAACTGCAGTTCTGCTGTTTTATCCTCCTCAAAGGTACACAAGGGATTTCTATAGCTATGTTTTTCATTATGATTGAAATCTTTTTTTTTTCATTTTATTTGATAGTTTTTAGAATATATACAGAAAATAAACCGAGTGACAATAGCATTATTAATCAAATGTACATTTTACTTTTCAGTATTATAAATGCTGAGGGGTGTATTGAGCAAACAAACAAAAATAAACAAACTGGAAAGAAAATAGGGAACGGCTTTTGTTGAAGTTAAACATCAGCATAAATCCACAACTTAGGTAGTATCTCAAAGACATAGAAAAAAACAAAGAATCAAGCAAACAAAATTGAACAAAGAGAAACAAAAACAGACACAAAACAGTACTGAAATACTTGATATCATTCTAATTGAAATGTGCACATCCCTTGTTTACATGGACACAATGTGATCATGACGTGGGTTGATGCATCAAACATTTAATCAGAAAAAAGCATTTGGGCAGGGCTGTCCCTACGGGCTAAACTCGGAGACAGCTGAAAAAGCAGCTGTTCCTTCATGTTAAATTAATGAAAGGTGATCTGATTTGTAATTAGAAGTGCTCCGACAGCACAGACCTCCACCAGGGCATTCCCAACATTGTCGGGCGAGCTACAGTAAAAAATTAATCCTGGACCCACATCTGGATCATCATCAAAATCTTATTGTTTCTTCCTTGTGTCATGACCAATATTCCACGATCTCTGTTCCTGCCTTTTTGAGGAATGTGTCCTGCACCTTGTTTAATCAATCCCATAACAAATTATGGCAGCTCTGAAGGCATAAAAGAGTCCAACCTGGTACAAGCACGGTGTAAATAACAAAATGGCAGGTGAGTGTATATGACTATCACGGTGGCACAGCGGGTAGTGCACGTGCCTCACAGCAAGAAGCCACATGCCATTACCAACATACTTTAAAAATGTCAGTAAAGTCCATTAATTACCTCCGCCAAGGACATTATGTTTTTGGGAGAGTTTGTCCGTCCGTCCATCTATGAACAAAATAACTCAAAAAGTGATGGATGGATTTTGATGAAATTTTCAGGAAATGTTCAGCATGGGCAAAGGAAGAACGGATTCTATTTTGGTGTTGATCCAGATCAGCGTCTTGCCACCATGGCAAAAAATGTGATTTCTTTGAATAACTACTGAACTAAAAGAGATATCATTATGAATCCAGTTGCTAATGGTATGTTTTCATGGTCAAGGAATCCAAATATTTTGATGAAATAAAGGTAGGACTAGTGTTTATGGTCAAAATTACAATATGGCTGAGGACTGTGGTGCTGGCGGAGGTCTGCGCTCTCCGAGTGCTTTTCGAGTTCATTTTGGGGCCATAACAACAATATGGAAAGCTGTCCTGTCTCGCACTGTTAACATACCCTAAAAAAAATCCTGAATCCACATCTGGGTTTGGATCACCAACAAAATCTAATCCCTTTATCATTTTTCTATTAACAGTCCCTGAAAATGCCTCCTAAATCTGTTTTTGAGTGATCCTGCTCACAAACTATTAAAAAACCAAACCAACCAATAAATGCTGGCAAAAACACATCATCTCTGTCAGGCACGAACCTCCGGTCTCCATATATTTTTATTTTAATATTTTTCATAATTTGCTCTGCCTCCATGTGAGGGTGTGTTTCATAAACTTTTAATTAAATGACAGTACAAAAATTATTTGTAATCATGAAAATGCAATATCAAATCATGAATAATCTATAATAAGTGAATCATGATCAATCAATCATAGCACTTTAGACATTTCCTGAAAAGCAGCAGTTTTGGGGACAGGAGGCTTGTGCCTGACAGTGACAATTACCCACTTGGTGAAGGTAATAGATGAAATTTATGGACATCATAAAATAATACAGCATGGAAAGTCAAACTTTAAAGAATCAGGATAAAATGTCAAGTTGAAATAAGGGAACTGCCTCAAAAACAAAAGATTGAAGTTAAAATGTCAAGCATAACACTTAACAGAATGTTGAACAGAAAGCTAAAAAGACAGACAGAAGGCAAAGCATGGATATATTACAAAAATTTGACCTAAATAAGAAAACCTGGTGCTGGTGCCTCACAGGAAGAGGGTCGCTGGACTCACTTCCCAGTCGAGTCGGGTCTTTCTGTTCGGAGTGTGCATGTTCCCATTTACTCCAGTTTCCTCCCACAGACCAACAACAGGCTCAGGAAGCCGGCGAGTGAATCATCGAAAAAAACAGTCACAATTTTGAGAATAAAGAGAATGAAAAGGCAAATCTGTATTTTCCCTCAATTCTTGACATTTCAACTTTATTCTTAAACTGCATTATTAAAAACACCTTTCTTTCTCTTCTCATTATTTCTGCCCACTGCCTGACCCGTTCACTTCTCTATAACAAAGACATGTTTTTCTTTCAGACAAAATAACTTCTGTGGTGTTTGTTAATGGGCCAGGATCCATCTTTTCACGTCCATTTGTTTTTCTTTGTTGTCCGTAGCTGCTGCTGTAGGGCCCACTGAGACGTGATAATTGGCTTCATAAATAATCTTGGCCTGACACCTATTACAGCGAGACAAAAAAAAAAATTGGAGCCAAAAGAAAGTCGACTGTTTCATACACAAGTTTTAACACCTTTCATTGTCTGTCGTGGGCGAACAGATGAAAAGTCCTCGCTTTGGGTTTATACGACTAAATTTTCACATATTTGAAAGAATATGTGGAGATCACATTGGCTGATTTGCCAAACGGATGTCCATGGATTGAATTTATTGAAGCAAACTTTTAGTGGATTTTCATGAACTTAAATTTTCTTTAAACTTTTGCTGTTAAAGACCTCCAGGTAATCAGACTCCTTAAAGCAGTAATTGTCTTGTAGGACCACATCAATCTATTGTGGTTGTGAGAAGGGTTCCCACGATTAGTTGACTAGTCATGATGATGTTAACGATCAAAATCGTCAACTACTGATTTAAAAGACGTCATGTTTTGTTTTTTATGTTTTTTTTTATGCATTGTTTTCTCAGAACTGCCACTGTACCTTCTGCTGTCTTGTCTTCTTTTTCTGTCCTTGACAAATGCTCAGTAGTGGTAATCAGGGCAAGCCGAGATGTCACCGGAGGAGTTATGCCCAAACAGTATCAAACAGTGAAGATGGGTCACTTGGATGGCTGTGGTTTGATTTCTGCTCATAGCCTATTTTCCTCACATACTTCCTTGAAGTCTTAAGGTGCGTTCACACCGGACGCTACTTGTACTACCTCGGTGATCACTTTCCATTCAAAGTCAATGTACAGCCGCGATGGGGCGGGGCAAACCCTCCAGCGATGCGACAGACACGTACAAGACGACCACTTCACTCGTCGCGCGATGTCAAAGTTAAAAAAAAGTTGATCTATTCAGGCGATGTCGTGTGTGGCTGTGCAGCATCAGCCAATCAGCTGTGTGTGTACGTGTGGCGGTACCCGAGACAGACAGTTATTCATCCGGACTACAGGGCGGATGAGTTCCATCTAGGCGGAACTAATGTCAGTGAGGACATTAGTTCCACCTAGACGTACCGCGGTAAACTGACAGATAATGCTACTGCAGGGCATCAGCTGCAGTGTTTTGTGGTAGATTAGTGAATGAAAAGGATACAGCTGGAATAATGTCTGCTTATACAACCTATTATGTGATGTATGATATGATCGCAGTGAAACTCGAGCGAACCTGACGTCACCGAGCGACGGCCGATAGTAACGGTTACCATGGTATTTATGGACATGCGACGCTATGTCAGTGGGCCATGCTATTTTGGTAGCTGGGTTGCTTGCGGTGTGAACGCAGCATTAGTGTTTTATCTGTTCTCAAGACATCAACCTCAGTTTGTTTATATCTGTGATTGTCACTCAAAAATCAAACCTGCTAGACTTTCTGTTGTATAATCGTAGGCCCGTCACGATAATCAATAAATCAGTTAACCAAACCATAAATAAAAACGTCCTCTGTAAGTTTGCCAGCCTTGATAAACTGACACGTGCATGCGTGTTTGTTTTCCTCCTCTCTTTCTACCAAAGAGGCTGAATGAGAAGATGGGTCACTCTGTCCATCTTTCTTAACACCGGGGTGCGTTGGTTCCATAGTGGATTTAGTGGATTTATAGCGGAGTGAGCCTCTATCAGACATACAATCTTTGGGGGGAGACGGGGCCGCTCACGCGTACACACGGAAACAGCTGAAGTGAGCGTCATGAGGAGTAACGAGGAAATGAGCGCTAGTATGAATGACAGCACAAAAGCTACGGCTCTTAAGCTGAATGCCACAGCCCCAGTGTGGGAATATTTTTGTTTTAAACAGAATGAACAAGCTGTGAGCTCATGAACACCGACGAGCTGATATGTCGTATTTGTTTGAAAGTAGTGGTGACGGAGAAGAAGATGTGGAGGTGCAGTGGAGCCTTCATCCCGACAGGCAGCGCTTCCTGAGGTGTTTGGTCTGCAAAGTAAATATAAATAAAGCAGACAGTGTCGTTCGCTACAATGCAAAAGAAATGCAGCCCTTCAATACGGTTGAAAAACCAGCAATGTTACAAACATTTGACAGACGGTACGGGTTGACTGGGAGAAAGGACATGTCACAAACAATTCAGGAACTGTATAAACTCCCTTTTATCTATTGTTTTTATTTTTGTGTGTGTTTTTATTGGAGTTTCGTTTTTTTCTTTACAGAGACAGGGTCTATTTTTTATTGGTATTGATTAGTATAATTATTTTTATTTACATGTAATTTTTCCTAAAAGAGAGTCCATTTAATTTTCATTGGATTTTTTTTCTCTTTTATTTGTTTGTTAAATTTATTATAGTTTGTTTAATTTATTTTATTTAGAAGATCTTGACATTCCAATTACAGTTAAATACTTGTAAGCAATTAAAGTTTCTTGCTTTTGATGTGGTGTACTCACTTTATTTTGACATATATTATAATTACATTTAAAAAAAAGGAAAAAAAATGAAAATAGTATTTACAATAATATCGTTTATCGTCAATTTTTTGGACATTTATCGTCCAGCAAAATTTGTTATCGTGACAGGCCTATGTAATCGTGAGAAATCTCAAACTGAATTGTTGTTGTTGGTCATCATGACACACAACACACGACAGAGCCACAGATTTTCATGGCTGACAGGTCCCGCCACCCTGCAACTGTCATGTCGGGCATTAATTGTGTAGTCTGACTCTGGCATTAGTATTTTAAAGTCACCAATATTGATCTAATGGTTAAGATATCTTTAATTGTCAGAAAATGGCCACAAAAACAGCCCCCATTCCAACCTTATTGACTCAATGAGGAAAATAATCACTCGTTATGAGAGACTTCGGGTGGTTGATCAGGTTGTTCTTGATAAGAGTGATGCTCCAAGCAGCAGGGAGGAGCTGATGATTGCTTCAAAACAAGAGCAAAGCTGGCAAACTATAAAAGCTTGGTGGGTGCCTGAGGATGAACGACACTATGGAGCTTATGAGGGCAATAATGCTGATTATCAACAGTTATCAGTTTGTCTTTATCAGTTAAGAACAAGCTTCATATTATAGCGTGGGCCGTACTTTCATTATTCTGGAACCAAGGTGGACCAAAGGCCACAGACGTCCCCAGGCCATAGCTTGGACACCCCTGGTATAAACTGCTGTGCTGTCTGACCGACCAGCTGACACACAACGCTGATCTAAGAGCTGAAACACTGGTTTAACTAAAAAGAAAACTCCACATAAATAATTAATGACAACAAGTGCTGGTTGCAGCTATGTTTAGAATCTGTGGCTGTTCCTCACTGAGCTGTAATTCATCAGAGACAAACATACATCAAAATGTATATTCATGTGCATGTACGGAGGGAGGCCTCATTCCCAGTACAGTGAGACTAAACAGAATCGCTGCATTTGCATAAATTATACCCTGGATGAAAAAGCAATTTATCTCTGGGTATTTTTTCCACAAAGAAATAGAAAATTGTTTGATAGGAGAAATTATGACTTGATTCTAGGAAACACAATTAAACCATTTTTGTTACCATCCCAACAACAGAAGAAGTCCTGGTTGACTGACATTAATGTTAATTATCATATAACTGCAGACAAACTCTCATAGGTCTTCAGACACAAAACCAACATTATGAAATATTAAGGTTTTTGACATTTTCTAAAAGAAAATGTGTAATTTGTTTGTTGTTAAAATGTTAAAATAATATAAAACATATTGTGAGGGACCCTTTACACAACAACAAAAATTGCCAAAAATTGAGAGTTTTCATTGCATTTTCGCCTTTTGTTACATGAGAATGGTGCCCAGAGTGCTTGCATCCGTAAATGTTAGAAACCAGGGTCCAGAGTGTGAAGTTTAGAAAACGTTTTTCTGTAGACAGGAATAAGCATTTTCAGGAAAAAGATGACCACCGCAAACGTGCAGTACTCTGAAACAACCACAAATCTCCTGTTCCACACGCTGGTCCACTTGGTGGTGGTAATGCGTCTTTGAGTTGGTTTGCCATTAAACAACAAAGAAGAATACATTTGGTGGTTTTGTAGTATGCATGTAGTAGGGCAACAGCCCAACTCTGTCGCATGTCCAAACAAAAACTCCTGTGTTTTTGTGCATGCACTCACCATTGTTATATGTGAAAAGTTAGTCTTCACCGGAAAGCGTCAGTGTGCAGACCTGAGTTGAAACACTGCCATTTCACTCCAAACCTACATCGCCAACTACTGGCCTGGCATGCACACAACAGCCTTTTCAGTCATTCTTGTGGATCCGTAGCCTTGCAGAGCGGACAGACCTGCCTGATTCTGAAATTCACTCGGCTGAATTCTTAACGGCCCAATCAGGGAAGAGAGGCGGGAACAGCAGAATGCGGACGTGACGACAACCGGAAGCTGAGAACCGGAAGTTGAGAACGGTTAGCCTATTGTCCTCATGGCTACCTAGTGAAACTTGGCAAAATCTGCCCTCCTCAGAAAATTACTTGTAGGGAATGTCTTTGACGAGGTTCATGTCACATATAAGTGTTAAATGAATCATCTGTGTGGTACAATTTAGTGTTAGACAATAGTAAAAGGCCATTAGCTGTTAGCCGCTAAGTTAGCGGCTAACGACTAAAGGCCATTAACTGTTGTTAGCTGTTAGCGGCTAAGTTAGCCGCTTTGGCCTACATCATGATTCCCAACCAGGGGTACGTGTACCCCAAGGGGTACGCAAGAACATTGCAGGGGGTACGTGGAAAAATTTACAAATTTATTTCCAACTTGGAAGGACTGAGTTAAACCTGTCAATAGAATTACATTTTTGAGCTACAACTAGTTTTCCCAGGGAAATAATGACCTGAGCCAAACTAAAATGAAAATTGCTGCCAACCTGCAGCCAGGGAAATTATGGAAAAATAACTGAAACATCCAGTTGCTCTGGATTCAGAAGATGGTTCAGAGAACTGCAGAGAAACTATTTTGAGTGTTTTGATCCTGATTTTTAAAGTTAAAATGCCAATTTAAAGGGGTCTTATTCAAAAGAGCTCAAAGGTGTTCTGTGGTAAACATTACAACAGTTCTATACAACAAAGGCAGGTTGATTATTTTGATTTTGTATCTATTTAGTGATATTACATATTTATTTTCAAGACAGTATTTTATTTATGTTTAATTTCACTTAAAATGAAGAAAATTTCTGAGAACTCAAACGTTCAAATCAATATAAAATATTTTACTTTATTAATCAGTTGTGATTACATTCTGCTTTAGAAGAATCATCAACAAGTATGCGAAATGGGGTACTCACGGCATGACAAAAAGGCTCAGGGGGTACACAAGACAAAAAAGGTTGGGAACCACTGGCCTACATCCATGAACTGTTGTAAACTGTTGTTAGCCATTAGCTGCTACATTAGCCGCTATGTATGCTACATTATAGGAGGCAACCCTGCTTGATGTGGATTGGTCTGTGATGAATGTGACGAGCCAAATGATTGTCCAATCACAAGCTTGTGTTTTTTTTTTTAACGTTCTGCCCTGAAAACAAATTTAAAGGGCTCCTACCCAGATGGACGAGTGAAATATTTCTGTGGCAGATATATTGAGCTGTCCATCTGGCTTGTCAGGTTAGTGGATCCATGTGAATGCAGATCATTAGTCTACCATCTCTGTGTGAACGTGGAGTATTTTAAGTACAAAGGAAAAACCTTCCTATTTCTGGCGACAACGTTGCACTTCAAATGGGGCCATAGTTTGTAAACCAATTGTTAGCCTCAATGAAGAAAGTAGATTTCCTACTTCAGATCCCTCACCAGAAACTCTGACCATGGTTTTACAGTGGCCCTCCAAGACTAAGGTTGGGGCCTCCTACCACTAAAATGTACCCCGTAAAATACTTTGCGTAAGCAGCACATTTTGGTCACTAGTCAGTTTCATATCAGGTTTTAAAGGTAACCTGTCCTGCTTCTGCTCTCAGGAGAGGCTTGGGGAGCTGAGAAACATGTCACCTTTTCTTGAAAACTCAGTTTATGGAGAAATACTCTTTGCCTCTCTCAAGAAAATTCCCCCTAAAATGCTCTGTTTTACTTCCTTGGGTTTATGACATAATAGCTATACAGCCTCCACCTACATGTATGTTTGCTGCTTGTCACAGGCAGACACCATGATTGTTTTTAAAAGTCAGCTCCCAACCTGTAAACCCTAACCCCTTTATTAGGCATTGTTTGGGCAGCCAATCAGCACAGAGCTCATTATCACTGCCTTCTGTAGCCTCCCTGCCCCCTCAGACCTAAGTGTTTCCCAAAGGGAGGGCAAAAGAACTGCATCTGATCCTCCATAGGGATGAAATTTTAAATTTTTTACTCATCTTAAATCTAATCCTTGTACCAAAGGCATGATGTCAGTGGTCAAACACACCAGAACATGGGACCTTAAAGAAATGATTTTATTACAATTGAAATTCCTGAAAACACGTTGAGACTGACATAGTGCACAACTGCAAAAACATTATCAGCAAAAGCACTTGAAATTTAAGTTTGGCACAAGCATCCATCCATTATCTTTACTGTTTATCCCTTTTGGGATCACAGGGGGACTGCAGCCTTTCCCACCCCAAACCAGTTGCCAGCCAATTGTAGGGCCACATAGAGAGATAGACAGCCATTCACGCTTGCATTCATACCTAAGGGGAATTTGGGGTTATTAATCAATCTGATGAGCTTGTTTTTGGTCTGTGAGAGGAAGCTGGAGAGCTAGAAAAAACTCATGTATGCATGGAGAGAACATCCAAACTCCACCCAGAAAGAATCTGACTGAAACTAGCAACCTTCTTGCTGTGAGGCACGTGCACTACCTGCTGTGCTACCATGTCAACTTTCTGTTCCTCTTTTTTTTAATCTAAAATAAACTCTTCATATTTCCCAGCCCTAGCTCAAAATATACTCAATCATTAAAAATCATAAACTGCACCTCTCCCCCACCTTCATCACAGCAGAGCAGCACCTCCAACACCCCTGGAGGTGTTACAGCTGGGAAAATGTACAATCACGTCTTGCATCATCACAGCGAGACGACCGTTATTTACAGTGCCTCCTGCAAAGAGCTGTCAACAGTGTAACTGCAGGCCTGCTGCTACAGGTTGTTAGGCTTTTCCTGGGGTGGGGGGGGATCTGATGCCCCAGGATGCTCAGCACTACCACCATCTCTGCTATCATCAAAGAGCAGCTGGTGTTTGATAGAGCCCGGATCAAAAGGTGAAGGACAGCACTGTCCTGCAGAGCTACAAGAGACCTCAGGATGGCATGCAGAGAGAGATAGAGAGAGTAGAGAGGAGGAGCTGGAGTACCAGGCAGAGGATCATATAATTGACACCAAGGGGAGTCCAGCTTTGGTCCAAGGGGGAATCCCCGAAAGGACTTTGTGTCTTCAAAGGAGAAATCTTCATGTCACTCTGCTCACAGATCTTTATCCTCCACAATCTGAAAAAAACACAAGAAGAATCAGATCATTATCATAAAGAAGGAAGGCGGACTTCAGGGCTGGAGGCTATAGCAAGTTGGCGACATCCCTCATTGTTAGTTTGCCGCAAGAGGGTTCTTAACTGACTTCAGGCTGTATTTGTAATTCATAGGCCATGGCCAAGACCAATATGAGACCCTTCCTCTTTTATTCTAAATGGTTTAAAGAAAGGGAGCTGGATGAAGTGCACAAATTTTGCTGATAATGTTTGTCATGTTTTGGCAAGAGTGGGAAACTGGGAAGGAGCGAGGGCCAGCTCAAAATGGTTGTGTTTAAAGGTGCTATGAGGAGAGTCTATTTCTGGCGACATAAAGACTCTGCTACCCATGAGCACGTGCGGCGACTGTCGTAATGACGTGACCCAAACCAAAGCGTGCATTTGTTGTGATGCTAATAAATGCAGCTCGGACCTTCCTCAGAACTCTGCATTGCTGTACAACTTTTTTTTTTACAACAACTTACAGGATGCAAAGGGACGAGGTAATGTATCTCTTCTACTTACGCAGCAGTAGTTTTTAATGTGTGACAACAAGCAATTTCTGGAAAACTTAGTATTGTAGTTTTGTAGCCGGCTATATCGCTACTTACAGCCCGGTGCTCTAAGACGTGTCCGAATAATATAAATTTGCTCTAGTTTTAATTGTCTTGTTCCTGAAGTTGAGTATCCAGGCCAGTCCAGCCCTGTCCGACCCGACCGCAAAGCTAAGAAATAGCATTTGTAGATAACCTATTTTAATGCTATAAAACTCATCTTAAAGTGTGTATTTCGATCAGGCATATATCTAAGAGGGGGACCTTTTTGTAATACTTAGAAACTCCTCATAGCATCTTTACGTTACTGGCACACAAATAATGATTTGTTTGCATAAACTATGCATTTAAAACAAGGATTCATCCTTGTGTTCATGATGAAATACCAGTAGAACTCATGTATGAAGTCTTATGTCTAAGTCAGTGATCCCCCACCTACTTGGGCATTGAGAATGATTAACAAACACACGTTGTACATAATGTAATCATCATAATACAGGATCAGAGGGAGACTTGGTCCTGTTTCTTAACCCTAATAAAGAGACATTAATGATGACTCACTCACTGTTTTTATCAGCTGTAAACAAACATTCAACAATTCAACAACATTCATGGGCATGAAAGATACCGGCTTACACATTAACTTATTGCACTCCTACACTTTATGACTGCTGAAGAAATTGTACACAAAAACCGTTAACACAGTGCTGACTATGTGTCTGAGCTGATAAAATGTTTTTGTTGATCACTGATGTGTTTTTTATTAGTTATGACTCCTGAATTAAATGGAAGATGAGCACACTTGTGTGCTTTGAGTGTCCCCCAGTTACAAACATAGTGCAAAGTCATGTATCTTTAACTAAGACCAGAGCAAAGACGGCATAATTACAAGGTCTAACATTGAGTTAATCTCAGGCTGTACTTTATCCTATATTACAGCAGAGACAGAGAGCTTGAGCGTAGACTCTGCACAGCCAAGCTACACAAGCCCCAAAAAGCTCTTGCAACTCCTACCATTGTTTCATCATCAGTTTATAAAGTGTTGTGTCACATTTCCATAAAACAAAGTCTTTAATACCAGGTGGAAGTTTGGGAATCACCAAAAGTGCTGCATGTTTCTCAAAATGTAAAAAAGCAAATGGGTCATTCATTTATGAGGGTAATGGGGTCATTTTATCCTCCAACATCCGTTAACTGTATAAAATAAATACCAAAACATAAATTGGCTTGAAAAACAAAAGTTTTATTTCCCACACTAACACTAACCCTAAACTATTTTCTTCTTTTTAAAATACACACAATAATAAGCAATATAGATATTCGATGGATTGATTACCAACAAGACTTGTGGATTGAATATATATGAAAACAAAACTGAATTCACATGGACATTTTTTTTTTATTGTAACATATCATGGGCATCATAGCAAGGCTATAAACGGTGTTTAACATTGCATTTTTATGTTTTTGCTTTTTGATTTGTACAGGGGTGTTTGAAAAACTCACTCATATGACTAGGATTGTTTATGAAAAAAGAGGATAAAACTATTGTTAAGAATAATCACCTACACGTGGACATGGCTTTATAGAGATTTTAATTGTCTAAATATATCTACAAATACAAATAATTTCATAAAAAGTGTCATAACAAAGCAGCTTTGTAGTAGAGGAATACGAACTTAGATAGAGCATGCAATAGCAACACTGTTTTTGTGGATCATTTTCATCAAAAACTTGCAGAGCTGATCTCTGTCACTGTGGCTAATATTCATGTTTTTGCCATGAGCTTCACACATCCAATTTCAAAAATATCAGTGTGTCCCTTTAAAGCCCTTTGAAGCACCAGGCCTCATGCAGTTACCCACCTTTAAACGGATGGTGGAACCGCTCATGCTGACCTCCTCAGTAAAATGTCTTGTCTATCTTTTCAACTCTGCGCTGTTTGTGTCCAACTGGCTTCGTTTCATTGATGTTCGATGGCCGAGGAAGTAGCTTTTGGACCTAATCATTTGAAAGCACATCATGTGCCACCGCAGGCGCGTTCTCATTAGCTTCAAAACTGTATCAAAGAAAACAAAGTCGAGACCAAGTGAAAGAAGGAAGAAAGAAAAGAGAAAGGCAGAGACAACAAGACAGAAAGAGAGATCGGGTTTGCCTCACCATTCATCATCATCCATCTGTCTTAAAGGCTTGGCTCGGATCCCGCATGGTGGAATATGTTGATTAGCAAGAGTGGAGGAACAACAACGAGCAGGGAGGGAGAGAGAGAGAAATGATTAGCAGTGTGAAAGAGGAAAGGAGGTGGAGCACTGGATGAAAGAGAGAAGAAAGGAAATGAAGCGAGAGGAACAGAAGACAGATGGATGGAGAAAGACGCGGTTAGAGACAGACAGTGTTCTCCTACAGATCAATGCTGCGTGTTGGAGGCCGCAGCAGAATGCAGAGACTCCGTCTACAGTCAATTAGACGAGCTGCTTCACCTCCTCCTGTCAAACGCTGATTAAAGCCTCCAGCAGTCATGGCAGGTCTTCCTCTTCCTCCAGACTCTCACTTCCTATTGCTCCGTGTTCGTGTCTGGATGAGGTTGTGTGATGTGTGCGAGAGTCAAGGTGTGAGAACAAAAGAGTTTTTGTGGAAGTGTTCAAGACAAAAGTTAGATACGTTGTCACTTTTCTCCTGAATGAGTTATCACTGCAGGGGTGGAGGTGAGGGCTCAGCGACGGAGGCCTTTTCAGCTGCAGCATTCTTAATTTTTCAAAATGGAGGTTTTGTTGACACTAACAGCACATCTTGTCTTTCAGGAGTGTTTGGCCTTGCTAGGAATAAAAGAGGAATTGGTTTACGTAAAGACTGCTTCCTGCTCACTTTTTAATTAGCTGTTACTGTGAGCAGACAAGCCAAGGTATACTATGAAGCATTCAAGTGATAAAAATATCTGTTTTCACATTTGTACTCTTGAAAATCATCACAGAACTTACTCCTATCTGTTATTTCTACTGCAGATCCTTTTCAGGGTTGTGGGGACAAAACCTATCCCTGATTACTTTGGATGAGAGTGAGGTTCACCCCAGTTCTCTACTGAGAGCCCCAAGTTTCTTCAGTCAATCCACTTCCACAGCCTTCGTCCATAGTGCATACCAGCAGAGTCCTGCCACACCAGATCGCTTCAAATATGCAGCAAGTCTGTGTTCAGTGTGAGCTGCTTCAACTCCGCGTCAATCACCAAGCACATCGACCCAAAACAGGAAAACAATTGCCCAAAGCTTCCAGAAGAGCTTGAGAATATTTTTCTCAATTTATAGAAATATCAAATCATGTAATTGGAATAGGGGGGTTCACTTGAACTGATCACAGGTAATCAGTGGATTGTTTTCTCCCTTGTCTGTGGATAAAAAGTTATAATAATAAAACATAAATACTAAACATTTAAAGTTGCACTATGTAAGATTCTGGTTTTCAGCTCTCTAGTGGCCTCTATGGACATTGAGTGTAACTGCACTGTCATAAAGCTCAGCGCCTCATACCAATGTGCACTTTTTACATACAGAGGGAGAAGTGAGCCGACTGGATGTCCTGACCATGTGGACTGATCAGACACAGTCTAATAATGGTTCTTATGGAATATATCACTTTTCAAGCGTCAGCTGCCAGCTGTCAGCTGTTAGCTCAATGTTTGCGTGTGTAACTTTGACCATAGCTTGTAGATTGTGCCAAATATGTTACATCTGGCATTTATTTGGGACCCGGCAGTTAAAGGGAACCCGGCTGGTATTTGGTATTTTACGGTAAATGGAGGACAAGATGGCCTTTAGTGATATGAAAAGAAACAAATCAAACTCAAGAATATTGTATATGGATGGTAAGAAATCAACATGTACTTAAAAGGCCTACAATACCAGGGCCAAATCAGCATCAGTCAGACATCCCTCCTTCTCTTTCAGCTCACGCCAGCGAGTGAACAATGATTGTCTTTTCCAGTCTTTAAGCTTCTTTTCTTCATGTTTTTAGCCGCATGTACCATGATAACAACTCTAGGTTTAGCTTTCACCTTGACTTCTGTCTTTTAAATGAATTAGCAGGATGATGCCATAATAGAAGTCAATATGCCATTATTAAAATTGATATGCAATTTATATGTTTGTAATTGTGATAGTCTAATTTTAATCTAATTTTAATATTTTGTTATTTTCAGAGAGTGGAACCTTAAAATATCAGGGCAGCTGGTGATTGAACGATCGGCCCATTTGTCCCACTCTTCATAGACCAGTCCACATCAAGCCACAGTATGACGTAGCAGCTAGACCCTGTTGTTAGCCATTAGCTTAAACTACCAGTACGTCAGTCCTTAAGACTATCATCTTATCTTACATTAAATGACACCATACAGATGTGTCATCTGCTACATGTGACATGAACCTCATCAAAGACAAAACCCACAAAGTTCTCCTGGTAAACTTTTGAGGAGGGCATATTTGATGTTGTAGGGTAACCACGACTACGACTCGGCGTTGGCTATAAAAAACTGTTGTTTACATGTTGCCTTTCCATGTATACATAGCTGTTATCAAGTGATGTCAAAATTGTCTTGTAATTTTGTGTCTTGTTGTGACACTAAGCAGCATTGCACTTTCACCGCCGTTGGGCAAGGTTGCGCGCTGTCGGTTGGACCAAAGTTGCTGCGCTTTCTGAGAATGTGGAAATTAGGGGTCAGTGACCACAAGTTAGCTTTACGGACGGATCGTCACAAAGAGCTGGGTCCCAGAGGAGGACAGACTTTACCCCCACTGTGATAGCCAACAGGTAAAAACAGAGCTCCACGTCCTCACATTATGCCCTAAATATGAGGATGGGAGGAAGGATTACTAACCCCAAACAAAATGAAAACAAACCTAGGATCTTTAAATGGCTGTTGCGATGTGTTTTGGCTGGAAGCGCTTCCATTAATTCCTCTTGATGCCTGTCATGTATACACCATGTGGCCAAGCTGTATGAATAGTAAATCAACATGTGCTTCCATTTGAACCCGTGTGTTCCTAACTTGAGGAAATGATGAATTGGCCGTGCTTTAAACCTCCTTAAACCTGGTCTGAAGTCTGATGCACAAAATGTTTCTGCTAGTTTGAGGACAAATTAGAAATAGACACATCTGCAGGATTTAAACCTCCACTCTAATGAGTTTGATTTGCTCACACAGGATGCACAGCAACACTCATCTTCTGTTAAATATCAAATGTTTTTACAGCCCACATATGCAATAAAGAATAGAGCCAAGAATTCCTGTGGAGAAAATGAGAAAACACATTTCTCAAAGCCTACAGTTATTTGCTGTAAAGTCAACAGGTAAATTATAAACAGGTAGAAGTCTGATCCATTTTTAAATGGAGATTTTAATAATTAATGAGGTTTCTTAACAAGGAAGTTTCTAACTCCACACAAGCAAACACTTGAATACAAGCATTAACGTATTTCATACAATCCTCTGTGTGTTCTATGCGTAATGTGGGACAATAAAAGAAGAGGAAGTAGAGAATCCGTACAAAATTCAGAGTAAACAATTAAACCCACAGTGAAAATAGAGCAACAACAACACACTGTTTTGAAGGGAATGAGAGCTCACACTCTGATTTGTTTGATCTGTTACGCCCAAAACACACCCGTGTAAAATTAAGCCGCATAAGCCTGCCTCTTTGTGCCCTGCGCCTGGCTTGCACCGGGAACATATGTCCCTTAAAAAGCAAAATATAGACTGACATGCCCCAAACCACCGTGCATCACACTCTGCAGAGACAACACCGTTAAAGTATGGCCCTGAGAGATTGAGTATAAAACTGGTACTCAGAAAATCCCAGATTTATATAGGACACATGCAAAACTGTGATATCATTGTGGCCAAATATATCAAAGTGTGTGAGGACCTGACGGAAACCACCTAAATTTGAACACACAAACAGACACATCAATACATAGAAACATGCACACACAGACAAAAAATACTAATTATAACCTTAACTCTATATATATATATATATGTATATATATATATATGTATATATATATATATATATATATATATATATATATATATATATATATATATATATATATATATATATATATATATATATATATATATATATAGATATATATATATATATATATATATATATATATATATATATATATATATATATATATATGTTCTAACCTTTACTATTATTGAAATTTGTATAATAATAATTCACTTTTGAATAAATCTTATTAATGTTCTTTTACTCTTATTTTAAAATGAAATACTTTGGCAATAATGCCCTGCAACATTCATGCCTAAAAAGTTATTCAAACTTAATTCAACTGAATCAAATTGACCTGTTGCCAGCCTATTAAAGTGCTGACACTGAGGCTCATAAAACTATTTTCACATTCATCCATACACAGTAAATAAGGAAGAGCTTGAAATTTGGTGTTGGCAACATTTCATAAATTGCAAATTCGACTCTGGATGGAGTCAAATCCCTGAAAATCCACTCACGGTTGAAAAAGAGATGGTGTCAAAAACAGGTGTAGTAATGTTTCAGAAAATCAAATACATAGGTGTCAGTGTAGGAACTTTAACTTTGAACATTTCACACTAAACCTGTAATTCACACTTGTAGGATCAGTCATCTGGCCATCCAATTTATTGACAATAGATTCCAAAATTCAACATAATAAAAGCTGCAGTGCCGATTTTCTATTTGTTTTGTTTTACAAAAATATATGCCCAAACCAAACATGGTGTCTTTATTTCAGCTAATCTTCCCTTTTAATATTCAGTCAATAAATACAGCAATCTTTACACCTTGCAGTATTTACATAAAGTTAACACTAAAGATGTCATAGGACAGCCACACTGTCCAGTGTTACAAAGCTTTAAATTTTAACTCCATAAAGAGTCAACAAGAACTCTTAATGAGAGGACTGACTCTCCAACAAGTGTGAAAACAACACTTTGTGGTGTGATCCTCCAGACATTGTGTGAGTAGCAGTGTTAATATCAACTCAAATACAGTTTATATGTCATTACCTGTTTAACTGTGCATCTGTGGGTAATTTAGAGTCAACAGCTAATTTAGAAATTCTATCTGATGAGGGAGTCGATCGAGAAACCCTCCTGTTATGAGGCAATAGCACTACCTGCTACACTCCTGGGCAGCCCAGTCCCATGACCCTGAAGTCTTGTTAGGTTGTGTGACAGCGTGTCCCCCACAGCATGGTGTGTTATATGGATGCAGGAGAAAACAATTTTTTTTTTAATGTATTTTTTGGGCATTTCTTGCCTTTATTGATAGGAGAGAGACAGTAGATAGGCTTGTGAAAGGGGGTGAGAGAGTAGAAGACACTGCAAACTGGTCACAGGCAGGATTCGGACCTGGACCGGCAGAAGCAAGTACATGGGGCCAAACAGGCACCCCTAGAACAAAAACATAAATTTAAATGGTTTCACAGTAGATATAGAATTGAATTGAAAGTTGTTTTTTTTTAACCATGGACTCGATGCATATGTTAAGGCCATTTCCCACTGCATCCATTTCACCTCCATGATGATAGCTGTCTGTGTGTTATTACCTCTTTAAGCTTGTTATTGGAGCCTAAAGCTTGCCTTTGCACCACCTTTTTTACTCGGTTGACCTGCAGTTAGTGCTTGTTGGTATTTACATTTACGATATTAATAACAGGAGTGCCATTGTTGAGCTTCAAAACTTCACTTCAGAAATTAATTGGTACCCTTTAATGAGACCACATTCATGTTTCATAAAATCCATGTTTTTCTCAAATTGGCACAAAGGGTGCAAATAAGCTCATTAAACACTCAAAAACAAACAGGCCACATAGCTGGATTAATATTTAACTTTTTTCCCACCAGTGTTTCATGCTGATTTTTACTGTGTAACATAAAAGCATTCAAGGATGAAGACTAGCTGGTGGGTTTGGCAAATGCACCCCTCATTAACCTTCCCGACCTTAGCAAACAGATGCCTCCCTAAACGTTTTAATGGGAAGGTTGCTAACAAGGAGGCTTTGAAAATGAGACTATGATGGATTAACCAAAAGGTGTGGTCATGTCCTCCCAAAATTCAGAAATAACAGAGAGCTTTTTACATGTAATTGGAAATTCTTGTGCACTCACTGGCCCCTTAATTAGTTGCTCCTGCCTAGTTCCACTTTGGGCCCCTTGTTACCTTCAGAACTGCCTTATTTCTTTGTGTCTTCGGCCATTTTTAAAGCCACATATTATGCTAGCAGCACATACTGATTTAGCTTAAATATAGTATATAGTATGAGGAACATTAGCTGAATCTACATGATGCTACACTTCTAGAAAAAGTAGTATGCATCAGACCAAGTCGACCTTACTCACTGTTACCCACAATGCAAAGCACCATCAAATCAGGGGTCAAAAATGGTGGTCAGCTACAGAATATATCCATGCCAACAGCCTCACCCAAAGTACTATTAGCATTTATTCTGGTACATTTATCTTCCAGTTAAGAGATTTAAAATTGGTTAACTATATTTTCCGGTCGTTGCATGTATGTTAAACATTACTGTGTGTGTTCAGCAGTAAAAATCATGTAAAATTAAAGAAATATGTTTTTTCCTCCATTAATGGATGTTAATTCAGCTGTTGGTTGAGCAACAGTTTTACTTTTGTTTTCATAATCAGAAACAGAAATCAGCTAAATTATTGGATTAGGGAGGGAAAGCACACAGCGTTGTTTGTGTAATTAAAAGAAACTAGGGCTGTCAATTTTCCCAAAAATCAAACTGATCAAGAGGGGTGTGGAGGAGGAGGATTCGGAGCACTGTGCTGAGCACTTGATAACTCACCACTGGACAGCTGTGGATTAAAGTCTGTTCAGTTGTTCAGCAGATTTTTCATAGTGGGCCAGCTAATTTGCACATAATCAGCACACAGTGGAACCCTAAGTGCTTCCACACAGCGCTCCTCAAATGTCTCTTTTGTTTTTAATCTGCTCAGATTTTCTTAAAGTGTGTTCCTTTTCTGTTGGTTTCTGGTAGACTAGATGCTGCTGTTGAGAAAGTATGAGCCAAATGGGTTGCACTGGGAGCGCTCTATGCTTTATCAGTTGGTTCACTAATCCATGCGCCCTGCTGTTCTGTTGTGCGGATATTTTATGTTGAATATTTGTCTTCAGTTCCAGTAGATTTTACAACAGTAGAATGGAATACGTTGTTGTACTCATAATGAAGGAGCTACAGAGCTTGTCTTGGCTTTTACAGCAAAATCTGCTGCTCCCCTGCCCCTACTGTGAGCACCAAGAGGACACGGAGAATACCATAGGTTGGAGTTAGTTGATTTTTCTCATGATGCATGTGTATGCTCCATGCCCTCTTCATAGGTTTTAGTGGCTGTAGAAGCATTAAAGGGTCACTTAGAGGCCTGTCATATGTACTACAGCATTCTCAAATGTTTTTGTGCTGTGTTTACTACAGAGAATGTTTTCAGTGTAAAGACATTATTGTGTCTGTGTTGACGGTCTTTGTTTCCCATTCTCGGCCGATAGGAGTTACGCCTGTGTGGCCTTGGTTCTTTGTTCAGGAATGGTCCTCTGGATGCCTTTGTTGTAACAAGTGATTGTGAAGAGTCTCTGCTGCCTTTCAATCATCTTGAACCACTCTGATGAGCCTCCTCTGACCTCTGGCATCAATATGGCACTTTTGCCCAGTGAACTGCTGCTCTATTTTTTGGACCATTTTCACAAAACTCTAAAGATGATTGTGTGTGGAAATCTCAGTATGTCAGCATAGACGACTCGACCATGTCAGCTCTAAGTTGACCTTTCTCCCCCATTCTGATGCTCAGCAGGTCACCCAGATCATGTCTACCCTTCTGAATAAACGAGTGTTCATTGTTAAAAAGCATGAACCTGTATTGCAGAGCTTTATTGTACGAAGTTATCTTTTTTCTCCATTGTCTCGCACTTTCCTCTGTAATGTCCTTGAGAGTCACATTCATCGACTCAGTAGCCACTTTTTTCCGCTTACCTTTTGTTTCTGTCAGGGAATCCCAGCGCACTTGTCTCTGCATTTAAAACAGTTGGAGTAACTTACTTCATTGGCTTGTTTCACTCGTTTTAAAATGCAGACTGAGAGGATTTCCGCAGTGTGTGGCTTGTAAACACAGCTTGCAAAGTGACCCATCTCTCCCCGGCTCAACAAGACGAGAAGGTCACGGCCTCCTGAATGCGGCTGCCAGAATTCAGCGGAAACTGTGCCACCGACACCTCAGGGAGCTGCTGGAGAAGGACACACCTGAGTGAGCCTGAGTGATGAAGCGCTGCAGATAGTAACAGTTAATATGCATGAATTTTTCATGATGGGTTAGAATACTAACAGCCCGTGCTGCCAGGTCTCGCAAAGTTATAGTCTGAAAATAACCTGAGCTTTTGATTTAGATGGATTTAATTGGGTTGGAAAAAAAACTGTCTAATTAAGCAGAATAAGGAAGGTTACATGCAGTGAGAATGAGGTACACCACATAATTGGACTGTCAATATACTGCACTGGATATTTTAAGAAAGCACTGTATGGGTGTGCTTTTCTCTAATTTGAGTTGTCATATGTGTTTGAATAAAAATGAGTTTTCACAGGTACACCTGTTCCTCTGCTCATCAACACAAATTGCTAATCAGCTGTGTAATATAAATATTGTTGCCTTGTCTGATGAGTCTTGATTCTTCTCTGGCATTCAGATCTTGGGTTTAGAACAGGAAAAGCATGGATCCATCCTGCCGTGTAGGAGTGTTTCAGGCTGGTGTTAGTGGTGTTCTGGTGTGGGGGATATTTTCCTGGCACACTTGGGCCCCTTAAACTGGAGACATACTTGCTGTGGACAAAGGTTGGATACATGTAGACTGCTGTGCTTCCCCTGTGTTGGTTCAGCTTGTAGGATGTGCACATCATCCAGAATTTATACGATGCAGAGCTGCGAGCTTCTGTCCACACATGACCATTAGGATCAGTGTTAGAATGGGAAACTCACATGTAATTGTGCAGCCAGGTTGCACTGATGTCAGCATCGACCACTATCTCTGAGGAACGTTCCAGCATCTGGTTGAATCTATGCAACAAAGAACTGAGGCAGTTCAGAAGGGAAAAGGGGGTCCAACAAATCCTAGTAAGGTTTAGCTATTCAAATGTGTGTGTACACAAGAAGAGCATCCAGAGAACAAAAGTCTGCCAAAGCATTTCTGACATTCTAAGCCAAGTTATTTCTATCTTGCAATGTTAACAAGTGCTTTGAGAAATTCCTGATCTGCATCCTTATTCCAATCTTCTAATGAAGTATGCAGTAAAGGATTCATTTGGATGAGGGTATGAAGGTTTCAGTTTCAGATTTTTTTTTTTTGTTTTATGTGATTTTAAGCAGCATGTGATTATAGATATATTTATAAGATTATATATTCAATATATTCTCAAACTAATTCAAACAGTGCCTTTTTTGTTTTTATCCCAACTGCAGTCAATACTAATTTATAATTAACTACCTTGCAAATTAACTATCTTCTATTTCTTTTCGATGGCTTATTCTATTAATTCAATTTAGAAATTTTGTTTTATATATTTGCATCCAAACTTTTCCTTTTTTTTTTTTTTTTTCCTTTTTGCTATTTTTTCGTGTACATAAGTGTTACACTAAGGGGGAAAGAGAAGCATCTTGCCAATTTTTCTGTATGTCCTGTTCATATAGCAGAAATTAAAATCAAGAGTGGCTGACTACAAACATATAAATATATATATCTATATCTATATATCTATATCTATATCTATCTATATATATATATATATCTATATCTATATATATATATATATATATATATATGTATATATATATATATATATATATATATATATATGTGTGTGTGTGTGTAAATATTATATAAAGTATAGTATTTACCTACTCTTTTGTAAAGTGTAATGACAAATGTAATAAATTATTTGTCATGATTTAGTACAAATAAAAACTAATTAACTGTTTTATCTATCTTATTATTTATTATTATTTATTATTTATATTTAATAAACTTTAACTTTAATAAACTTTCAGAAAAAAATTAACATATAAGAACAAAGACAAACTTTTTACATATCACTATTGCCACAAAACAAATATGCACATATGTAATAATAATATTGATAACACCAGTTAATGACATTAGATAAAATGTAATAATTAAAATAACAATTCATTATTATTATTATTATTATCATTATTATTATTATTATTATTATTATGAAAATAAGAATTATAATAGTTATAATACTTACAAAAAAGTGTATCTGTGCAGCATCCAGTTCATAAGTTGTTGGTTATAATAGTTAAAGAAAAAGTGATTATGAGAGAAAAGTGATCAGAGAAAACTCAGGTTTGTACCGTGGATGTCCAGGTTCAGGTTTTGTTCAAAAGAGCACATGATCTTTCTACAATGGGAATGTCTTCACAAAAACTTAACCACTTTTCTATCAGGTCCAGCTGAAAACCAGAAGTGAATTATGGCCTTTTATTTTGGCTGTTAAACCTGCAAATACAAGTTTCCCATCAATTAAACTATTGTTGTGTCTGAGGATGTCTTCATTAAATAATATTACAGAAGTGTTTCAGAATTTAGAAATTTAAGAACCTTTTTCAGATGTTAAGTGACTTTAAGCCAGAAATTAAGAACTGCGGTGAACTCCAAAAATATGGAATAATGCCCTGAAATCATTGAAGTTACATTCAGTACTGCTGGTTTATTTTTGAGCTTGATAATTGTATTTTGAATAAAGAAATCACTAAACCTACAGGCATATTTGAGTTATGGCTATTGACAGGTTGCTTTATTACTAAATTATCTGTACGTCTCTAAACAAGATTTTTAATTTGATGGTTCAGCTGAGTACCCTGCCTGCTGGCAAACATAATCAAGTAAAAATGCTGAAAAAGATGCACGTTTTCAGCTGATTTCAGGCTTTTTCCTGCTTTCTTCTCACTGATCTAGTCACGAGCCTTTTTTGCCACTCAGCAGCTGCAACTTCTAGTCTTTGGCTCCTCTTGTGATGTCTGTGCATACTCTTTGTACCTAACGAAGAAAATGAATATTTACATTTGGATAAAATGTGAGGGAGCTGAGTCTAATTCATTTCTGCAGGCTGATATGATTGTAGCCCTTGAGTTTGTGCCTTTGTGTGTCAGTGTGAAGATACAGCCCTGCTTTAGCCTAAGTGGTCACCACATAGGTTGAGGTGAGGGGGAGAGCATGTGATTGATTGAGAGAATGAGTGAGCCGGACCGAGTTTGAAGGAGTGCGTGCACACCAGTAGCCTCTAATAAAGCATTAGCAGGACAAGCAATTTGCTTCTTTGCCAGGCTCCTTGGCATGAAAAGAGGGACTTTTACAATAATGAGAGGAGCAGAAGAGGCAGTGGAAATGAACTCTTATCTCAACGAAAAGAGGGAAAGAGGGAGACTTAAATAGCATAATATATCAGCATAGCACAGAGGAGGGAGAGAGAGATAAATAGAGACGGAGAGAAAAGGAAAGCTGATTATTCACACGTTAGCCCTTTTTAACCTCTGGTTAGGATGAACCAATTACTCTGCCGAAGCACCTATGCTAACGCCACCCTGCAGAGACGGAGGGAACGGTATTTTAATTACACTTTATAATAACTGACAATTAAAAGCTCGACAAATCAAACACATTGTTATATGAGGAGTTAAACCACAGAGGAGAAGCTCCACATACCACTGAAACAGTCGATCTCATGATTAAAATTCAAGCTCACAATGATAAATATGGGATTCCTTAATTATAAATATGAGTTTAATCTCATTAAAACAAAGGATTTCAAAATGGCACAGCTGCAGAATAAAAACAGTTTACTGGTCTTCCTGGAGGGCACCCCAGGGTGTTCTTCCACCTCCTCTGATGTGTTATTCATAACTTGATTTATACATCTAAAGGCAGCAAGCTTTTATTTAAAAGGTGAAGATACTTTTATCTCAAACTTTTGTCTTAGTTCCACGTCTGTGAATGAGTTGGTGTCAACCGCGGTGCAGGGATGGATACAGAATATAATTTATGGGTGGGCCTGAGAATGTCTGGATGGGCATTTAGTGAACTCTTTTTTTATGTAATAAATCACCATTTTTACATTCCCTTGTTCTTCAGACAGACCTTTACCATCTTACTGAAATATGATAGGGCAGTTTACCCTCCCCCTGAATAATCTGTCAAAGTTAAATTAACATGTTAACCTATTTAAACTTAGAACCAGATTTATAACCAAATAAAAACACAGGTTCAAGCAAACAAACAAACAGCAGAATAAACCCAAACACAATAAAAACCTGAGAAGAGAGTGCAGGAGAACTTCTTGCCTCTCAAACCTATACTTTGCACATGAATGTGAGGAGCACCTAACACCCAAAAAGTGGGCACAGACAATCCAGGCATAGGCATGCTTGATCTAAAACACAAAAGGACCCCAACCCATTTGGACCAGAAACATTAAAAATCCACAACAACCTGTGTCAGTCCCTCCAGGGCACCCAAGGAAGGTACAAGCCGCCATGTGCAGTTTTTTATGATGCAGAATAATCAAAAATCGTTTTCTTTTTTTCTAAAGAGAGGATGTTCTAAATTTTTATTACTTGAAGTATCTGCCCTGCATTTTCAAAACTATATGTCCTAACTATATGTTGTTGTTTTTTTCATGACTCTGATTGGGTGGGCCACCTTTCAATGTGGGTGGACCTGTGCACATCCAGAACAAGATTTTCCAAAACATAAAGATGTTTTTACTCTCAAATATTCAAGGATGTTAAATTAACATTAAACTTTTACATTTATATTAGAATTCTACAGGTTTTCAGGATTTATCCATTTGATATGTGAGACCAAAAGAAGCTTTGGCACATGTTTCCCAACATAGCTTTAAAAAAAATCAAGGAGAACAAGCAGTCATTGTGTTTCCTTGCTGCAGTCACTTAAAGAGCTTTTATTTGGCCTTCACTCAGGGTCATGTATTTGATTCTGTGCTTTCCAGAGTATGTTTATGGTCACTGATGTTCAAAACAACCTTCTAGTTTTCACATACTGAATACGGCTTTTACGCCTCTAACCCATTATTTCCTCATAGTCCACAGGTGAAGCGTCCCATCCTCACGTCCTCGCCCACGGCTCTGGTCCTCAGCAGAAAACACAAGGTCACAGCTCACCAGAGAACCAAAACTTCAGGAGGTAACTGTTGGATTACAAGGTAACAGGAAGAGCAACATCTAACAACAGGTTAGATTCTGCTCCAACATTTTGCTACATTGATTTTATTTTCACACTATCCACTGCATTTTGAAATAACTCAAACTCTGAGTGCTTATTTTCCTGTTTTGGGTCAATTTACTCAACAGAGATTTCTTTGACTGGTTAAATACATCTGTTTCTCTGAGTGTTACATGGTCAGAGTTTTGCTGGTGGGAGCTGACACATATGTTGAGGGGGCGGGCTGGCAGAGTGGGACCAGGCCGTAATGGTCTGAGGTCCAGCAGGAGCCGGGAAAGCAGGACTAAGAATGCTAATATGTTTATTTAGATGAGAGAAGGGCAACTGTGGAGACCATGAGGCCCAAGTTTAAACTGTTGAAACTGTCAGATGGTTGAATTTTTACAATTTGCAGTGTTATCTATAATAAGACAATAATAAAAAGGTAATGTAACAAAAGTATAAATATGGTCACCATCAGGGAGACGCCTCATATCTTCATTTTTTTTTATTTTCATCTTTTTTTTATAAATCAGTGCACTTGGACAGCCCACACAGCCATGCCGGGGTTTATTTTGTACCAAATCAGTCAAAAGAAAAAATATCTCAAAATGTCCATAAAATTCAACATCTAGATTTTTCATATCTCATTTAATACATTAGGTGTTTTTGGCAACTGATAATCCATTTGAGGACATTTTTATCATTTATCTGATTGTATTCAGATGTTTTTATTTTAATTTCTTGATCATATTGAGTAGAAAAAGGTATTATAAAAGTATGTATCAAATATGATACAATTGGCTTTATAGGGTTACAAGTGACACTTTTTGGTTGGCATAGTAATAAGTAATTTTTAGATGAAAATTTTTTTCCTGTCAGCAGGAATAAATGTTTTTTTGTTGTAAAGCATGACGCCAGTGTTGATATTTTGGGCTTAAAGGCAAAACAAAATAAGTTAAATTTATGAGCTCAACATGGAATTGTAGCTAGTTAAAGGGTTTTTTTTCAGTGCAATAAGAAATTAATCAACCAGATGGACTGATTAATACACGGTAATTCACTCGCCCTATGGTAAAGAGCCCATAGAAAGTGTTTGGTTATGGGCAGAAGCCTTTAAAAGCATATCCAGTAGGTGATTTGACAATTCTTCTGTCAATCATGACCATTACAGGCCATTCAGCTAATGTAGTAGGCGGGTACTACTGCTGCGATGTACAGTGGAACAAACTGTTGCCAAGGGCATGTCAACTCTAAACATAATGTAAGCAGAACGAAAACTAACAAAGAACTAAAAATGTCACAATGCAGCTCACTGCTGAGCAATAGATAGATAGTTAAACTTTTCCCTTACAGGCAATTTATCTTAGACAGCGCTATTGGCAAAGGGGCACGACAGATGTTAAAACCACTAGACAACATGAAAAAGTTACACAGGCAGAGGTCTATGACAAGCATGGTCAGTAGTTATTGCACAAGAAGATTAAATTGCAGTGTTTGTTAAAAAAGAAAGTGAAAATCAGTAGAAACAATTTAAAATGATTGAATAACCGTAATAATAAAACAGTGGATAAAAACAGATAAGAGACTGGTGGCATTAAAACAAGATGACAAAATATAAAATATGATATAATAATTTTAGGAGAAGAACTGCTCTGACTGTTTGTTGAGAAGGTTTTTTTTTTTATTAATTTTGTGTTTGCTTGCTCTGTGTCGTGTCTCAAAAAGGCAGAAGTTCATATTCCAGAAAAGTAGAATGAGAATGATCCTACAAATTGTATGTGCCCTGTTTAGGACAACAGTGTAGAAGACAACCTGGAGGGAAGGGTGGTCTTTTTGACCTATCACCTTCATGGCAGGCTTCATCAGTTTATAGATTTTTAATTTACTTTGGATGGAGAGTGTGCTGAACCAGGCTGCCAGTCCATATCTCAGGAGGCTTTCAAAGATGGCATTATAGAAAATCAACATGACTTCACGGCTGAGACCAAACAGTCTTAACCTGCTAAGGAAATGCAGTCTTTGAGATCATTTGCTGCACAGAAAGGCAACATGATCAGACCATTTTAAAAAATTGACCAAGACAATACGTAGATATTTGAAGGAGGCCACCTGCTCTATTACACTTTTGCCTTGAACTACTTTACTGCCAGTTACAGATATTATTTAATCCAAACAATTGACAGAAAACCTCATCAAGTGGCCTCAATATCATATCATCATGTCCTTGTTCATTAAAAAAGTACCCTAATTTCTTGATTGTAACATGCACATTTTTGCTTTTAAATAAGCTCAAATTTTTCAAGTACAGGCAAAATGCTTACCATATTTACTATTTTGCAGTAAGGGGATGCAAAATAGCTGCACCATGATTGGTTGAAGACATCAGCGTGTTGATAAGTGCTCTCTGATTGGTCAGTGCACTACTAAGCATACCAGGGCAGTAATAAAATGTTGTGCATGTGTAAAGCAAAAAGTGTTTTCCTATACATTCTTGCACAGTAGGTGCCGGTATGCACGTAAGTGTTTTTGCGATCCGCTATTAAATAAAAGAAGAAGAAGAAGAATAAAAGGTGTTTCCACATCCGTTTGAAAGAGTAAATTATGTCTGGTATTTGTTGTGTAAATACTGAAATTTCATTGCTTATAACTCTAAATAAAAGTAATTTTTTAAATGTTTGGGAAAGTAACATTTGGGCAAAATTTGGGTGTGTGTTATAATGTATATATTCCAGTACTGTGTTTTTCCAAAAAAAAAGTGAAAATATGAGGTACGTGCTATAATTGAGTGCTTGTTCTAATCGAAAAATTACAGTAATCATCAACATACTCAGTGCTGAGTTATGTAGCTGTTTAAATCTAATGACTTGTTTTACCACTGGACAATAGAAGAGATTAAAACTAAGTCCAGAAGTGTTCAACTTCAATGAGATTTCCTGGAGTTTGGTAGTTTATTCTGCCGTTTGAGAACAACAGCGGAGAAGAGTCCATCTTGTGTTTTTGAGCCATGCCAAGATATGAGCACCAGGTGTCTTTCACGGGCAGAGCTTAACAGGCAAACATGAGTGTATTTAGTAAAGAAGAGGGCCGCATGTGGCCCCAGGGTCACTAGTTGCCCATCCTGGATGTAGATTATAGCCTGGCCCGACAGCCACAAGGTTCCAGGAGTGTGTCATAATGAACATCAACCAAAGACCCATCTGGGAGGCCTCATAACCCCCCAACAAAAAGTCTAGCATGTTTGACTTTGACCTGCTAATCACGAATGCAAAGTCTAAATGCAAATACTGCTGAGACTACACCTCTTGCAAAATGAGCCATCTGTTGGACAATTACATAATTCATTATCATGTTTATTTCAGCATCCTTTTTATTATTTACAACATCACTTTTCTATAATGTAGGCTTGTATATCAGTTGAATGTTTAATAATTAATGCTAAATGTTGTATAAGAGGAGTGCAGCTCACATACATTTAATTTGTTGAGTGCATGGAAACTGATTCTGATTGAAGATGGTGGCCCTTTAATTGTTATTTTTGTTTGACTCCATCCTTTGAGTGTCTTGGACCACATGAGCAGCAGAACAGAATTCAGGATTTAACAGTGGGCACATTAAAAATATGATTTATTTCTCTGTCAAGTTTCATCTGACTGTGAGCCCAAATAAACAAAGGCTTAACTCACTGAGGCACTGAAGCTTTGTATTCTCCTCAAACACATTTTATCGGCGTCTTGTGTTTTAAAATTTGATGCATTGAGAGACTTTGAGGAGGTGGGCGGGCTGGACCTGAACAAACACTGGATGTGACTCAGAAGAGCTGGAATCTCGCCTGCATTCAGAAAGAGTGGACTGCGAGCCTCCTCCAACACCCATCACACCAGGTACTGAAAGAATCACGCTGCAGGAAGCCAAGACGGAGTGATGGGAGCTGGAAGTTTGGTCCTGGCTGTGAAGCCAAAAATACAAAATGTCCAGCTGCAGCAGTCTGCTAACTTGCGTCATGGAGGAAACTGTGAAGCTGCAGGTGATTCGGCGTAAGGATTGGAGTTTATTAAAAACTCTGTGGCAGTATTATTGATACGAATCTTCCTGTGCACCCACTGTTACAGCGTATGGTGATTCTTCTTAGCCGCCTTCCGTGTGCCTGTTTTGTCTTTATTTTTCCATCACCATCTCAGGTTTTTGGAGCCAGAAACCACCCACCTCCCCGACTCATAGGAGAGCATATTTGATTAAGTCTATTTTGGTGTCTCACAGATATGGAAGCAGCTGGTCAAACAAAGGTAGACTCATCCCTAAATCAGTCCTTTCTTGATTTTCAATAAAGCAAATCTGGATCGCCGTGTGGCGTCACTCCCACCCACTATGGGGGAAGCTAAAATATCATTATGCCTTCCAGGTTGTCATACTGACTTCTTTTCAAATAAACCATGGAGTGAAAACAGAAGAGTATTAATTCAAAATTATTCCTTTTATCATTTCGGGCCTGGAACAACCAAGCTCACAGGGTGTAGTCTCAAACTGTCTGTGCTGTACCTCCACGGCCTGAAGAAGTATGAAGCAAGGACGTGGTGGCCAGAGGGAGATCCAGGATGATTCCCAGACGACCGACCAATTCCGTGCTGCAGGACCCCGTGATCAAAGTTTCTGTCTTCAGTGTCGGTTGTAGGGATGCATACCGTGGACCGGTACTTTCATGTACCGGTCCCTAATTGGTTCGATGTCGGGCACCAGATGTGACTGACGGTCAAGCTGCGCTCACAGCACCCTCTGTTGGATGAAAAAGTCCACTGCTCCAGACCTGATATGCTGCTACACTCAATATTTTACATTCGAATATTTATTTACTATTTGTTACAGATCTTTATCCCCATATTTGAACGGTTATTCGAATATCAAATATAAAGTGACATCCCTAGTAGTCATCATTACAGCATCGATTTTAGCACCACAAGATACACTATATTACCAAAAGTATTTGCTCACCTGCTGTGACTCACATCTGAACTTAAAGGATAAGTTTGGTTTCTGTAGCTTTCACATTGTTTATAGAATGAAGTAGAACAATATACTCACCCAGAAGGCTTTGCTGATCCAAACAGTGCTTCGGGAGATATTTAGATCCAAAATTGAGCGGCGGACATCCGTATAATGGTAGCACACGGGGCATACAGCGCCGCTCCTAAAACTGCATTAATCGTCCAAAAACTCATTAGTTTCACCAATATTTCATCATGGTCCGCTCGGGCTACTCCTCAACGACAGTCTGTGTCACTGCAGACATGTTGTGTGGCTGTGCTGACCTCTGAACTTAAGAAGAAGAGCACTTGCTCCGCAGATGCGCAGTGCGGCTCATTGTTTCAGGGGAAGACAGTTGCCTACACAACAACTTTCTTCTTCCAGTTTTGTGCAAAATGGACGAATATCTATCGGATGAAGATGTTGTGGTGGAGAACTTTGAATATGATGGGTGTCCTTACAGTTTCGAGCCAGTGTTTACAGATGAGGAGCTCATCGAAAGGAGGATGCAGAGGCAGCGCTCCAGAGAGTACTGCGCATGCGCAAACATTCTTCTTCAGTTCAGAGGTCAGCACAGTTACAAAAATCATGTCTGGGGCGACACAGACTGTAACGGAGGAGTAGCGCGAGTGGACCATGATGAAATATTGGTGAAACTGATGAGTTTTTGGACGATTAATGCAGTTTTAGGGGCAACGCTACACATGCCCCGTGTGCTACCATTATACGGATGTCCGCTACTCGATTTTGGATCTAAATATCTCCTGAAGCACTGTTTGGATCAGGAAAGCCTTCTGGGTGAGTATATTGTTCTTCTTCATTCTATAAACAATGTGAAAGCTGTAGACACCAAGCTTATCCTTTAACTTCATATGTGAGTCACAGCAGGTGAGCAAATACTTTTGGTAATATAGTGTATATGCATCTGTCTGTACATGCAGTCTGTTGGGCGGCATGAAGCGGTTTTGCCATCTCCTTAGCTTTCTTTTTGCCTCTGAGAAGCATTTGTAATGCATTACTTCCATTCTGTTGAAGCTTTATTACCACCTTCTGGTAATAAAAAAAGACTGAGTCTTTTAATATTTTGCAAAGTCTTTATTTTTTACACAAAATTACGTGTTGTAGTATCGATAAGAGTATCGATAAGTATCAATATCGATAATGAGTATCAGTATCTATATCAGTATCGATAAAATCATAACGATATACATCCCTAGTCGGTTGTCATTAGTTTAAATACTTGTCTAATTTAGTCGGCTCTGTCCACAGCAGCTATGAGCAGATGCTGCCTGTGACATACTTTCAGTAATGAGGTGAGGAGGTATATGGTGTATAAACCCCCTCTAATTTGGATTGATCCTTGTTGATATTGATCTCTGATTGGCTCATGCACGGTGCGTTAAGTTCAGGATGAAGTAGCAAAAAGGCACAAATTGTCCAATTGATTTTTTTGATGTGGAAGGCTGAGATGTTTGTGGTCATGAGTAAGAGCAGAGATGATGAAACTGGACAGAGAAGCAGGGACAGACAGGTGAGCATAGAGGGCAGATCCTGGTGAAAATAAATAAATAAATAATGCACTGCAGTGTCATGGAAATCTGATTCCCCTCTCCTTATCAGTGGATGGGTTTTGGAGGTGAATGCTTGGATTCGTCTAGAGAAATTACATGTAGTGTGAGAAAATATTTTGACAACTTTTTAAAAGTTTGGCTACTTTAGTTGGATCACATGGGTGCACCCCCTATGCCAAGTCCTTGGCAAGTCCTTTTTTTTTTGTTTTCTTGTTTTGTATTTTGTAAGTCGGGGATGTGGGCTTGTATTGCCTTGGGTTATGTTGATATGTTCTGTAAGTAACTGAAAATAAGATCATCTAATAAATAAACATAAATAAATGATGTAAGTGGCCACAGGAGCTGCTGAGGTTGAGCTGACTTATTCATGTTCCTGGTCGAGCAGCCTGACCAGGTGCTTAAATAAGTCGATGCATCCTCGCACACCAGGTTTGCTTCGATGTAATTCGGCTTTCCTCTTGTTCTGAGAGCAGAGCAACACGGTATGTGGAAACTGTCCATATTATGAGTAACTTTAAATGTTTTGAAAGACCTCAATCAAAGCTTATTTGTTGTGGGGCAGTGTGTAATATCAAGCTGGAATGGTTTAGGATTCAGGATGTGTATGTCGCTTGTCAAAGTTTGTCCCCTTGATAAGCGAAGCGAGGTATGCAACTCCCAAGTGTTTATGTGAAGAGATGTTGCAATATTTTGTATCTTGGGGTGGTGCAACGTTGCTGTCAGTTCAGATTGAGTGACTGAGTCAAAGTTCTGAGCTCGTGTTTTAAGGAAATGTGCGTGTGTGTGGGTGCCTTTTCTTTTCCTGTTACTTTTGTGTGTGTAATAAATATTGTGTATTGTTGAATGGAAATGTGCAATGCCACCCCCTCCTCAATAACCAGCAGAAAGTACATCACTTATAAATTGTGATTTTTATGCTGCTGTATTATTCAACATCAGTCATCTTGCCTTTATAATTATTGCAGATGTTAATGTGAATATTAGATTATTATTTGTTTCATTGTTATTATTAAGTACACTTCTATAAAAACTACAATAATTTAAACTACAATCATACAGACATACTGTAAGTACCCTCCTGAAAACGAGATGATGCATCTCAAGGGGCAAACCTCTAATAAATTTATATTCAGCAGAGACAGATATGATAAAGACAGGTCTCTGATTGGCCCATGGATCCGTCACTTGCTTTAGTTCTTACTCTAGTCCACTTGTCTCTGCCCACCTCCCTTCCTTCACCTACACAACCAACACAGCAAAGTGTGATGGCTGTTCATCATGAGACTGGGATCCACATTCAGTTTTTTCCTACTGCTTACCAGAGGTTTTATTTTGTCGCTGTGATGGATAGATTGATGTTGGGTGTTAGATGTATCAATTTATGATTTTGTATATGGTGTTGGAGCCATATTCTATTTTGTATTTATCCTTAATTTGTTTATGTATTGTGTTCCTGTTGCACATGCAGTTCGATGTTTCACCTAGAGGGAGCCCCAGTGCTCAAAGATTATATTAACCACAACTGAGGAAGAAGGTGTGCGTGTCAGCGGGGAAGCAAACAGTTTTTCGACCGTGTCTTATGGGAGCGAATGAAAAGGATTATTGGGTAAAACTGTATGATTTTAAATGATGCTGTAAACTGTAATGAATCTTCTTGAAACTGCAAAATCTTTCTTTCTTTCTTTATTAAGATCCCCATTAGCACTAGCAAAAGCATTGGCTATTCTTCCTGGGGTCCAACACACAAAGTCAGGCAAAATACACACAACACAAACAAGCAAAGTCAACAACAAAAAATACACAGCTCCTCATAAAGTATACAAACATATACATAAAGAAGTAAACAAAAATGGTCTTTCATTTGCAAACATGGTGCAGTAAGGAGTTTATAAATACAATTTAGCACATCAAACTTACTGTCACCCGTCATTTACACACACAATAAACTCCAAGGGAAAAAAAGAGGTGAAAATACATTTCATAACATTTATTGCTAGTCATTAAATGTTATTAGGTACTGTTTCAATAGAGATTTAAACCTTTCCTTGGTATTTGCCTGAATGATCTCCAGTGGTAATGAATTCCATCCAATCATGGCTCTGTATAGAAGTGATTTTTGGATTACACCTGATCTCACTCTTGGTAGGATGAACCTGTTTTCAATTGCACTTCTAGTTTGGTAGTGATGTTGAGCAAACTGAGAAGATATTCTTAGGTATAATAACTTTGGAGATTGGGACATGATTATACACCTGAAAAAATATAACAAACTATAAGTGAATCTTTGTCTCACAGTAAGCCAGCCAAGTCTACTGTACATTTCAGGTACATTGTTTCTCTAAGAGCACTGCAGGGCACACCGAACTGCTTTATTCTGAGCCACTTGCAATTTTTTAAAATCTTTCATTGAAGCACTGGACCAAATTATAGAACCAAAATCCAGCTGAGACAGAACCAAGGAATTCAGAACCTGTTTAATAACATCTAGAGGTAAACTTTTTGACACTCTTCTCACAACTGAAACACCTCTACCCATTTTACTGACAACATTGTTGATATGCTTCGACCATGAGAGATGATGATCCAAAGTTATACCCAATAATTTAGTTTCACACACCTGCTCAATGGGTTTGTTGTTAATAACTAATTTTAGTGCCTGTTCAGATTTTAACTGATATTTTGAACCAAAGATAATGGACTTCGTTTTACATACATTAAGGATCAATTTATTACTTGTAATCCATTCTGCCACTGATTTTAATTCGATCTGTAAAATATTATTTAATTCCCCTAATGAAGTTGCTGCAGCATATATTGTTGAGTCATCTGCATACATGGTCACATGGGCATTATTCAAAGCTAGAGGTAGATCATTTGTAAAGACAGAAAATAGTAGTGGTCCTAAACAGCTACCTTGAGGCACTCCACATGCAACCGGTTTCAGTGTTGACATACTTCCATTGAAGAAAACAGTCTGCCACCTGTTTGTCAGGTAGCTCTCCATCCATTTTAAAGCACTCACAGTAAATCCATAATGTTTCAGCTTACCTAATAATAAAGAGTGATCAATAACATCAAATGCTGAGCTGAGATCCAGTAGCACTGCTCCCACTATGTTCCTGTTATCTTGCTCCCTCTGCCAATCATCCACCATTTGTGTCAGAGCTGTACACGTAGAATGACCAGGCCTATAGGCATGTTGATAACCAGTGTTCAAATCATTGACATCAAAATAAGTTTGTATTTGATCAAAGATAATTCTCTCCATTATCTTTCCTAAAGCTGGCAACAAGCTTATGGGACGGCTGTTTTGACCACAGAAAGGTGCAGCTGGATTCTTTGAAAGTGGAATTACCTTTGCTATTTTCCATGCATAAGGACAAATACATTTATCAACACTTAAATTAATAATATGACACACTGGAACAGCAATTATACCTGAAACCATTTTAAGAAATTTGACGTCCAGGTTATCTATTCCAGATGGTCTGTCTTTACATTTATTAATCAAACTTTCCACCTCTAATACTGTTACTTTTTCAATTTTAAATCCACATTTCTTATTTTCCATTATTAAATCTTTAATCATTTTAATAGAAGTGTCAGGTATTGATTGCATTTTACTTCTTAAATTGTTGACTTTATCATAGAAATAGTCATTAAAATAATTAGCAATTTCTACTGGTTTTGTCAAAAATCTTCCTTCAACCTCAAGAAATGTTGAACAGGATGTAGGTCTTCTCCCTGTTAAGTTATTTACTACACCCCACAGCTTTTTCTTATCATTCTTTACACTCATGATCTTATTCTTAAAGTACAGTTGTTTCTTCTTTTTATTTATTGCTGTGACATAATTCCTAAGTTTTTTATAAATTTGCCAATCTGACTGGTAGCCTGATATGGCTGCTACTTTTTTTGCTTCATTTCTTTGTTTCATGAGTTCCTTTAACTCTTCATCTATCCAGGGTGATTTAACATTTCTAACTGTGTGCTTTCTGAGTGGTGCATGTTTCTCAATTACTTGCAAAAATAACTCATTGAAAACTTCAAGTGCATCATCTGGATAATCCTTTTGCAGTACAGGATCCCAACAAATATCATAAACATCTTCTTTAAAGGATGACATCTTCTTTAAAGGAAAGGAAAGAAAGGAAATAAATGGATCAGAGGGATCTGAATGTGTAGAACGCGCTAGGCAATGTTTATTGTTCATCCCAAAACACGCGTCTGAACAGATTCACCCGCACGCCACCTCAGTTTTTCGTTTGTTTAAGTCACTACATATGGTATCTATGAATATGTGTATTTTTATATGTATATATGTATCCATGCATATACAGTACAAGCCAAAAGTTTGGACACACCTTCTCATTCAATGCGTTTTCTTTATTTTCATCACTAATTAAATTGTAGATTCTCACTGAAGTAATGATGGCCACTCGTCTCTCTTAACTTAGCTGATTGGTTCTTGCCATAATATGAATCCTAACAGTTGTCCAATAGGGCTGTCAGCTATGCATCAACCTGACTTCTGAACAACACAACTGATGGTCCCAACCCCATTAATAAGGCAAGAAATTCCATTAATTAACCCTGGCAAGGCACACCTGAGAAGTGAAAACCATTTCAGGTGACTACCTCTTGAAGCTCATAAAGAGAATGCCAAGAGTGTACTTTGAAGAAACTAGAATATAAGACATGTTTTCATTTTTTTCACACATTTTTGTCAAGTACATAATTCCACACGTGTTTATTTGTTGTTTCGATAACTTCAGTGAGAATCTACAATGTAAATAGTGATGAAAATAAAGGAAACACACTAAATGAGGAGGTGTGTCCAAACTTTTGGCCTGTTATTGTATGTGTATCAATAAAATGAAGAGTTTGTCTTCAGGCTGCTCTACTGTAAAATGTCTTGAGATAACACTTGTTATGAACTGGTGCTATATAAATAAAGATTGATTGGTTGATTGCAGTATGCTAAACTGTGTCTAATGTGTTTTATAGCTTCATGTTTCTCGAAAAGAAATAAAGACGGACATGCACCTGTTAAACTCTTCTCATACTCAGTCATTCAAAATGTAACTGGAACAGTACGAGAACTCAGTATTCAGCTGATTTGCTGTTTTGCTCCCAGCTATGGTCTTTGCTCTGCACAGAGCTTGTTGCAAATGGGCTTAAACTGCCAACAAAGCAAAAGTAGGACGTCAAACTGGTACTTGAGGGGGCCAGGGGAAACAGGCTGTTTAAGGCAGCTGCTGGCACTGTAGAGAGGTAGGAGATGGAGGAGTCCTGAGGCTGCAGGGGCTGTTGTCATGTGCATGGACGGACTGTCAAGTGGAAGAGACTTTGTTGAAAATACTAAAGGGAAAATAAAACTCAGAAAAACATTACATGGACTCTTTAAAGGGCCCATGTCTTGTAAAAATCTTTTCATTTTGCTTCAATGTTTTGAGAAGGAACTTAAGGTGGAGAATAATGTGACACCTTTAAAGGTGCTATGAGGAGAATCTATTTCCGGCAACATAAAGACTCTGCTACCCACGAGCACGCGCAGCGACTGTCGTAATGCTGCGTTCCAGTAACCTCGGAACTGGGAGTGACATCATCCCCGACTTATTGGCGTTCCAGTTGAAGTCGGAAAAAAACATGCCGATCTACCAGGCTATTGTTAGCTGTTGTTAGCACGCCCTGCGTTGTTGTTCACAAATATCACATGAAGAATGTGATTATCACTATGGCAGCATTTTTGTAAATATAAGTCTAACAATACTATGTATACAGGTGATCTAGAGCAACACACCCCAGTCAGAAGTGCAAATAAATTGATAATTACAGGAGCAAAATAACTGTTCACACTGGGGGCATCCATCTTTAATTGTCAACTCGGGGGTGGCGAGCTTTCACCGAGTTCCCATTAGGAAATTCCGACTTCGGGGAACGTTGTAGTTGCAGTTTCCTACTCGGAACCCGGAAATTCCTACTTCTGACTACAACTGGATCGCACCAAAAGACGTGACCCAAGCCAAAGCGTGTATGTGTTGTGATGCTAATGAATGTAGCTCGAACCTTCCTCAGAACTCTGCATTGCTTTACAACTTCTTTTTTCAACAACTTACAGGATGCAAAGCGACGAGATAATGTATCTCTTTCTAGTTACGCAGTGGTAGTTTTTGATGTATGACAACGAGCAATTTTTAGAAGACTTATTATTGTAGTTTTGTAGCCGGCTTTCCGACCCGACCACGAAGCTAAGGATTAGCATTTATAGATAACCTATATTTATGCTATAAAACTCATCTTAAAGTGTGTATTTCGATCAGGCATATATCTAAAAGTGAGACTTTTTGTAATTACTTAGAAACTCCTCATAGCATATTTAACTTCACTCTGAGTTCACAGAAAAATGCCCCTTTTAATGCACTTTTTTTACTTCCGGATTTTATGCTGCAATAATTATACAGTTTCCACCTAAGTGTTTGTTTTCTGTTTAACAGGCAGAGGCCATGACTGTTTTGAAACTCTGCTCTGCAGGCTGTAACACCTCCCCATCAGGAATTGTTTGGGCAGCGAATCAGTGCAGAGCTCAATTATCATCCTGTAGCCTCCCCACCCCCTCAGATAATAGCGTTTCCAAAGGGAAGGGAAAAAGAGCTGCATCTGATCCTTTACTGGACAATTTTTTTCATGTTTTTATTAAACTTCTGTCAAATCCTTGCTAAAAAAGGTGCCCAAAACATAATCAAAACGGTCAAACACACCAGGACATGGGACCTGTAAAGGATGTTTCAGCAGCAGAGTCGCCCCCTGCTGATTGTTTTTATTATTGCAGTTATAAAGATGTATCATCTCGTTGTATATGGATCTCCTGGTACTTGCAGAAGTAGAAAATATGTTTTGTAAACTCTGACAACCTGATGTGAGAAAATCCCCTGCAGCAATAGGTAGAGGGCTTCCTACAAGCACCAAGTGTTGGACTGATTAACTCCACTGAATAATGAATCAAGAGTCGGATCATATCAGAACGTGGACTGAGGAGACAAGCAGATATCTGTTCTTTTATTCTTCAAGCTGGCCTTTGAGTCTTAAATCAGCTTCTTCCTCCTGTTACACATCCCATTGGAACTTTTGTGCTTCAAATGCGTATTTTCTTTTGTTGTAAAATGAAGAGAAATCTTTGAGAGTCATATTAAAAAAGATGAAAACTATGAGCGGCCTGTGATATCATGAGCTCATACAATATCACATCTAAGCTAACTTTATTGTTCTTCGTCACAGAGAGGATGGATGAGAATACAAAGAAAGGTCATTTTTCATGTCACTCTTCATCTTTCACTGTTTTCCTCTTCCTCTTTCTCCATCTTTCTTATCACAACTTCACCAATATACGGTTTCACCATCTCACCATCATTCTTCCTCCTGCCTTCCTCCTCCTCCCATCCCTCTATCTCTGTCATCATCTACTCCTCCTCCTCTTCGCCCTCCTCCCTCTCTCTCCTCTTTCCTTTTCTTTCACGGCGTGAAATGTGTAGCTCATTAGTTTGCTCACCACACCGTCTCACGTCAGTCTGTCCTTCACATCTCGCTGCACTGCTAAGAAGTCATTTACGCCGCTGTGTAGCTCCCCCCATCTCCCCATTTCCCACCCCACCATCACCACCACCTCCACCACCAGCCCTCCATATGGTTTCATCATCATTTTGCAGTGGCACTAGAAAAAGACATCCAACCTCGCCCCCTCCCCCTCTGACACCCTGTAAAACAGAGGAATTTGAAGAGTGAGGCTCAGGACTTGAAAGAGGAGGGAGGGGCAATGGGATCGAGATTATCCCAGGCATAATGATACAGCACTTTGATAGAGAAGTAAGGGGGAAAGGCAGGAAGTGGCGGGGGGAAAGTGTAGAGGGAGGGGTGGAGGAAGAAAGCTTAAGCTGCTCCCGAAAATCATGTAAATGCAGAGATAATAAAGGAACTGTTTGGCATTCATGGGAGTGGGTGGCGCATCAGTGGGGAGAAATCTCACTGAGAATGTTGACTAATGCCAGCGCTCGCTCTCTCTCTTCCTCACTCTATCTCTCTCGTCTTCAGAGCCAGCAGGATGTCTGAGCATTTTTAAGGAGGAGGTAGGAGTAAGAAATGAGGATGGGATGGGAGTGGGGGGGGGGAGGGGGGGTGTTCAAGATAAAGGCCTTGAAGACATGAGATGGCATGAAAGCCAAATCAGCCCTCGGTTGAGTTAAAGAGTGTAACTTTAAAAGTTAAGAGCCAAATTTAATGCTTATTATTGTAAGTGTGAATTTTCAAGCAGGTCTTTTAAATATGATTTTCATGTGCGTTGTAAGCTGAGTCAGATTCTGCAACTTTAGCTCTTTGTGAGGGATGATGACCAAACAGCAGGATACCAGTGATGCAGGCAGAGGCAGTTATGGGTGTGGACAACAGGGGTCTGCAGCTTTGGTAAACATGAGGGCCAAATTAAAGGCATGGTGCATGCTTTTGGGAGCAGCACACTAGCATATGACGGCCAATTAAGCAGCTTGCAAATTTTGTCCCTAATCAGGGATGTCTCTATGTGCATGCTGTACAAAAATAATACTTAACAAATCAACTAGACCAGCACATAATCAATGATTTATGCCATAGCCATCCTCATTAACAGGATTGGTATTTACTAAAACCATTTTTTTATCTTTCTGTAAAGGATAAAACATCAGCAGCTCTTCAACCAAAATGATATTTTTAATGCCAAAATGTAATTATCATTGTTGTTTATGGATTTTCAATAAATTAAAACATTTACAAATGTCATTGTTTCTTGATTAAGATGTCACATTATAATATGTACTTGCATTCCTGACCATAAAGGAGTATTTCAAGTGATATAAGACTTGATAAATTTCTAAATTCTGAAAGATTAATTCAGTTTGAATTTCCTCATATCTGTTGAAAATGAATGTCTTACAACAATTCCAGTTTATAACAGCTTTTTAAGAGATTTCTAAAATATCTATGTTTACTTGTTTATGAAGGATGGTTTAATATTTTTGCTTAGCACTGAATAGCCGTCAATGGTGCCACCAAAAGTCTTAATATGTATGTATGTGTAGGCAAAAACTATAAAAACAATGGCTTAACTAGACACTACTGTAAGTTTCTTTATAGCATTTCAGCACACAAATATTTCCTAGTGTTATCAGTCCAACTGCACTGCAAGTCTGCACAGCAAATTTTATAAAAAGATCTGGAGAAAGCTTCTATAGAGAACTGTTGTTGTTTTACAGTTTTTCACGGTTCTTACCACACAACAATCGATAATTTGGCACAGTTTGCAAAACCCTCACTTCAAGTACCAATTGCTCGGCCCAATTTGCCACATCTAAACACTCCCTTATCTGCATTAGACTCTGACTTTCCTTCTTTACACTCTGATGTCAGTTACACATCTCCTTGTTGTCAAAGCTGTACACACAATGGTCAGTTGTTGCACACACACCCCAACTGAAATCTCAAAGCATCAACCCACAACACACAACTATGCAAACCTCTAAACACCCAGGTCTGGTGAGCAATTTTCAATCAGGAGAAGTGCAGCATAAAAGGGTCTTGAGCCTCTACTTTGTTTGGTGAGCACTGAACATTGGACAACGACAACCAGAGAAGGAGAGGGGGAAGAGTGAGAGGAGGACATTGAGGAGGAGGAGGAGGAGGAGGAGGAGGATGAAGAGTAGGAGGATGAGGAGGCCATGGAGGAGGCCTGTGGTGATGCCAGAGAGACCATCCTCTGCGATGTGGATGAGGCCCTCTGGCCAGATACAAACAGGAGAGTTGAAGTGGTCTAGTGCAACCTTTCGACTTTTTTTGATTTGTTTTGTTCACGTACATTTTCTTTAGAAATGCGTGTGCACTGAAACACTGAAAATAAAACAGTGATTAGCTGCATACTTCTGTGAAATTTTATGTTTACTGGTAAAAACTGGGCCTACACAGACATTTTCCAAAAGGAAAAATGGTTAACTCTAATGAGTCATAGCCATTCATATTGTGTGTTGCATTTCTATAATTGGGTTTTCAATTTTGCACTTCAGTGTGCTGTGAATGCTTGGTAGTGTGCAGCAAATGCTGAGCTGTGTGTATCAATTGGTTGGTATGTGTGTATTGGAGAATGAGGCTGTGTGTACCAAATGAGAACACGAGTTCCATTTTTGTGAACAGTTAAGAGATTTGATGGTAAAGAGTCATCTTGAAAAGGGAGTGTCAGGTTTAGCATTTTGTGTGTGAGGTTTTCAGGTTTGTGTGTACAATTTGAAGGAATCCGTTAGTGGTTTGAGAAACGCGTGTTAAGAACTGTGAAAAACTGTGATTAGAATCTTTGTATCATTTTAACTAGAATTTTTAACGTCTTGTTGTACCCTGTATTGTGTAACTTTATTTGTAAATGTATGTAATTTTCCTGTTGGAAACAGGTCTCTCTTGCAAATGAGACGCAAGTCTCAAGAGACTAACCTGTATAAATAAAGGATAAATAAAAAATAAAAACAAAAAATAAGTCAGCAAAGACCAAAATCACAAGACACACCCCATTAACATCCATGTGGAATAGCTGTTGTAATGTGAGCTACAGTTTTTGATTATGTTGTACATTTACTTTTACCACTGAATAATAAGGGTCCTGCAAATTAAATACTTGAAATTGAATGAAGTAAGCTGTCTCACCAAGAACTGTTTTTCCTATCTCTTACTGTTACCATTAAACACACAGGGAAGGTAATTTATTTTAACTCTGGGGCTGGCCTTGTGCATATTCTTATTTAAGTTTATGCCAGCTGGTTAGGTAAGAAAATAAGCTTTACAATGTTTGATTTCAACACTGTATCAATATTTCAAGAGGACCGGATTTAGAGGGAGAGTTGTTGCTTTGTCATATTGGTTAAATTCAATTATCAATGCTGATAGACTAAGCACTTGGATATTTTGTTTCTTAATTTACCAAAATTTATGTATTTATTTTTTTATTTTGCAGACTTGAAAACATACAATGTTCTTAAAGAGTATTAATGGCACAAACCATCTGCTGCTGTTTTGTTGGAGTAATAAAACTTGTTTGACAATTTCCCAATGCAGACCTGGACTTGTCTCAAGACACACCATTTGACAACCACTGCTTTAAAAATCATGGATGCTGCCTCTGGCTTTGGCTTTTGCTGGCACTAAGAAAAAAAATACCATTGGCCTTTTATTCTTAATCAAGAGGTCATTAATTGTCAAATGAGTAAGTTTAAATGGAAGAAGTTTAAAGTAGGTTTACTTTGTTGTAACAGGTTAAATATATCTTAAGAGTTTTTGTTTTCCACATAATTTACCCACCATCACTCTGCTGTCAAACTTAAATGAACACAAAGGCTCAGAAATGATGTGCCAGCTGCCAGCACATCAAGTAAAAAAAAAAAAAAAAGATAAGCAAATTAAAAAAGCACAAGTAACAAAAGACGTGGTGTAATTTTTCAATGCAGGCATTCAACAAAATCCATTACTGTGCCCTCTTCGTTTATAGTGCTTTGAAAACTAATTAAGCTAATTATGCTAATGAAACTAATTAAGCATGCAAGCAGCAGAGAATTAAATGTGCAGCGTGGTTTTTCCAAAATGTGGAAAAAAAAAAGAAATTGGATTTGAGTATGTGACATGGCGGGCTGATTGAGGTGAAACTCGTTAAACTTGCTGTAAAGAGTCTGGTTGTAAAGTCCTCATTACTGCCTGCTGTTTATTAATCATGAATTTTATTTAGGAAAGCAGTTGCATTTGTTTTGGTCCACAACCCTTTAGTTTATCTGGGGAATGTTGTCAAATATTGTATTTTAACACAAAGTATCATACTTGGAAAATCACTGCAGTTTCAGCAAAATGGGAAAAACAAGATTGTTTCTACATAAAAAACAAAAAAACAGTTTTGACTCATGAGGGTCTGTATTCATATCTTTATTTGAACGATGTAGCTAATGTAGCAATGTAGCTGTAAATATTTAGGTTTGTATTTATCTATTTGTTTGCCTTATGGTTAATCAGATTGTGATGGGTTTCAGCTGGGTAGGGTCAGGAGTAGCAGTTCGGGATGTAGCGGAGCGATACATGACAAGATTAAGCTAGGTCCAGATAAACTTTATATTTCCGAAATGTTTATGCACTTAAAAACAATCATATGTAGCATACTCTTAAAGCTGGGGTAGGTGATTTTGGAAAACTAGCATGAATTTGAAAGTAGCATCTCCTCAGGGCTCCGCCTAGCCCCACCCCCCGCTCACATGAATAATTTCTATATCCAGAAGACTGATTCAACTCCAAACCCCAGCACACAAGACGTGGTTTGTTTTACACTACACCAAGTCATGTCTCAGTCAGCACGAAGAAAACACCAAACAAACATGTAAAGTCAGTTAGTACTCACAGCCGATGTTGATCGGGGTGTAGTGTAGTGTCTCTGCCATTCTCCACATAGCTGTCAAATCTCCTGTTTGGCCATGAAACTACCGTATTTTCCGTATTTTCTCCTCTTTTCTCCCGTCCTCCTGTATCAGTATTCTCCTGTAAATCTCCCGTGTGACGATATGATAATAAAAGCATTCCTCTGCCTCTCCAAACTGAGCTCCGTCTCTAGCCTATATGGGGCGGTAATGCTCCAAAATGATGGATGCCAACCTCAGCACAAGAACTACACCAAGTCATGTCTCAGTCAGCAGAAGCCCACCTGCAGTAGCATGGAAGAAAAAAATAGTTTATTTTAGATTTTTTGTAAATCTGTCTTAAAATGTGAGGGATACTGGAGCTTGGTTGGTGTTGTGGGACAGCTCACAGCGGACTTCCATTATTTTCAAAGACAAAACTTGAAAGGTAAGCATTCTCCAGCGGAGTCTGTTCCCCTACGCTACATGCTACATGCTACACGCACTGTCTGTGCACGCCGAAAATGCACGCAGCGCAGCAGGCGCACAGGCACGCAGAATGGCGACGGGATTTGATTGGTGTAAAAAAAGGTATCCCGGCAAGATTATTGGTTGGTGTTTTCCCTGTTTTACTCCTGCTGTAGATAGCGGATATTTTTCGCTCTGTTTTAAGAACACATTATGAGTTGATTACCATCGGGTCATAAAGACCATTTTAACCAGTATTTCAAAAAGTGTATCTAAATCAGATCGCCAACCCCAGCTTTAAACCGTGGTATTATTTTTTTATTTGAGCTGTTGTAGGAGGAGAAAACAGCCTTTGAATTTGGTAAGGTGTTGGCGTATTTAACGTATCTGTGGCTTACTGAGAAAGTAGAGAACTTTCTACTGTATCTAATGTCCTTCGTGACCATATGGAGCTCATACAACCCCACTTCAAAAAAACGTAACTGTCCCTTTAAGAACATAATTTTTCAATGTACAGTTGCAAGGGATTTAAGGATTTTATCATCTACATTCCATAATGTCACCAAAAGATTCAAAGAACCCGGAGAAATCTCTGCACTAAGCAGCATGACTTAAAATGAGGTGGGCTGACACAAAGTGGGAAAGTCTGCTGTGGTGTGACGAGTCCACATTTAAAATTGCATTTGGAAATGATGGATGTCATGTCCATCCAGAAAGTTATCAGCACACAGTTCAAAAGCTAGCATCTGCGATGGTATGTGGCTGTGTTATTGCCCATGGCATGGGTAACCTAGCCTGACAAGCCAGATGGACAGCTCCATATATCTGCCACAGAAATATTTCACAAGTCCATCTGGGAAGAGGCCCTTTTAATTTCTTTTCAGGGGCAGAACGTTTAAAAAAAACACAAGCTTGTGATTGGATAATCATTCTGCTCGTCACATTCATCACAGACCAATCCACATTAAGCAGGGTTGCCTCATATAATGAAGCAATGTTTTCATTGAATTTGTCATTTTTTTCTTTTATATAAACATTTTATGTTATTATTTTGTTTATATTGGCTGCTGATGTTGCTCAGTGATTTTTGAAGAATGTATGATGCAAAATGTGCCTGTTTGTTACTTGAAATGGCTGAATAAAGAATTGAAAAAAAAAATGGCATACTTTTTTGTTAGCTGTTGTTAGCTGTTAGCCACTAACTTAGCCGCTAACAGCTAATGACTTTTAGCCGTTACAGCTAACGACAGCAAACGACCGTTAGCCGTTAGCCGCTAACTTAGCTGCTACCGGCTAACAGCCTTGTACTATCGTTTTACACTATATCATTCCACATAGATGATTCATTTAACACTTATATGTGACATGAACCTCGTCAAAGACAATCCCTCCAAGTAAACTTCTAAAGAGAGCAGATTTCGCCAAGTTTTACCAAGTATCTATGAGAACAATAGGCTAATCGGCATCTCCGTTCTCAACTTCTGGTTGTCCTCACGTCCGCATTCTGCAGCTCCCACCTCTCTTCCCAGATTGGGCCTTTAAAATTTTAGCCGAGTGAATCCATTGGTCAACGGGGCGCTACAAGATGGGATCTGCAGGATTTCAGGAACTGAATCAGGCAGGCCCATCTCCTATGCAAGGTTAATGGGTAGCCTGTTCGTTCCCAAACACTTATTGAGTGTTGCTAAATCAAAAGGTAAAGCTACACAGCGCTAAATATGCCCCATCCCAGTTTTTTTTAACCTGTTGGAGATCTCCAATCTAAAATAAGCGGGGGAAAAAAGTGTAGGTTTGAACATTAAATATTTTGTCTTTGTAGCATATTGAATAGTTGCAGAAGTCAAATTCAACCTTTCACTGGTTTATTATTATCTGTTGTTATGTGTATAAAACATTTATTTTGTGTATAATGTGGCCGATGTGAGTGCTGAATGTGTACAGTTTCTCTCTTCTATGTGTGCCCATATTTCTTTCGCTGACTAGACTAGAGAACATTAATACTCATAACATTTTACAAGAACAGATCAGAACTAGTTGAACCTTTTAGTCATTTGAATTCTTTAAGAGCTTTTTAACAAAGCAGATAAAAGCCTTTTCTGTAAATTCAGATGATATGCATTTACTGTAACGACTGACACCGTGACACGTCCCTGATAGAACAAAACTACTTTTGTCCGTGATGTTAAATACTTACAGCTGGTGTATAGTAAGAGCTTAACAAAAAGAAAGAAAAGTGAGCAACAGAAACACAGAGAAGATCAATGAAGGTGAATTAAAGAGGACATGATGGGTCAGACTCGCTGAGCGAAAAATAACTTTTATTGAGTTTTGCAGCCTTTAGATGCTTCTTTATGGATTCATGAAAGGATATGAGACAGAACAAACCAGGGCTGATAAAAAATAAAATGTACAATTTCTGCCTTTACTTTGGTTCATGTATTTGATTCCAATGATGACAAAATAACATAATGAGTACCCCTGATCCACCTGTATTCTCAGTCTTTCTGAGACAGTCTGTTAGAGCTCCTGCCATCTTAAGCCCTTGCTACCCCCAGCTAATACACTCAAACTGCTAATTACATGAGGATTCAACACTGGTAGATGTGTAATGGGGGCAGGGGATTGAAGCATATTGAACAAACTAAAGGGCATGTGACACTAAATAAAAACTAAGATGGGCACTTTAAATGTTGACAGAAGACACCATTGGCATTGTTATATTTATGAGACAGTGACACTGACAGTCTCTATTCAACGAAGTCATCCCATCCCTGCTCCACCTGCAAGGATTGCTGAGCCCAACCAGGACTCAAAGAAAAGAAGCCATGCATTCCCCTCGGGTCTGGCTCCAGGGAAGATGCCCCTGTTCCTGTAGAGTGATTGCCTATTCATGTTGATTTTCTGAACTACAGTTAGTCTGAATCCTCTACTGGGACCAATTTTCCATGGAAGACCCTAGCAGGGGCTTTTGCTCCAGGCAACACAGCTCCCAGGGTCACAGAGTCTCACAAACCACTCTTCCACAATATGGTGGTACTTCTTGGTTGTTGAACTAGACTGAGAGGTGGATCTGTGAAGCAGCTGTAGTGCTACAGACTATGTACCAAACAGTTATACTCAAGAGGGAGTTAAGCTTTCAATTTATCTAAGCTAATAATAATTTAAGGCAGATAGCTTACTTTACAGTGTTATAGTTACATTGTTTGATTTGTTTTCCCTGTTGATGGCAACACCAGACATAACATGCACATACTGTACAGTATTTTTGTAAAGCTAAATCAAGTTAATGTCTAAAAAGCTATACAATTGGTTCCACAGTACACACTTACTTATTAGGTGGTCCCAAATAACTCTTTGAATACTGTAATTATAACAGCCTGGTCTTTCTTTGTCAAAAAATGTCTTAAATGTCCATGGAAATGTCCTTTCGACAAATTTTATTCATCCTATGTTCATAACAAATAAATGTAAACAAGTCTGGCAAGTATTTGACAGTTATCTAATAAATGCTAAGTGTGTAATTACAAGAAAAGAAAACTGATATGAATTTTCAACAGGTTTCTCTTTATAAAAATTGTAAATGAACATGTACAAATGTTTTTGAGATGATAAAAAAATATTAGCATGCACTCAAACATTCTGTTGGCCTACTGTATTTAGTGTCCATGTTACAGTTTGTTATATTAGACCATGTCCAGGTGTTTTTAATTGACAATAAGTTCTGAAGCAGATCCTGTCCGTATGAAGACAGAGTCCAAGTTTTCTGTCCTCACATCCATGGAGGGATTTTTCTGCACAGTGCACTGCTTCTCCCCCTTCCTCCCTCTGTCATTTCTCAATATGCTCTCTTCTATTGTTGTTTTAGGGAGTTTTTATCTATCCTCAACTGGAATTTGCTTTTATACCCGTCCTTGGTTTTAGTGTGTATGTTAACATGTGCACGTAACAGTGAATATACGGCAACACACGGTAAAAATATGGCGAATACACGGCAAAAACGGCAAATAAACGGCAAAAATTAGCCAAAAGAACAACAAGGTAACCCCCCAGAGTTAAACTAATGCTATTATTTGTAATACTTGCACACTATTTACTCCGAACATACTGATAATCCACCGATAAATCATTCACGTTAACTTTGAATCATCTCTCTACATCAGGCTGTGCGTCTGGTCCGAGCAGGCATCAGTGTGTATGACGTTATCACGTTGGGGCAAGCCCTCCCTGAGCCCATAGAAATGCATTGTGAGGTCCAAAATTTGAAAAAAAGAGCCTCTCCATGTAAGTCTATGAGAGCGCCTGGGGCGATTTCGACTCTGACTGAAATCGCCCCAAAGGGCTGGTTGGACAGTGACATCGCAGCGACAGTCGGGCTGCTGATTAAACAATAATATGAAGACTTAGACAGGAACAATCAAGGCACTATAAACTCCTTTCTCTTCATTTTTTTCACGTGGATTAAGGAGGGCGATGCACTATCGCCCACTATGGACCAGCCGCCCCTGGCTACAGACTATGTACCAAACAGTTATACTCAAGAGGGAGTTAAGCTTTCAATTTATGGGTCTATCCTCGTTCAAGCCCTCAACTACAGGCCATGAGCTCTGGGTAATGACAGAAGAAATGAGATAGGGAAGCACCATGTCATTGGGATTGCATGAAATGGGCATATTTATGACTCCTATTGGGTTAAAATCGGCTGCGAATTAACTGGAACTTGGCAGGGATTTGACTGGAAGGGTAAAACTTAAGCTGCTGCATCTGTATTTAATATACAGGTTAAGCTGTGTAGGCAGTTGTGTCTTCACACAAATCAACTAGTTGGTTTATTTCTAACATTGTATTGCTTTACCTCTAATCTTGTTGCCAGCCTCAGCCAGCTTGCTCCCTGATTGGCTTTCTCAGATCAATGTAATAAAACACAGCAGGTTTGCTCTGTTTCTCTTGGTGCACTCCACACACATTGGAATCTTTTATATTAAATATTGACCTTGTTTGATATTTACAGTTTCAAGTCAGGATGTCCCCTACTCTCTTTCTCTCCCAAGATTGTGGTAACTGTCTAGCATGTAAAGTTCATGCTTATTCTGAAGCCACTTTCATAGGAGTGGGAGGTGTTACATTAACCTAAACAAATGAAATGGGTACAGATACTTTACTTTTGGGTGACTTTTCCCTTTGTTAAAAGTAACTGATAGAAAATAAACTTAACATTGTTACTGAGAAACAAACAAATTGAAAATGACTGGCTTGTGGTTGCTGGTACCCTTCTGTTAAAGTAAGAAACTAGAAAAGCACTCGGAGAGCACAGACCTCTGCCAGCACCACAGTCACCTCCCATATTGTGATTTTTACCATAAATATTAGTCCTACCTTTATTTCATGTAAATATTTAGATTCCTTGACCATGAAAACATACCATTAGCAATTGGATTCATAATGATATCTATTTTAGTTCAGTAGTTATTCACGAAAATCGCATTTTTCATCGTGGCGGATCCAGACGGTGATCTGAATCAACTCCAAAATTTAATCAGATCTTTCTTTTTCCATGCTGAACATTTCCTGAAAATTTCATCAAAATCCATCCATAACTTTGTGAGTTATTTTATTCACAGTCAGACGGACAAACAGACTCTCCCGAAAACAACCACCTTGGCGGAGGTAATAAAGAAACTGTGCCTTAACTGACTTTGGGCAAAAGCACTGATCCAAGCCAAAAGGTGAATTATCATGGGGTAAGGCAGAACCTTTTATAAAGCTTGTACGACAGGTTTAATGGAAGGTTGTTCCATCATTCACAGTCATTACAGGCCAATCAGAAAATGTTGTAGGAGGCGCTACTACTGCAGAGTGAAGGAAAGAACCTGAGTCACGTTGTAAAACTAACTTGCTAAAACATGTTGAAATGGAGACCTAACAGAGGGGTAAAGATGTTACAGGTACTTTACTAAATTTGCTTTTTAAACACCTGGAGGGGAGAGGAACACAAGCAAGACATTTATTCATTGATTTTTCACTTGCTTTTAATACAATTCAACCCTATGCTTTAGCCTCAAGGCTTTTAGAGCATTTTAACCTAAGGAACAATCTTGTGGATTGGATTTTAAACTTTTTAACAAATAGGACACAGAAAGTGAGAGTGAATGGAACTGTCTCAGATCTGGTTACATCCTCCACTGGATCCCCACAAGGATGTGTTTTGTCTCCTCTCCTATTCATCCTCTATACAAATATGTGCTGTAGCAGCAGAGAGGATCGAACCTTTTAAAAGTATGCAGATGACACAGTGATTGTCAGTCTGAACAATGAGAGGAGCCATGCCCCAGTTGTTGATGACATTCTGGACTGGTGCAACAAATCTTTCCTTGAAATAAACATTTCCAAAACAAAAGACATGATCATTGACTTTTGAAGTTTGCTGTGTCGTTACTTGTTTTTACTGAAATAATTGAATGTGCTCCAGATCTGACAAAACTGCCACTGGAGCTGTTAGCATCTACGCTAATCTCCGTACAATAGTCACTTCTTGCTGTTATCTCGCTCATAGCCCCCACCTCTTCCTGATCTAAAGGATGCTAATTGGGGTTGCTCATACCTGTGTAGATTGGAGCTTGGCAAAATGGATCTGCCTGATAACAGACGATGAATTAGGCTGATCCATTTTCACTGCTGCTAGAGGAAGCAATTTTAAAACCATTCAATGTGGTCTGTTTCTCAATTTCGAAACTTTTAGCACTCGTACTTCACATTTGATCACCCAATAGCTCATCGGGAGTGTGGCATCTTTCTCAATGTGTGCACCTATTACAGAGGCCTCACTGTGTCACAAAATGTCAAGGGCAGCTCTGCCTTTATGTGAAAATGAACACATGGAGACGGTGACATTTTAGTGACACAGTCAACCCCAGCCAGTCCCCTTTCACCAGAGCCAAGGTTCACTGACATTTAAGCGTATTTTTCAACCTTTTGTCAGTGTTTTGAGGAAATATTTAGAGGAAAGTTGCAGTATCTATCTCATGATAAATGCCTCCTCAGTTTGCTTTTTTTGCCTTTGCTTTCCCAGAAAAAGCTGCACCATGGAGTTTTTATCCAGAGAGAGTGTGGACTGGCTGATCAGTCGCTGTCTTTGAGGAGCACTCTCCCTGCCTGTTGACGAGGATAACATAACGACAGAAGCGTCTGTGCAGTAAAACAATAAAGCGCTTATATATCGTATACAGTGATATGTAGGACAGCATGTATTAGAGCTGCTGTACCTTCACTATGACAGATGACCGTTATTCTGCCGTCTACCTGCTGCACAAAGAGGAATGTTTATGATCGCTCGTGTGTTAGCGTTTGTGTGAGTGCGCTCGATCATGCGTGCATTCTTGCCTCTGCATGTGAGTCAATCACTGCGGCAGGCTGCATTAGAAATAATCGAGGTGGAGAGAAGAGAAAGAGAAGAAGAAAACAAAATAATGGGAAAGCTGTCCAAGAGGAGTGTGTGTAAACAGATAGCTATATTTTATGTAAATCTTAACCTTTCCACCAGTGCTGGCTATCAGGCTTGTTGACAGCGTGGTGCGGATCTGTCCTGTTGACAAGACGGGCAAGCGAGACAGAGCGGCAGAAAGAGAGGGAGAAAAGACCTGTCACCGCTGACTAATTACACTGCAAGCAAACAGTTGAGTCTTCTGTTTACATTTGGACAGCCAAGGGAGGCTGAGATGAGCATCATTAATCAGATTTTTCTATTGCATACCACAAACACACACACACACACATGCACTCATAAGATTATAAATAGCAATCAGTCATGTTTTTGATTTGACATGAAGGACGGTCTTTCTAATTTACCAAAGAGTTTGCAGTGATGAATCCCAATAAAGAGCGGGAGCAGATGTGGTTAATCAAAACTCTCAGGGGTTTTTTTGGAAGCCGATGCAGGGCTGCAAAGCTGCAGTCAAAGTCAATGGGGACACGGGCGTTTTTTTACCAAAACCATTTGCAAACTGTTCCATTATGTTGTTGAATTTGATTTGTGGACAAACTAAACAGATTTCCCATTGACTCGAGGAGAAATACCAAGCTGTTGAATGGTTCAGCACAGCTTAATCATTGATGGGGATTTTTTTTCCCACTCTGGGTTGAATGAATTCATGTTTTCAGATCTTTAAGGCCTCTGAAAGGGCCCGTCACTCGGCGGTCAGAATCAATAGAGAGAGAGGGAGGTTTTCATAGCAGGAAGAAAAAGCTAAATACATTCATATTTCTATGTAATGATTAATAATTCAGCACAACTCTGCAAGAAGAAAAAAAGCCTCTATACGAAGACACAGAGTTCCTCAACACTATACAACAGGATACTTGCAAACCCTTATTCCAGTTAAGTTGGGATGTTGTGAAAAATGTAAATAAAACAACAGAATACAATGATTTACATATCCTTTTGAAAAATTATACAAAGACAAGATATTTAATGTTCAAACGAATATACTTTTTTTTGCAAACAAGTAATTTTGAATTTGATCCCTGCAATACGTTCCAAAAAAACTGGGACAGCGGCATGATTACCACTATGTTAATAGCCTGCCCTTTTTTTAACAACACTCGAAAGAATGTTGGAACTGAGTAAATTAATTGTTAAAGCTTTGCAGATGGAATTCTTACCCATTCTTGTATGTAGTACAACTTCAGTTGTTTACCAGTCTGTTGAGCTTCACAATTCTTCACCTATTTTCAATGGGTTACGGGTCTGGACTGCAGACAGGTCAGTTTGTACCTGCACTATTTACCATGAAGCCACGCTATTGTAACATGTGCAGGATGTATCATGGTATTGTCTTTCCTTGCAAAAGACATTGCCTAGATGGCCGAATGTTTCTTCAAAACCTGTTGGTACCTTTTCAGCATTAACAGTGCCTTCACAGATGTGCAAGTTACCCATGTCATCGGCACTAACACACCCCCTTACCATCACAGATGCTGGTATTTGAACTTAGCGCTGATAATAGTCTGGATGGTCCTTTTCCTCTTTAGCTCAGATTACACAATGTCCATGATTTGGACTCGTCAGACCACAGTAGACTTTTCCACCTGGCATCAGAACCTCAGATGAGCTCAGACTCAGAGAACCTGCTGTGTTTCTGTGATGCTGATGTAGGGCTTTTTCCTTTGCTTGGTAGAGCTTCTTCTTGCACTTGTCAACAACTGTGTTCACTGACAATGGTTTTCTGAAGTGTTCCTGAGCCCATATGGTAATAGCCTTGACTGAATAATGTCAATTTTTACTGCAGTGCCCATCTGCAGCTGGTGTGGAGAGATTTCTTTAGATTTTCTAAATGTTTGATGATATTATGGACTGCAGATGATGAAATCATCAATTTCTGGAAAACAGTCTCAAGCTGTTGGACTATTTGCTCACATAGTTCCTCACAAACTAGTTAACCTTCCACCATCCTTATTTGGGATGGAATAAGCTTTTCGGAGATGCTCCTTTCATACCCAGTTATGATATTCACATGCTTCAAATTAACCTGTTCACTTGTGGAAGCATCCAAACAGATGTTTTTTAAGCATTCCTCAACGTCCCCTGTCTTTAGTTGCCCCTGTTCAAAGCTGTTTTGGAACAGGTTGCATGCGTGAAATTCAAATAGGCTAATATTTGTAGAAGATTATCGCTCTGAACATTAAATATTTTCTCTTTGTAGAGTATAGTTTGAGTAGGATGCACAAATCATTACCTCCGCCAAGGAGGTTATGTTTTCGGGAAAGTTTGTTTGTCTGTCCATCCGTCTATCTGTGAACAAAATAACTCAAAAAGTTATGGATGGATTTTGATGAAATTTTCAGAAAATGTTCAGCATGGGAAAAGGAAGAACTGATTCGATTTTGGTGTTGATCCGGATCAGCGTCTGGCCGCCATGACGAAAAAATTTGATTTTTGTGAATAACTACTGAACTAAAATAGATATCATTATGAATCCAATTGCTAATGGTATGTTTTCATGGTCAAGGAATCTAAATATTTACATGAAATAAGGGTAGGACTAATATTGATGGTGAAAATCACAATATGGGTGAGGACTGTGGTGCTGGCGGAGGTCTGTGCTCTATGAGTGCTTTTCTAGTTGTAGTCTTTCATGGATTTAAAGTTATTTGCGATCATGTAGATGCAATGAAAAATGTATTATGTATACTGATGAATTTGTTTGACTCATGAATGCTTAGAATAGATTCTAGGGGTGCACAATATTATCTGTTGATCAGTATTGGCTGATATTAGCTAAAAAAAAGTTGAGGATCGATATTGACCAATGTTCAAAATTTTCAGATATTTAAAGCTGATATATTGCCCATGTATTGGCTGGAATACTTAGTTAAATGCTGTTTTTTGTTTTACATCTATTCATTGAAAAATATACTGTAACACTGAAAGAAACAAGTCCATTTCCGTAAAGTACAGAGCTTGTGCTCTTGACCAGAAATATGAGCATCAGTATTGGTATCTGTGATAAGTCATTTAAAATAATGGATATCTGCTAAAATCCAATATTCACTACATTTGTGTATATCATCATAAAAATGGCATATTTGTATCACCTTTGTGTTTAGACATTATTGGTTTGGCAGGTGTAATACACGGGTCTCGAGGGGGTTGTTTATTTCTGAAACCTCCAATTTTAGCAAAGAAACAAAGGCAAAACAACCAAACCAAAGGTGATGAGAGGAGGGAAAAGGAAGAACGATGAGGAGAGGAGCCCTCTGCCTTATCGTTTTAACCGTGGACCACTGGTCATGGGTGGCTTCAGGTCATCTGGCACTAACACACTGGGCCTCAGAGAGAGACACAAATACACACTTAGACAAGGGCCAGTGGACAGCAGAGAGAGAGGAGGAGGAAGATGAAGAGGGAGGGAAGGAGTGAGTGTGGAGTCAGGCTCGTGTGCTGCAGGGTGGACGGCAGAGGTTTGGCACAGGGCCATGGACAAGGACAGAGGAGAGAAGGGCTCAGATGGAGAAGAAAGGAGCGATGAGATAAGATGAAACCACAATGATTGCTGTTTGGACACAAGGTTGTTGCAGATAGAGGGACAGTGGAGCTAAATAGGAGACAAAAAGAAGAGGGGGGTAAATGGAGGCAGTAAAAATGAGGTATGTTAAAATCTATCTTGTACAAGCAGCAGGAGAAGCTTTATGTGAGATTGGCTTGCTGGCAAACTAAATTAACGCACTAAAAGTCGACAAATTGAGCTTTTATTGTCGTCCCACGGCCAGCAGTGCTCGAATATACACTCAGGATCATTACATCCAGCTGGGAAAGTTGCATAAACATGTTAGTCTGACTGAACTTTGGCGTATGAATGTCTGATTATCTATTGCTCTGGTCTGAACTGCCTGTTGACCGTTAGCATGTCATGTCACACTTTACTCCATTTCGGCAGGATCCCAAAAATGAAGCTGTCCTCTACATTAAATGAAAATAAATGTCCCATGGTGAACTTTAGCCTACATATCTAACTGTAATTATCTCCTGTTGTATAGTGGACAATTCTAACAAGCCTATAAATGTCCGTTTTTAATCTGTGAGCTATTTTATGAAACTTAAACTACCACATGTAAAAATATCCTTTGTGGGCTATCGCTAATGCTAGCAACCATCAAGCAAACTTATTAAAACTGTTAAAGACAAAAACATACCTTTGCTATAAACAGATTTAGATCAATAATTCACAAAATATTTATCAGATTTTTACATAATCTCCAATATTTTTCAATAAAAATGTGCATAACAGTGGTATAAACCAGAATACATGCACTGATTAGATATTTAAAAACATGAATAATATTATAGGTTTAAATTTGGTGTATCTTGAGATTTTGGCTCGATTGTGAGTGTGCCTTGGACAAAAAAAGGAAAACCACTGCTTCAACGTTGAAAAACCAACAATTGCATGTTTATAAAGAAATCCTGTCGAAATCTACAATGGAAATATTAAAAAAAGGTTAAACAATGTTAAATATTATAAAGAAAACAGAAGTACAGTATGATTGGCTGTAACTGTTTCTCTAAAACCTTCTTTTGTGCATAAATATATGATTTGTTAAAGGGATTGTGAGGAGAATATATTACCGGCAACGTAAAAGAGTCTGCTACCAATGAGCCCGCGCCGACTGTCGTAATGCTGCGTTCCAGTAACCTCGGAACTGGGAGTGACATCATCTCAGAGTAATCAGCGTTCCAGTTACAAAGTCGGAAAACATGTCGATCTACCAGGCTGTTATTAGCTGTTGTTAGCATGCCTGCGTTGTTGTTCACAAATATCCCATGAAAAATGTGATTATCACTATGGCAGCATTTATGTAAATATAAGTCTAACAATACTATGTATACAGCTGATCTAGAGCGACACACCCCAGTCAGAAGTGCAAATAAATTGATAATTACAGGAGCTAAATAACTGTTCACACTGGGGGCATCCATCTTCGATTGTCAACTCGGGGGTGACGAGCTTTCACCGCATTCCCCAAAGGAAATTCTGACTTCGGGGGACTCTCCAGTTGCAGTTTCCTACTCGGAGCTCAAAATTCCTACTTCTGACTACAACTGGAACACAGCACGAGACGTGACCCAGACCATGTATATGTTATGGAGCTAATGGATGCAGTTCGGACCTTCATTAGAACTCTGCATTGCTTTACAACTTCTTTTTTCAACAACTTACAGGATGCAAAGTGACAAGGTAATGTATCTCTTTCTAGTTACGTAGCGCTAGTTTTTTATGTGTGACTACCATGGATGTATTATAAGAACTGGATAGCGTGGCTCCGCCTTCCGCCATTTAACGGATTTGAAGCCAAAATATCCCTCGTCAGGGCGCCACCATTGTGCAACCAGTAGAGAATTTGGGCCATAATCCGGACACAGCTGTCGTAAACGGTCACAACACTCCAGAGCATACGCCGTACACAATCATTGTGAAGCTGCCGTAAACCGCGGTTATTTTTAAACTCTAATAACTAATAAAAAAGAAGCTTTTCAGAAAAAAGAGGACATGGAAAACACGCAGCCCAATAATACTTCAATGTCACCACAGCATACGGATGGGAGAAATATTTCTACGAGGTGTAATAATTTTTTGAAGTTTCACTTTGGCCCGTCTAGATGAATGGGGGAGACGGATTTTTGACCTATACTTCAGCCAGTCACCAGGGGGAGCAGTTTTCATGGCGGCTTCAATTTTAGCCTAGCATCATGGCGTCCAGGTTTTTTACAGTCTATGGTGACAACAAGTAAATTTGGGAAAACTTAGTAGGCCTATCGTAGTTTTGTAGCCGGCTATATATGGCTACTTACAGCCCGGTGCTCTATGACGTGTCTGAATAATATAAATTTGCTCTAGTTTTAATTGTCTTGATCCCGAAGTTGAGTATCAGGGCCAGTCCAGCCCTGTACGACCCGACCAGAAGGCTCGAAATACACACTTATTGATGCTATAAAACTCATCAATAAGTGTGTATTTTGATCAGGCATATATCTAAAAGTGAGACTTTTTTGTAATTATTTAGAAACTCCTCACAGTCCCTTTAAGATAAAATATAAGTGACATTAAAATTGAATTAAATAATCAGTAAATTTGCCATATATCAAAGGGCATACCTAATATATACTTATATTCAGTAAAGACAAACATGGTGCTTTAAATAAAGATTGACTGACTGAAGCTGAATTCAGCAGAATGTAATGAGAACAGGTTTATGGGTGTCCATGGGTTTGTCGCCATCATTAATTCTCATTTTAGTCTCTTTGTCTCTTCCTGGATGAAAATATCTCTGGATGCATGTATGTATATACAAATATACATACATGTATTTATATTTATGCATAAATGTGTAAAATGAAGAGTACGGCTTCAGCCTGCTCTGTTGTAAAGTGCTTTGAGATGACACTTGTAATGAACTGGGAATATACAAATAAAGATTGATTGAATGACTAATTAGAGTCGAGTTTCTCTTCCCCTGTGGCACTGAGAATAAAATATGATTTTGATGTTGTCATTTCATATTTCAAATTTTCTGAGAATTTGACTGATTGTTTTTTTAACCATAAACAGCAGAAAGGAGACCAGTCAGCATTTATACTTCCATTTCACTGAACAATATTGTAGCATTATTAACAACCCTGGGATCTCTTTGAGCTGCTCTGTTTAACCAGCTTGTTTAAAACACCATCTCCTCGTTGTTTTCAGCGTTCAGCAGAGTAAGCAGAGATTTTTTATCGTCAACAGCTGCTTGATGCTGCTGAAACTGATTTAAAGGGTGCTGCTGAGTCTCATGGCGAACAGGGATTAAAAATAGATTCTGTGACTTCACCGAGCCGAGGGGACGGTAGAGTTGACAATTCTTTGCTGGTTCAAAGAGTTGCTTCTTTTGCAACACGGTCAGGGTGACCAGGAGGTGGTCAGAGATTGTCCCAGTTTCACACAGTGTGGTCTCCCCATCCTAAGAACAATTTCATAGAAAACAGAAAGGTCTCTATTTTCACCCTACATGAATAAAAACCCACCCACCTTGTTTTCTTTAGCCATAAAAATGAACCTGAAACATTTTGTGTTAATGTTACAACATTTCAAAGCTCACAGTTTATTTTTTGGTGTTTGTATTTATCATTTTGACACTTGGCAAAAAAAAAAATCTCATTTATTTTCAATCTGAAGTTCAGCAGCTCATGGACAAACCCCAGTTTCAATGAACTTTTGACGTGTAGAAAAACAGGAAAATAATGATTTACAAATTGATTAATTAATTGCATACACAACAAAGACAAGTTATTTTATGTGCAAACTGATAAACTTTCTTGATTTGCTATGAGATCACAATATCACAGGACATTTGTAATTTTCGTGCACCTAAAACCACGGAAACAAACCTACATCAAACTAAGAGGACTCACCTTGCCTGACAGTGGTTAATGTTGCTTTAATTACCTCCGCCAAAGAGGTTCTGTTTTCGGGAGAGTTGTTTGTCTGTCTGTC